>CM046965.1:61272972-61879428 GCA_025698475.1 Gossypium anomalum
CCTAAGGGGGGAGAGTTGTAACAACCCGTTTTTAGTAGTGGTTTCAGGATGACAAATTTGAGGTTGAAATAATTATTTTATTATTATTTTAATGTCTACAAAATGATAGTATGATTGTGTGAAAATTTGGTTAAGAAATTTTATTGTTTGAGTGCTTAATTTAATGAAAAGGACTAAATCGCGTAAAGTGCAAAAGTGGTGTTGTAATAGCTAAAGGTGTCTAATAGCTATGGAACTTTAAAGTGAAGGTGCTTATGTGGTAAATAGCCTAATAACATGATAGTGGATGATACTGGCTTGGTAATTTTGAAATTTGTGATGTTTTTAAAGGTTAATTTTGGTATTTAGTAATTAAAACTAGAATAAATAAAACAAAATCATATTTTAGTGTTCATATTCTTCCTAAAACACTAAGGAACCGATTTTAAAAGGATTTAGAAGACTAGGGTTCGGTCAAGCTTCTCTTGCTCATTTAGGCATGGTTTTTGTCTCGTTTTTAATTATTTCTATGTTTTTGAGATCGTTGTAGCTTAATCCAGCTAGCCCAGGGACTAATTCATAAAATTGTTAAAGTTTTAGGGTTTTTCCATTGATGAATCTATGTGTATTTTGATGTTTGATGATAGAAAATGTATGCTTGTTGTTAGATAAACAACATTTGTAAAGTGATTTTTGACAAAATTGTCATTTAGGGATTAAATTGAGAAATGTTGAAATTTTGTGTTTAAATTGTGAAATAAATGAAAAATATGGGTTGCTATGGTAATAAGAGAAATTCGGCTAGCATGGGTAGGGGCTAAATTTCATGAATTTGTATTTTCATGAGATAAGGACGAAATTGTAAAGAAATTGAAATATTAGGGGCAAAAGTGTAAAGTTGCCTTAAGATACATTTTGGGCTTAATTGAATAGAGTGATAATTAAATAAATTAATTTTGATTACATATAGATCAAGAAAAGCGAAATTCAGATTTAGATCGAGGGAAAAACAAAGTGTTGGACCTATGGACTCATTTCATTATTTTTGCATTCGAGGTAAGTTCGTATGTTAATAAGCATTTGTATAATTGTGTTTTGAATGCTTTATTATTGAATTATTTGTGAATACAAAATTACGGATATAATCGACGAAGATTTGGCATTGAGAAATCCTAATTGAACCTTAGGAATAGTTTAGGATACGAATGACATGTCATTAGGGGTTATGTGATTTGGGTGTTGGTCCGTACGTTCTATCGGTGGCTGAGTTATCCAGCATGTGTTGTGGATTCTTGTCAGCTTGTGTGAGCAGCACCGTGTAGCTTTGTCATGACTGCCAGCTTGTGTGAGCAGACTCGTTGATAGCTCGAGAGTGAGCATTATATGTGATATGAGATTGAGATAACTTCGGCTATGTATTGGCACTTAGGGTGCGAGATTCCTGAGTATCTGATAGTATTCCAAATGGTTCAACGGGTATATTAAAGATATGAAATGGTGAGAAATAGATACGTATCAGTACGGTATGTACGAAAACTATATGAGCATTAAAATTATGAAAGTTATGAGATCTTGATTAATTATGTGATTGAATATATGTTGATCTTATAATTACATGATTTTGAAGCATACTATGTTATATTACTTGAATGGTGATTTAAATGATGAGTTTTACTTATTAACTATACGAGCTTAGTAAGCTTTATAGCTTACTCTGTTTACTTTTTCATGTTTTATAGTGATATCGAAGCTAGTTCGGATTGGGAGTTGTCAGAGATTGCATCACACTATCTAACTTCTATTTTGGTACTTTTGAGCTTTTGTTTTGGTTATATGGCATGTATAGGAATTATGGTTATTTTGGTATGGTTTGGAAATGGATTTATCCATTTGAGTTGGCTTGTAAATGTTAAGTGTTTGTGTAACACCCCTTATCCGTGTCCGACGTCGGAATAGGGTACGAGGCATTACCAGACTTAATCATTCACAACATGCAAAAACTGGGCTATAACTCCTCATGCACGGGCCTACGAAGCGCTAAATATGCATTGGATGTAATTAGGGACTAAACCGAGAACTTTAAAAAGTTTCAGGAAAACTTAAAAAATTTTCCCATGAAACAAGGTCACACACCCGTGTGGACATAGGGACACGCCCGTGTAACTCTCTGTTTATGACACATCGAACCACACGGCCGGGCCACACGCCAGTGTCTCCAGGCCGTGTTCCTCACACAGTTGAGACACACGGCTGTGTCTTATCCCGTGTGGCCAACACTTAGGCTATTTTCCAAGCCTTCATGTTACCCATAATCTCTTACAACCTTATGCACATCAAAATCGCAAATCATGGCATCATTTTAGTGATTAAACACTCTTTATTAAGACATATTCTTAACATTAACATGTCCTCTTACAAGTAATGCATCTACTCAAGCAATACCAAGTCTAGATTCTTTATTTCACATTTATATGACTTGTCATTTTGATGACCACTTTTACCATTATACTATGGTTACCAACTTATCCATCAAGTACTCATGTTCAATCATTATCACGTTATGTTTATATCATGCAATTACTACAAGGCTATGACCACCTCAATTGGTCATAGAGCATACATTCAACACCCATGTCATATTACTAACCATGCATGGCAAACAAACATAATCACATTATAAACATTAGACATGACATGAATAGCTAGGCTTACAAGCCATAATCAATATGAGCCATATCTCATGGCCAAATACATATAACTTAATATAAGCCAACACATTTGGCCAAAGCAAAATAATACATGTCAATCAACTAGATCCCTATACATGCCACTCCCTTAAAATTTCTAATATATACTTCATTATTCCAAAGATAGCGACTTGATAGTATGATGCTACCTCCAACGATCTCCAACCCCGAGCACTAAAGGAAAGGAAAGGAAGGGAGTAAGCTTTATAGCTTAGTAAGACTATATGAAAATAATAAGCAATTTATCAACTTGCTTATCATGGTAATACAACCCTATTTGCATTTTTACGCATGTTTTAGTCAAGTTGTTTTCTCGAGTCACAGTCACTAATTTATTTATATCTGGAGCTACGGAACTCCAAATTAAGTTCTAAATTTTCCTGAAACTAGACTCACATATCTTCTTACCATAAAATTTTTAGATTTTTGGTTCAGCCAATTAGTACATTTTATTCCTTAAAGTTACCCCTTTTTTGCTGTCTGACAGTTTTGATCCCTCTTCACTAAAAATTAATTATCTCATAATACAGAACTCGAATGATGTTCTTGTCTATTTCTATTGAAAATATACTCATTAATAATTCTAAGAATATATATTATAACCCATAACTATTTTTTTACAATTTTAAATGATTTTCTCAAATTAGAACAGGGGATTTCAAAGTCATTCTGACTCTATCTCACAACAATTTAAATAGTTCATAATATGAAACTCTTTTGCTTACACCATTCCTTCTATGTGAAACTAGACTCATTAGGCTTTAATTTCATATTTTATTCAGCCTCAAACTCAATTTCCACAATTTTTGGTGGATTTTCAAAGTAGGACTATGACTGCTGTCCAAAACTATTTTAATGCAATTTAATGATCACTAAGTTTATAACACCTTTGCAAATCATTTCTACCATCATGGTAAAAATACATATTTATACATCATAAGCATGAACCCATAATCACAAGGTCATCATAACACAACATAATAAACATGAATTTACATATCATTCAAACCTCTTTAACTTACTCTTCACATATTCTCATTCTTGCCAAAAACAACATGTATCAAGGCCATTACACATGAGTTTAGTGTACATACCTGTACGACATGAAATGTAACTTACAACTATTCTCACCATTGACTTACCTCAATGGGAACATCATCAAATCATACCACAAATTACCTGTTGAACGCTCGGAATACTATTAAATACACGGAAACATTGCACATAAGTGCCATATACACAGCTAGAATCAACTCATAATGCGCAAAGTATGTAGCCAAAGCTACCTCATATTATGTAATACCTGCATTTGAGCTACTCACGGGTTTGTAAACAAAGTCAACACCCAGACCTCAAAGCATCATCATGCAATGCCCGCTCATTGAGCTACTCACGGGTCTGATCATAAAATCAGGACCCGGACCCACATTACATATATCACTTCTCTCATGAACTCAAACACAACCCATGAGTTCAGACCATGTTATTTCTTATGACATATCCCGTGTATCCTATACTATTCCTGATATTCAAACGGGGTTTCTTGTCTAAATCAATGTCGACGCACTTACTCATAATTTCATTTATTCTTCCATCATACATTTCATACTTTCATAATAATCAAATAAGCATATATAAATTCTTGATAACAATAAATCATTTCAATACTCATAATACCAAAACATTAACATTTGGCATCACTTTCTCATACACAATATCACCAACATATAACTCAATTAAATCTTATAAATATAAGTTTCAAATATATTAGAAATAATATGGATAACATGGTTAAATTAGCCACAAGGACTTACCTCAAATGCAATTTCAGCTAATTATTCTCTTTTTGTCCTTAACCACGTACTTTCTCGATTTAAGCCCGAATCTCGATTTTTTTTATCTAACATGATGAAATTTACTCATTTAATCACTAAATAAATTTGGGCAATCAAAATTCACATTTTTGGCAAAATGACCATTTTGCCCCTATAATTTCACAAAATGACCATTTTACCCCTAGGCCCGAAAATCAATTTTTATCGAATGTCCTTATTAGCCAAGCCTAACCGACCATTTATTACCCTTATGAAAACCTCAAATTTTCACTATTTCACACAATTACAACCTATTTTATAACTTTTACAAAATGGCCCTTTTTGGTGTTTTCCATGAAAATCACTTTACAAAAGTTGTTTATTACACCACCAAGACTCATTTTCTTCCATAAAAATTCAGAAAACAACATAAATCCTTTCATGGTAAATCCCTAGACTATCAACCATTTCACAAAATAGTCCCCCCATTAGCTAGCTCATGCTACAAGGGTCCCCAAAACACAAAAATCAACAAAAATGGTCATCAAAATCACTTACTTGCAAGGGATGGAAGCTTCTAAAATTTTTGAGCTTTCAAAACCCCTATTTTGCTGGTATTTACGGTGGGGGGAAGAAAGATGAAAAGATGACATCTTTTTCTTTTTGTTTTACTTTAAATGCTAAATAAGCTACCTAAACCCACAAACTGACTTTTCAACTCCTATTTGTCTATATGGCAGGCCAAGCTTACAAAATGGATCCATTTTCACTTTAAACACCCCCAATTATGGTTCTCTAGCAATTTAACATATTTAGCTAGCAAATCACAACTTTTACCCTTTATGCGATTTAGTCATTTTTCAAAATTACGCTCACAAACGCTAAAATTAATTCACCAAAATTTTTATGCACTCATATAATCATGCTATAACACATAAAATATCATTAAAAATAATTTTTTCGACCCCAAAATAGTGGTTCTGAAACCACTATTCTGACTAGGCCCAAAATCGGGCTATTACAGCTTGGTTTTGTGTATAGCCATTAGAGTTGGCTTATTTTGGAATATTTGGTGATCAATGTATATATATGAGCATATGGCTTTTATTATGTGTTTGATAATTAATAAGTAATGCTTGATGAGATTTGGCAATTAGGGATACTAAATGGTTAAAATTTGAGACTGGTTTACTTGTGATTTAGGTAAATTGATGCATAATTGAAAGTGACCATTTAGGTGATTTGTGAATGTAAATTTGGTATGATATTGAATAGAATATTGTGGTATATATGTGCCGTGTAATTTTTGGTATTGTCGTAGCATAAATTGAACTTGATTTGGATGAGTTTAAATGCCAATTGAAGTTCTGGTTATATGTAAATTTTGGTTGATGTAGGTGAATAAAGTTCGAGTGAGAAAAATGGCTTGGAAAATAGCCTATTTTTGTCCGCACGGGTAGAGACAAGGGTGTGCGTGACACACGGTTAGGTGACACGACCGTGTGCCCCTTGGTGTTTAATTAGAAATCAAGTCAGTATGCTCTACGCTGCTCAGCACACAGGCGTGTGACTTGGCCGTGTGGCATAAGTCAGTATATACCCTACAGGTTTGGCACGGCCTAGCACACAGCCTGACACGTGGACATGTGAGGCCATTTTGAAGGGCACACGGGATGGTCACACAGTCATGTGGTTGGCCGTGTGACCCAAGTTAGAGAGTTACACGGGGTCGAACATGGGCTGAGACACGGCCATGTGATCCTATTTCGAATGTCCACATAGCCGGGCCACACGGGCATTTGTCCCCTGTATTTTGCAAAATTTTCTAAGTTCTCTAAAAGTTTCCTAAGTTATTGATTTACTCCCAAACCAGTTTTGAAACATGTTTTAGGCCTCGTAGGCTCGTATTAGGGACAATGTGATTGTTTATGAATGATGTTTGTATAGAAATGGAAAATGTATGTGAAATGTATGTTCAATTGTGTAATAAGTCTGGTAATACTCCGTAACCCTATTCCGGCGACAGATACGGGTGAGGTGTGTTACAGAAGGTGTGGTAGTGTACATGTTAAGTATTAGATTAAACATAAAAGTTAAGCTTGGTAAGATATTCATTGCAGTTTAATGCATCAAAAATCTCCTATCCTTTTTACCTTGTGAGCTATTAGTATTCTGTTGAATATTCACGTTAAGGATCCCAGTTTCTCACTATTATATTTTATCTTATTATTTTGAAGTTATTGCTTCGACCATTACTCTCACAATTTATCTCATTTTATCTATTTATTACATTGACATTGATGGACAAAAGACACCCATCCTCATGGGATCGATATCTAACAGACTCATATCTATCTACTATACTTGCATCGACAGTGTACGCTTGCACATTAATGCTGTAAAGTTAAACAACCGACCTAGTTTTGGCGTCATTGCCAGGGATAGCATTTGTTTGATGTTTATTTTTGTTTATTTTTATTTTATAATATTTAGTTGTTACTAACATGTTTTCTTTTTGCCATTATATTCACATTTTATTTTAGGTGTTGTATGACCCAAAGCAAATTAGAATTTATTGTCGATTTTGATCCAGATATTGAAAGAACTATTCAGAGGAGACTTCGGGAATAAAGGAATATGGCTTTTCTAAGAAACAATGCAGTCATACCCCCGATACAGAACCAAGATGCTAATGACCCATCGTTCCAGCAAGATGCTCAATTACAAAACAAGCATATAAGAAATTTTGTAGTACCTATCCTGGATTACTTACAACCAGGAGTTGTTAGGCCAACAGTTTAAGCTGGGAATTTTAAACTCAAGCCAGTAATGTTCCAAATGTTGAATTCTAATGGGAAATATGCTGGATTACCACATGAAGATACACGAGAACAACTAAAATCATTTTTATTGATTTGTGCTTCCTTTAGTCAATAAGACATTCTCGATGATGCTTTGAAGATGCAGCTATTTCTTTATTCTTTGCAGGGAAAAGCTTGTACTTGGTTTCTTGGGTTACCTGCCGAATAATTACTTCTTGGAATACACTAGCAACACAATTTGTTTTGCGATTTAACCCACCGATAATGAATGCTCGTCTCTGAAATGATATTACAGTTTACCATCAGCTGGATGATGAAAATCTTCACACCCTATGGGAACATTATAAATATTTTCTTCAATATTGTCCTATGCACGACATTCAACAGGAAACACAAATTGAGATTTTCTATAATGGGCTAAATACACACACGAGGAATCTTGTCGACACATCAGCCAATGGTCATTTGCTAGATTGTACTTATAATGATGCTATTGGAATTCTTGAGAGAATTGCTCAGAATGATTATCAATATCCTATCCCTAGAGTTGCACAAACAAAAGCTACTCCGGGAGTTATTGAATTGGATGCAATATCTGCACTTAGTGCTCAAGTTTCTTCTCTTGAAAATATGGTAAAAAATATACAAGGGACTAGTGTCGTTGTATCTATACAAGTGACTAAAAAATTTGATATTTTGACCTTTTGTTGTGAGATTTGTAGTGACAACCGCAACTATGAAGATTGTCCAAAACATGTACAAAATGCCTTTTATGTCAGTAACATCCGCAATCAATAGTCTTGGGGAACTCAGAATACTAGACAAAATTTCGCGCCATTTCGATATGGGAATATATCTACTCAGGGTAGTTATAATCCAAGGCAAGGGAATTACAATCAACAATAGTAGAACTACAATCAACACCCTCCGGTGCATACACAACAAGGCCAGATAAATCCACACCAGAATTAGATGCTGCCACAACCCTCTTCAATGCCAAATCAGCATGGTCAAGAACATCGACGACAATAGTACATACATGCTTCTCCTTTTGACCTGTTGGCAGCTCTTGAAGCTTTAATGCGGTAGCATATGACTCACATAGAAGCTATTGTGCAAGGGAATTCATCTTCTATTCGGGCATTAGAGGCACAATTAGGACAACTTGCTTCGAATTTGAATACTTGATCACTGGGTACACTACCTAGTGACACGAAAAATCCCAGTCTGAGAGGGAGAGAACACTGTAAGGCTATCACTCTTAGGAGTGGTAAACAAACTGGTGAGCCGGCTAGAGACTGTTGTAGCACCTCAAGATATTGGTGAAGTGATCCTTGGTAAGAAAGTTGAATTTGAAGAGCTTTTCCATATACCAGACAAAGAAGTTTTGCAAACTGTCACTCATATGCCTCATGTCCGA
The DNA here is from genome assembly GCA_025698475.1 of Gossypium anomalum. Classification (NCBI taxonomy): domain Eukaryota; kingdom Viridiplantae; phylum Streptophyta; class Magnoliopsida; order Malvales; family Malvaceae; genus Gossypium; species Gossypium anomalum. Next base: position 61,281,755 of record CM046965.1, read on the forward strand.
CCCTCAAAACTATTGACACAATCAAGGGTGTCAGCTCAATTAGATGTATCTCTACCTTTACCTTTCCTACAAATATTAAGGGAAAATGAACATGACAAGCAATACCAATAGTTCCTGAACACATTGAACAACTTTAATTAATATTTCTTTAGTAGACGCTCTTGTGCAAATTTTGAATTATGGGAAATTTATGAAGGAGCTCATGTCTAAGAAAAAGAAGCTTAGTGATATGGAAACTATTACATTCATAGAGGGCTGTAGTGCTATTTTGAAAAATAAGTTGCCCCCCAAATGAAAGATTCTGGGAGCTTTACTATCCAATTTTCCATTGGCAACTATTATTTGGGCAAGGCCTTATGCGACTTGGGAGCTAGCATCAACTTAATGCCACTATCTACTTTCAGAAAGTTGGGAATTGGTCACATGAAACCTACTGCAGTGACATTGCAACTAGCTGATCGATCCTTGGCTCAACTTGAAGGGAAAATTAAAAATGTCTTAATTCACATAGATAAATTCATTTTTCTGGCCGATTTTATCATACTTGACTACGAGGCAGACAAGGAGGTTCCCAAAATCTTGGGATGACCATTTTTAACTACCGGACGAAATCTTGTTGATGTTTACAAAGGTGAACTGACCATGCGACTTAACGATGAGCACGTTACCTGCAATGTTTTTGAATCTATTGAATACAATGACAAAGAAAATTGCCATACTTTCGATATGCTAGATAATTAACTGCATAAGAATTCAATAACTAAAGCACAATACTTTCTGAAGAGTTTGTAGTGACATCTGATGATGAATTTTTAGATGATTGTGACAACATGGTTGAAGCTAATAATATTGAAGTTAAGCATAGATGGTAGATTGAATCCTTAGACTTAGCCAACAGAACAGCTCCAATTTTTAAGCCACCTATTGACGAAACTCCTACTATGGAATTGAAATCATTACCTACTCATCTTAAATACATCTTTCTTGGTGATAACAATTCTCTCCCAGTTATTGTCTCTGCAACATTAGATGTCATTCAAAAAGAGAAATTGGTCGATATTCTTAAGCAACATAAATGAGCTATCGCTTGGAGTATTGCTGATATCCGAGGCATTATTCCATCATTTTTCATGCACAAGATCAAGTTGGAAGATGAAGACAAGCAATCGATTGAGTAACAAAGAAGATTAAATGAGAAGATGAAGGAAGTTGTGAAGAACAAAATTATAAAGTGGAATGATGCTGGAATTCTTTATCCTATTTCTGATAGCAATTGGGTAAGTCCAGTGCAATGCGTTCCTAAAAAAGTGGTGTCGCTGTGGTTGGCAACGACAAATATGAATTAATTCTTACACGCATTCCCACTGGATAGCGAGTCTATATGGATTATCGCAAATTTAATGCTGCCACAAGGGAGGAGGACCACTTCCTACTTCCTTTCATTAACCAAATGCTGGATAGGCTTACTGGAAAAGCCTATTACTATTTCTTAGATAGCTATTCTAGATACAATCAAATTACGATTGCACCGGAAGATCAAGAGAAAACAACTTTCACCTATCCCTTTGGTACTTTTGCTTTTCACCGTATGCCTTTTGGTCTTTGCAACGCACCAGCCACATTTCAAAGGTGCATGATGGTAATATTCTGGGATATGATTGAAGATTATTTAGAGGTTTTTATGGATGATTTCTCAGTCTATGGGATTGATTTTTATCATTGCGCTAATAATTTGGATAAAGTATTGCAGTGATGTAAAGACACACATCTTGTTTTAAATTGGGAAAAATGCCATTTCATGGCAATTGAAGGCATTGTATTAAGCCATCGTATCTCTCATCAAGATATTGCCTTTAAGTAGACAAAGCTAAAGTGGAAATCATGAGAAATTACTTCCACCGATAAAGGTGAAAGGTATTCATAGTTTTCTTGGGCATGTAGGGTTTTACTGAAGATTTATTAGAGATTTCTCAAAAATTGCAAAGCCTTTATGCTTATTGCTGGAACAGAATCGAAAATTCTTCTTTGACGATGTGTGTCTGGATGCATTCATTCAATTAAAGAAGTAGCTAGTAAATGCACACATTTTGTTGCACCAATTTGGTCTCAACCTTTCAAAGTTATGTGCAATGCAAGTGACTTTGTTGTGGGTGTTGTTCTAGGACAATGCAAGGGAAAATATTTCATGCCATCGATTATGCTAGCACAACTCCTATAGAGGCTCAAAGCAGTGATATCACTACAGAGACAGAATTGTTTGCTGTAGTCTTTACTTTTGACAAGTTCTGTTCTTATCTTGTCAGCGCAAAGGTTACTGTATTTACTGATCACTCAGTGTTGAGATATCTTTTTGCGAAGAAGGATACCAAACCAAGATTGATACACTAGATCTTACTGTTGCAAGAATTCGAAATCGAGATAAAGGACCGCAAGGGTTCAAAAAATCAAGTTGCAGACCAGCTGTCTCGATTAGAAATTGACAGTGAAGATAGAAACATACTTCAAATTGTCGATGCATTCCCAGATGAGAAGTTAGTTGCTATAGCTGTAACATCTTGGTATGCGGATTTGGTTAATTATCTAATGTGTTGGAAATTCTCATTGGGTGTCACAGGCCATAAAAAAGAAAGATTTCTTCGTGAAGCAGTAAAGTATCATTAGAACGAACCGTATTTATATAATGTATGCAATGACAATATTATTCGGTGTTGTGTTCCGGAAGAGGAGTTGCTTTCAATCCTGAAGCACTGTCATGATCTCCTTATGGTAGTCATTTCAGTGGCATGTGAATTGCTGCTAAAATTCTGCAATTAGGATTCTACTGCCCCTCATTATTCAAAGACCCCCACAATTTTGTGAATCAATGTAATAAATGTCAGCGTACGGGTTCTATATCCCGACGCAATAAAATGTTACAGTAGCCAATTATGGAGGTTGAATTGTTTGATGTTTGGGGTATGGATTTTATAGGACCATTTCCAAGTTCATTTGGAAATCTTTATATATTAGTAGCTGTTGACTATGTCTCGAAGTGGGTTGAAGTTGTTGCAGTGCCCCCAAAGGATGATGTAAAGGCAGTGCTTAAATTTTTTCACAAGCATATACTCACCCGCTTTGGCACACCAAAGGCATTGATTAGTGATCAGGGTACATATTTTCATTACAACCAAGTGGGAACCACATTGAAGAGATATGAAGTTAATCATAGAATGACCACTACTTATCATCCGCAAACTAATGGGTAAGTAGAAATGTCAAATCAACAAATTAAAACCATAATTGAGAAGGTTGTGAACCCTTCGAGGAAAGATTGGTCTTCTAGACTGGATGACTCTTTATGAGCATTGTGGACAGCATACAAAACTCCATTAGGGATGTTGCCATTGTAATGCCCCAATTTCGGTGAAATCGAAACAGTGGTCTCGGGACCACAAATTCGAGCCAAAAATAAATTTATTTTTATTTTATTATATGGTCCGTATTATGATAGACATGTCATGTGAAAAATTTGACGAAAAAATTTTACTGATTATGTGCTTAATTACGAGAAGGACCAAATCGCATAAAATGCAAAAGTTGAATTCTAGTAGATATAAGGATTAAATAGCTATGGAATTCAAAACTTGAGGTCCTTATGTGATAATTAGACCATTAAAGAAAATATGTAGATATTTTGGTATGACTCATCCATGGAAAAATAAAAAAGGCTAAGGACTAAATTGGAAAGATGATAAGTTATTAAATGACAATTTACTTAAATGAAAAAGAAAACAATTTCATATCATCTTCCCCAAATATTTCCATGGAAGCCTTAGGAGAGAGGAAGAAGACTTATCAAGCTTATTTGGGTAAGTAATCAAGCCCCGTTTTTAGTAATTTTTATATTTTTAAAACCGAGATAGTCTAATCTATCTATTTGGGGGATCAATTTGAGAAGTTATCAAAGTATGAAAAAATGGGTCATGGATGTATATGCTGAAAATTAGAAATTTATGGTAGAAAATGAAAGGTTGTTGATAGATAAACAACTTTTACAAAGTGATTTTTGATGAAAACATGATTTAGGGACTAAAATGTAAAGTTGTGAAATTGAAGAAAAATGCTAAATTTTTATGATACATGTGCTGTAAATTTTGTAATGGGATTTTGTTTAGGCTTGGAATAGGGTGTAAATTGTATAAATTTTATTTTACGAACCTAGGGACGAAATTAAAATTTATGGAAAAGTTAGGGGCAAAATGGTAATTTTACCTAGGATGAAAATTGAGTCCACTTGAATATAAAATATGAGAAATTGATGTCAAATTTACTTGTATAGATCCAAATAGACCAAATTCGAAGCTAGAACGAGGAAAAGAGGAAAATGTCGGATTAGTAAGTTTTAAGTACACGAACATTGTCGAGGTAAGTTCGTGTAACTAAATTGTATATGTTTTTATGCTTGAATTAAATTTTGTGTTTGTGAAGTGTATAAATACCAAAAATATGTGAAATGATCACATACTCGTTAAAGCCCGTTAAATGCAAGTGCCCAATCAATTATAATGCCCGACAAATGATAAATGATAAAAATGTTAATTTTATGCTTGAGTTGAATGTGAACATTTGAATTGCATAAATGCATAAATATATAAGATTGACCACGTGCTTGATAATGCTTGAAAGATGCTAAGTTTCGTTTGAATAAATGGAAAATTCGATGGATATGTGATTTCTCAAAATGAATAAGGTCTTGTATTTGTTACGGACGGGATTTAGCTCAGACGAGTAATCCTATTGATCTCATGATAGATAGAAAGGATTTAGCCCAGACGGGTAATCATGATATAAGTCCTTTCGAGCATATGTTATGGATTGGATTTAGTCTGGGTGGGTAATCCAGATCAAGCTCTATAGAGCATATGTCATAAAAAGGATTTAGCCTGTACTGGTAATCCTATTGTATATATGTGTGGCTCGAGAGTGTACTCTCTGAAATAGTACCTTATAGGTATCACTGGACATGAATTGACGGATTTTGAATTGTACACCCTGAGTGTACTACGTGTTTATCCATCGATGTTCCTAACAAATTCAACGGGTAAAAATCTTGACATGAAAGGACATGAATAAGAAATGAGTTATTACAAGTAGTTGTCTGAAATCCATGAAAATGATGCTACATGACAATTGATATATGGAAATATGAAATGATGATGTTGTATATGGAATTTATTTAATGAGAATGTATATCCTTGATTATAGACTTATATACCTTGAGTGTAGTAATCATGACCTTGATATTCTGAGTAATATGAGTAAAGTTTTGATGTGAAATGATTTGAACTCAAAATGAGCTATTATGAAATTATACTTGAAATAATGAGATGAATTATGCATGTTGAATGAATACATATTATGGAAAGCATATGTGCTTGGAAACTTGATTGTTGTTGAGCCTATATATGTTTTGATGTTATTATGGAATATATATGACTAACAAGGGCAATGAGAATATGTGTAGGGCTTGAGGTCAAATTGTTTGATTATGCCTTACATAGTTACCTCAAAATAAAATGAATGGCAAATTAAGTACCATGTTATACGAACTTACTAAGCATTTTATGCTTACTTAGTTTTATTTCCCTGTTTTATAGTAAATCGGAAGCTCGTTGGATTAGAAACTTGGCAGAGATCACTCACACTATCCATCAGCCCATGTAAGTACAATATAGTAAATCAATTATGGTTACAATGACATGTATAGGTTATATTGGCTATATTGGCCTGTAAATGTAAATGATGCTTGTAATCTAGCCATTGAATGGCTTGTAATTAGTTGTTTTGATGTGCTTGTAATGTCAAACTATGGTAGCTACATATATGTTACGTAGTTGATCAAAATATGTTTAGCACATGGATTGTACCAATGTAAGATGGTAAAAATGTATGCATGCAATGATATGCCATGTTAAATGATGGGAATTACCTAATTTGAATGCTTGGAATGGTTGGATTGTACTTGGTATGTTTTGGTGCAAGAAATGGTAAATTTGGGTGACAAATAAGGCTAGGAAATGACTTTATTTTGTCCACATGGGTAGACACACGGGCGTGTGTCTAGGCCGTGTGTGACACAGGGCTGGGTACATGGGCGTGTAGTTAGGTCGTGTGTCCCTTACACCTAAATTTTGAAAAACAGAATGCTCAGAATTGAGCATAAGGGCAAAGACAAGAGCATGTGTCTTAGCCGTATGTGCTACATGCCCTAGAACACGGAACGTGTGTCTCACCAGTATAAAAGCTACGGCCCAGAACACAAGCGCAGTGTCTCACCAGTATGTGTGGTACGGCCTAGAACACAGACGTGTGTCTTGGCCTAGAACACAGACGGGTATGTGGCACGGCCGTGTGCACAAGTTAGAGAGTTACAAGGGGTCGAACACAGTCTCCAGCATGGGCGTGTCCCTTGGACTACACGGGTGTGTGAGCCCTGCACCTTGGAAAAATTTTGTAATTTTGCAAAAAATTCTTAGAGGTCCCGATTAAGTCCCGACTCGATTCTAGTGCTTGTATTGGACCTCGAGGGTCCATTAAAGGGATGTTATGAATAAATCTCGGTTAATAAATAGTAATTTACGCGAATTATCTGAAAATGTTCTAAAGTTCTGATAATGCTCTGAAACCCTATTTCGGCAACGAATACGGGTTAGGGGTGTTACAGCCATATTAATTAGTTTTGGGGAAAGCATGTTACTTGCCAGTTGAAATAGAACACAAAGCAATGTGGGCAATTAAGCAAGTGAACATGGACTATGAAGTTGCTGGAAAGAAAAGGCTGTTGGATATCACTGAACTGGAGGAGATTAGGCGAAATGCCTATGATGATGCCGTAATTTACAAGGAAAAGACCAAATGATGGCATGATAGAATTATTTTGCAACGACAATTTATAGCGAGTCAGCAAGTTTTATTATTCAATTCTATACTAAAACTGCACCCAGGTAAATTACGCTGTCATTGGTCTAGACCGTTTGAAGTTGTTGAAGTATTTTCTCATGATGCAGTCACAATCAGGTATTTACATGATGGACACCAACTCAAAGTGAATGGTCAATTATTAAAACATTATCTTGGGAATATTGATCAAAAGAAGGTAGAGACCATTAAATTGGTCGAACAATTTTAATTTTTTTCTACAATTTATTACTAGGTAATTTTATTTTATTTTTACTTCTGTTCAAGATTGTTTTATTATTTTTATTTTTAATTTTATTTTTGCAGAATAATTAGGTACCATAGTCGACACACTTGGGTTTTATTGTCAACGTAGTTCGTACTATTGTATTATCACTTCTGACTCAACAAGAATGAGGGCAGATTAGAAATTTAAGATCCCATCATTTGATCAAAAGTCACCTTGCGGTTTGATCTATCTAAGCAGGTGCAATCTTCATTGGATGTAATTATTCCCACGAGATTTATTCCTTTCAGTAAATCACGTCATTCCATCTTCTTTTTTCACTCACTATAAACCCCTCTTCACTGTGCCGACTGTGAAACATCCAAGCAACCATTTTTATTCACTTTGTCTTCTCCAAGTTCGTACCTTTACACTTTAAATCATCTTCACTCCACAAAACAAACAAAATATGGCAAGAACGAGAGGATCGATCAAGAAAGCCACCAAGCTTATTGAAGAACACTCATCCTCTGCAATTTTAGTTCAGGAGTCGGAATCCTTCATGCCAACGAAGAAAAAATAATCAATGATATTTTTAACGAAAGTGGCCAAAGACCAGTTTCAAAACATCTTAAAGTGAAACTTCCACCCAGAACATGGCATTCTCCTTTCGCAACAGTAAAACTTGGGCAAACAAGTTTTTAGAACCATCTCTAAGTTGAAGTGGGAAACTTTCTGCACGCATCTTGGAAGCTATTCTCCTTCATTGGTACATGAGTTTTATGCTAACCTTTATGACCATGAGTTGGAGCTTATCTTTGTTCGAGAAGGCTTAATCCCATGGGATGCTACAAAAATCAATGAGTTGTACAACACTAAGGTGGATGTCGATAAACACTCTAAGTTTATTGAGGATATCACTGACGACAATGGGGATTTGCTGGTGAGGGATTTATGTGTTGAAGGAGCATTGTGGACGGGTTCACATCAAAAGAATTATACGATGCATCACCGCTTCCTGACACTGCAAAGCAAAATCTGGTTTCATTTTGCCAACTGCAGGTTACTTCCATCCACTTACAGCACCACAGTCAACCTCGATAGAATATGCCTTATACATTCTATTGTCAAGGGCAGAAAGATTGATGTTGGCTCAATACTCCACTAGCAAATTGCTGACTACACTGTGAGGCAAAATGGAATTTTAGTCTTCCTGTCGTTGGTAATGCTACTATGGCAGCAGAAAGGGATTGTGCCCCCTAATGATGAAGAGATCTTCAAAAATAAGTGCCCGATCAATAAGACATCCATTGAAAGAATAACTCGTGGAACAATGAAGCAGGCAGAGACCAGCAAGACAAGGAAGGGCAAAACCAAAGCAGAAAGAAAGGCAACAAACTTAACCGATAGGACATCATTGCTGCGTAAAATGAAGGATATCGAGAAGTTGGCCAATTCCATCAACAATAAGCAGATCAGGCTTGTCACTACAATAGAGGAATGGATAGATCACAAAATTTTTTTCTACACTTATACCAGGGCCTATAACAGCTTTATTGTAGGCACATTATGTCAGTTAAGCCCAACCCCACTCCCAGAATTTCCAGTGTTCCCACCGATTATCTGAGAGTATGAACCCTTCTTCAAGGAAGATGACCTAGAGGACTGAGATAGATCGGTGGAATCCCCTCCCATTGTGCACGTCTCTGATGTTGAGAAAGAAGAAGACTCAAGGGACGTTGAGGAGTGCATGCGAAGGATTGATTACCTGGTCGAGGGTGACTTCATTGTTAATCAAGAAACACCTACTATTGAGGAGGAAGTTGTTGTGGACGAGGAGGACAGCTGTGTTGACGTTGTGAACGAGATGGCCGAGGAAGAAAATACTGAGGCAGAAGTTGCTGAGAAAGAATCTGTTGAGGATATTGTCAATGCAGTCGAGTTTGTAGGTGCAACTACTGGTAATCTGGAGTGAGATAGAGCTAGATCAGCGGAAGCTACAGAGGTAACTAGTGAGGAGCACCACAACTCATTGGCGATAGTAGTCTATACCAGACCACTAAAGGTGACCCCTCTTACACAAGAAGTAACTCGATGATGTCGGGGTAATGCTGAAAACTGATAAGTGATCCAAGGACCGTACGAAGCCCAAAGAAAAGAAGAGAAAGCACTCCAAAGATAAAAACTGCAAGAAAGAGGAGAAAAAGAGAAGGAAGAAGAAACATTGTGTAGCCACATTGATGGCCGAGGAAAACTGAGTTAGTTTATTTTAAGTTTTAGCTGTAGTATTCATACATTGCATGTAGCTGTAATTTTCATTTTTTAGTGTACATTGTCGTTGCATTTTTATTGTCATTGCATGTTAATGTTAGTGCATTGGGGACAATGCAAACTTTAAGTTTGAGGGAATGCATATGGGTTTTGGGAATACAACCACATTTCAATTTTTTTTTTGAAACATGCAAGGTTTATTCATGGTTAATGCAAATGTGTTTGAAAATTTTTGTTACATTCGATGCTTAATTCTTAAATCATGTGAACTATCAATGAATGAGTTGGATAAATTTAACTGAATGTTGTAACTTCAATTCTTTGATGAATAATTTAGGTTGTATTAGTAATGGATGACTAGTAGCATTCCTTGAATCTTGAATGAATTTGCCTTTTACAGCTACTCAAATGTATATATAGTTATAAATAAGAGACACTTCAAAGTGGGTGTATTGTGAAATGTTAAAGGGGGAACACTCCAATGCAAGCGTTAGACAAATGAATTTGGCCAAAGGCTGTCGCTGCAAGAGTGTGTGTCGGTGCAATTACGTACTCCCTAGGGGTTTGTTGCACTCTATCGTTACTTCTCAGGAACGAGGGTACAGTAATTCAACGATATCCCTAGTTCACAAAAAAAAAAAAAAGAAGAAAAGAAAAGAAAAGGGAGAGAAACATATTGTACAATAAATGCTGTATTGGTAGATAGAAGTCAGGATTTAAAGTATGATACTAGTCACAAGTCATGTATTCTATCCTTTTGACCTTTAAGTTGCAAAGTTGCAAAGATAGAGAAACATATATTGTACAATAATTTTTCATGTATTATATCATTTTGTCCTTTTATATCTTGATTGGACACAAGTCATGGAATAGTCACACTTGTAAAATCCAATCTCATGTTTCTTGATACTCGAAGTAGACTACAATAAACAAATAAGTGTAACATCTCATACTAACTTATTTGAGCATGGCCATGCATTCTTAGTCTCACTTCATCAAGTGGCCTAAGATATTGCTCCCATTATGTAGAAGAGAAAAATCTTATCTTGATCAATCATATCCCACTATATAGATTATGGCATACCCAACATCAGTCTTTATATTACAACCTGTTACAATAGACGCTTGACTGTATCAAAATATATGACTCATTATGGTGGGACAATAATGATCTCAAGTCTAAGGATCGCATACATAGTTATCACTATGAGTAATGTTGTGACTATTATATAATAATCCAAGAAACATACTCATAGCAGGTCAGTCCAATATGTTGTTCTCTAACATATACTCATGTATAGATTTTGACATCCCTATGTCAATGACAACGCTTTGTCATCCATCAACTACATGTTAGTTGATAGTACTAAAAAGAATATATGTTTTCTTCCTACTTATTGGTTAACTTGTACTCATTTAGTTATCTTCAGCACATATTTTAGCATTTTCAGTTCAGTAAATTGCATTTTATAACTCAGTGGATCTCAGCCTATTTATCCTTAATTTTGTCATGTTTTATTACTGATGTCGCTACATGCGTATTTTTAAATTGTGCCCAGAATTATCGTCACACCTGACAGTTGTCCGGATAATAACAAAGAAGTGAGCTGTCCAGTCTAGTATAACTAACTTGTACGTACAGAGGTAGCATGAGTCTGATGAAAGGACACTTTGCTATTTGGATAAATATCAATATATTTACGTGAAGAGAGAGGAGTGAGGATCATCTTCTTGAACTTTTCTTTTGAACCTTTTTAGCTATGGCAACTTAAATTTCCTACGGGTGAACCGATGTAAACAGGATGTAGGTTAGCTCTTGACGAGGAGCCCTGAGTGCGACACAAGAGGGAGTTGAGAGATCAAGTTAAGATTTTCTAGGAATAGTGCTCTTCATTCGTTTCTTTTATATTTCTTTTCTAAACGATGGTGATTACTTTCTATTTCATGTTTATATGGAAGTACACATGATTTCTAGGTTAAATGTTATTTTATTCAATCTTATTTGTACTGTTTAGTCTTCGAGTTTTAATTTTTTTAGCATGAAAATGTTATTGTGGTCACTGACACTGGAAAGTGCAGCGATAGTTCAAGCTAACAAGCATGACAATGAAAGTTGCTTAAGGATTAGAGGAATTTAATCCACTTGTTCTTAATAGTGTTCTATTGCCCGCATCAGAAGGTGTGGTTAATGTGCATGTTAAGTCTTAGATTAAATATAGAAGTTAAGCTTGGTAAGATATTCATTGCAGTTTAATGCATGGACAATCACCTATCCTTTTTACCTTGTGAGCACTTAGTATTCTGTTGAATATTCATGTTAGGGATCCTAGTTTCTCACTATTATATTTTATCTTATTATTTTCAAGTTATTGCTTCGACAACTACACTCACAATTTATCTTATTTTATCTATTTATTACACTAACATTGATAGACAAAAGACACCCATCCTCGTGGGATCTATATCCGACAGAGTCATATCTGCCTACTATACTTGCATCAATAGTGTACGCTTGCATATTAGTGTTGTGACGTTAAACAGTCGACCATTAGTCTTAATGCATTATTGTTGTCTAAGCTGACAATAATACTCGACTAAGGATCTTTTAAGAATAATTATATTATTCTTAGGACATTATTTTAAAACAGTTTATTTATATACACAGAAAAGAAACTGAAAAAATAATGACTGTACAAGCCCAATTCTACCCGGGCCTTAAAACCCAAAATTTAACCAAACCTAAGTCTACTAAGACCCTAAAACCTAACCCAAAACCATCAGCCCAAACTAAACCCAATCCCAAACAGTCCAATATAGCCCAAAATGCAAAAAAAAAAAAAAAAAAAAAAAAAAACTAGCCCATAACCTAAACACTATTCAAAAAAAAGAAAAGAAAAAATCCTAGGTGCGCCGCACCTAGGTCTTCAACCACCCTCTGCCGTCGCTCCTCTAACACCACCTACCTCTACGTACGTCTAACACCTACAAAGAAAGAAGAACACGCAACAGAGACCAACAAGCAGTAGAAACAAATAGAAAAAGACAAAAAATGATGATGAAAAAAATAATTTGTAATGGTCTATAAAAGCAAATGGGCATTTTGTATGCTTGGTCTCTCGGTCACGGAGGCACACTAGTAATAAAAAACAGAATAGAAACCTCAAAGGTTGATCTTGGTTCTTGTTTATTTTTCATTTATTTTATTTTTTAAAATCCATTTTTAAACAAAAAGCAAAAAATAAGAGAAGGGAGAAGGGAAAGCTTACCCGAAATCCCTTGTGGTTGCGTCGCCGGAGCCGTCCCTCACCGTCGCTGAAGTCTAACCCCAAAAGGGGAAGAGAGGAGGCTTTTGTCTCTCGGGTCGTGGCTTGAGAAGGCATGGCCTTCAAGGGTGTTAAAAGGGTTAAAAAATCCTATTGCATGCGGCCCCAACCACCACCCATGGTGGCACCGCGACGGCGGTGGCGATGAGGGGTTTTCATAACCCTAGCAGAGAGTTGAGAGAAAATGGGGTGGTTCTTTGAGTTTTTTTTCTAAAAACCTGGTAAAAATGATTTTTTTAAAAAAAAAAATTTGACTCAAGTAATAAGAAGTAAGCGGCGCCGTTTTTATGTGTGGGTTCAGAGGCCAAAATGACGTCGTTTTGGCCTCTAACTCGTGACCCGACCCGCTTCCCTTGAGGATCCGAGTGTTGTTGCGGTGAAGGGGATAATTGCGTGCACAGTCCCTCCGCTTTTGCTACGTCTTGCAATGTGGCCCTTGTTTGCTTCTTTTATTTTTTAATTTTTGCCGCATGTTTTGTGTTCGCTTCAGTATGGTCCAGCTTGAAACGTAGCGCATGAGGGCAAGGGATATTTCTCAATCAGTCCCTCATTTGTTTCAGCGTGTTTCATCTAGGTCCTCGACAGCCTATTTTCTGTTATTTATAATTTATACCTTAAATTTTAATTCTATTTCAACTTAATCCTTAGTCTGTTTAATTGATTTATTTTTTTTTCATTTTTGTTTTTTTAAAAACTGTTATTATTATTCATTTTAAGTTTCTATATTATTTATTTCAAATCATTTTATCTTTATTTTTTTTTTACATATTATATATATTTAAACTATTACTCATTTTGAATTCTATATATATTATTTATTTTAAATTATTATGCCTTATTTATTTTGAAATTATTTATATACTTTAAAATTTTATATATATATATGTTTCTTTGGATTATATTTATATATTTTTTTATTTAAACTGTTTTTGTATATTATTTATGTTAAATTTCTCTTTTAAGCTCTTTTATATGTTTTTTTAAAGGGTCCTTTTTTTTATTCGTTACTTTATACATTATTTTAAATTATTTTACACATTATTTGCTTTAAGTTTTTTTTACATTATTTATTTTAAACTTTTACATATTATATATTTTAAATTTATACATTATGTAGTTTAAACTATTTTATATGTTAGTTATTTTAAACTTTTTATATTAGTTATTTTAAACTGTTTTACACATTTTAGTTTTAAATATTTTTATGTTATTTATTTCTAACCTTTTTATATATTTTTTCTATTTTAAATTTCTTATATGTCATTTGGTTATATTATTTTACATGTAAACTGTTTTATATTCTTTTATTATTTATCATAAATCTTTTGATTATTATTTTAAGATTTCATATATTATTTATATTAAACTGTTTTGTGTACATTTTTTTATATATTATTCATTTAAAATTGTCTTATCATTTATTTTAAATTGTGCATATTATTTATTTCATTTCTCTTTAATTGTTGATATTGGTATTTAAATAATATACATTGTATATTGTCATTGTATGCCTTAGAAATTATTTATTAGTATCTTCATTGACATTCATTAGCATAGCATTTAATTCGTGTATTACTATTTCATGCTCTATATTGCCTTTTATTTTAATTAGTTTAAATCATATCGTGTATGAAGTTCGAACGTATTCATCCAATATAGATCGTTTCGTTTTAGTTCAAACAAAATAATGCACATCGTTAAATCTCGTGCTCGTTATTATTCAAAAGGAAAATCTTCAAGATAAGGCAATATTTTGCGTTTCGGGAATTCAAGAAATTGTACCCTAACTTACGAGGTTTCGATTCTTGTTAAACCTAAATAGCCAAATACTCTTTTGGATTTCAAAATATATGAAGTTTCTATAAAAATTAAAGGCAAACTTATTCTCGAAGATTCGGATGTGGCATTTTGTTATCTCGGGATGAGTGGGCCTTTGATGCTCGTTTCAATGTAATTCAAGCGTTTTAAAATTAACATTTATAAAAATGGATCGTATTTTAAAATTTCTTTTAAAATCTCTTCAACTTTCGACGTTAAGACGATAATTAATCAATTAGGTACCAATTTTAGGAGTGATGAGGGTGCTAATTCTTCCTTGCACGTAACCAACTCCTGAACCCGTTTTTTCAAATATCGTAGACCAAAAAAATTGTTGTTTTAGTAAATCGAGATATTTTATTAAAACAACCAAATTTCTAGGTGATCCGATCACACCTAAATAAAAAGGATTGGTGGCGACTCCATTCTCGTTTTTCCGTTTTCAAAATCAAAGTCGACCCTCTTTCAAAAATGGTTTCGACAATGACAATGTCTTACATTAATAAACGAGGTAAAACAAGTATGTTATTACAATCATCTCATAATTGGTCTTTGGGTATACTCTAACACTAACAACTCTTATGTCTTGTGTCAACAAATTAAAAATACTTTGACATCATTGTTTGATTTTTATGCTTCTTCGCATTTTTCATCAACACAAATGGGATCATGCTCATCGGATCCAATTTCTAGTGGCCATGATGGTGAGGGATAAATAAGGTGGTTAAAAGGAACAAATTTGAGGAAGGACTATGTAATTGAGACAGAACTAATTGATAGCTCAGAAACAATAACTGAGCTAGACAAATATTTAAGGGATAAATGTGTTCGTGATAATGATGATAGTTTTGATATCTTGGTTTGGTGGTTTACACAAATAAACAGTTATCCTATTCTTGTGACAATGACATGAGATATACTTGCGATTCTTATTTCTATCGTAGCTTCGAAGTTCCCTTTTAGCACGGGAGGACATGTTCTTGATTCCTTCTACACTTCTTTGACTCCTGGGTTGGTGGAAGCTCTTATTTATACTCAAGATTGGATTCGTGCTTCTCATGACCCCATTATGATAGAGGAGAGTTTGCTAGCATTGGAGAATATGGAAGAAGGTTAGTTTTTTATTTCAAATTTATTATTTTTATTTTGTAATATTTATTTATATAGTTTAGATATTTAAGTCTTTATATTTCTAAACATACATTGTTGTTGTATATTTGAAATGTCTTTTTTTGTAGAGATGCAAAATTTGACTTTGGAGCAACCAACTATTATCGTTGATGAGATGAACGAAGTTTCGGACATCACACCATGCCATGATGATTGATGAGTACACGACTATATGTTTTATCTTTAGTTGTATTTTTTTTTGAAGTTTTATCTTTGGATTATGTAATTTGGATTTATAAACTTTATGTTTGGATTTTTTAACTTTATATTTGGATTATGCCATTATCTACTTTGGATTTTTAAGTTTGTCATTTTGAGTTATTATAAATTGTATGATTTGTAAAAAAAAATTTGCACAAATTTAATTTGGGTACCCTGTGACCTGAAAATACAGGTACCCGATTATTACAGGTACCCAATATTTAAGGGTCAGGTCATAGGCCGACATTTTTAATACCCGAAAATCTGGGTACCCAAAATTACGGGTACCCGGTTATGAACACCATAAATATAAGAACTTGTTTAGTTAGAAGAACTTTTTTATATATTAACAAAAAAAAAAAAACCACATAAAACAATTATAAAATCAATAAAAAATTTGGATAACAGTAACAAAGACAGGAAAAATGCTTTATAAAGGTTGCCTTGAAACTAAAAAAAAAAAAAAAAAAGAAGAAGTATAAAATATGATTCCCATAAATTGAACCCTCTGTTATTGTCTCTTTATCATATTGTGTTTTCAATTTGATATTTATACTATTATTTAATTAACTATAGGAATTTAATTTTTAATATTCAATTTAAAAGAGAATTTGAGGTATGAAATTAAACTGAGAAAAAATTTCAACTTTAATATTCATTTGCACTGAATTTCTCCTGGTATTAAAAGCAATCAAATTCAACAAATGACCAAAAAGAGCATAAGAAGGTTAGCTTTAAATATGTAATCTAAGAAGAAAGATAACGGGAAGCCACAATGGGCAACAATTAATCACAAAACTCAATGGGATGTGTTGTGCAATCACCTTGGTTGATCGTTGAGTTTTAAAAGGGTTTTCTAAGTTAAATTGGCCTTTTAAGTAAAAAGCATTAGTAAATAGTTTTTCAAATTAACTTTTTAAGCTAAATAAAAAAATAAAAAGTTTTAGGTTTTCACTTTTCAAAAACCAGTTAGACGGTAAATTATAAAATTATCTTCCACTTATATTAACTATAAAGATATTTTGTATGTCCTAAGAGAATGTCCGGCAGCTAAAGAAGTTTGATTGAACTTGATACTTAAAAATCGATAGCCTCAGTTCTTTTCAGGGAACCTTTTAGATTGGGTTGGGATATATTTAAGAAATCATAAGTGGTTATCAAGGACTTGGGCCCTTTAGTTGAATATTTGTTGATATCAAAATAATAACAACTTGGCATCGCTGTAATAATAACATGCAAAAATAATGATATTTTATTTGAGTCAATTATAATTTTTATTATAATTAAGTATAATTTAAATTTGTATATTTTATATATAATAACATTAATGAATTTGAGTTTATATGTAACACCCTTCACTCGTCCTGATGACCAATACGGATGGGAGGTGTCTAGGACCATATACAAGTCTTGGAGTGCTCGTTTTTCACAAAACAATGTAGTAACATTGTGAGGACCCCCGGTATCGGTACCTAGGGCCATAGGTACCGTGCCCAGGTTCTCGTACTATTCTAGGGAGCATCCTGTCGATCTGAGTGCGATACCTTTGACAAGAGTATCAAACCCCGAGCACCCAAGATACATTTTTTGTCCTGTTTAAGCTAAGAATTAATATTTACACCATGGGTATCGGACCCTAAGTGCAGAGGACTGAAATTTTGAGTTATGAACTCGTAAAACTCATATCGAAGCACCTCTAAACAAGACACCCAACAAGCATACTTCAAGAACAATTATCTGCAAGTATAAATCATCATGAAACTTGCTCAATTAAGATTATTATCCATTAAAACATTTATGAGACATACTTAACATGTTAGAGTAATTGTAATTTTATGCAAATTATGTTTTATACCGAAACTAATCAAAGTTCAAGAAAATAGTGAATTTGAGCATGCATGCCTTTCCAGTAATCATAAACACCAAATCTCCATGCCATTCAATCAAGTCCCGAAATAAAAACCAATATTACATCACAAACACAAAACTTAAGGTATTATGAAACTAATATATATGCATTTGTAAGAATCCTCTAGTACATGTCACTAGGAGCCGAAAATGCAAATATAGTAATTTCATACTTTCCGACGATAGTAATGGTGTAGGGTGGAAATAAAAATTAGATTGAAATTTTGTAGCATTAGTGTAGTCATCTAGTAATTACTAAGTTGGTTCATATATATAAACATATTCCATATTAGATATCTAATCAATGTGGGACTAAACTTTTTATTTTCTTCAACATAATTCACAAGTGGCTTACTTTGAGCATCAATTTCTCATTCATCACTCAACCATTTTGAGCATATGATATACTGTTGTAAACGTCTCATGGGTAAAATATAAAACCATAATTTTATGATTCAAATCTCTATCTTTATTAATTAAGAATATGCCTCAAAATTTTCAAAAATCTATTTTTTCCAACAATATACACACACGTAACTTTTATCAAAAGAGCAAATTTTGAATTTTTTTTGAAAATGATTAAATTGTATGCCAAGCTAAATATATATATGAAACAAATGTGATTGAAGTCAAAAAGCATAAAAAAGTCGTGAGTCTTAACCGGATTTATCAATTAGTTGAACTGTTTAAAATTAATCTATTTTTCAAGTATTACGAGCCTTTATAATCCTAATAAAATAAGAGTTGGATACACGAGATTCCATCCCAAACTCCACATTAAGGCACTATATGTGCCACCAACCGATACACCAACATATTAAAGACCCAAGTTGCACCGAAATGCTATAAGACTACATATCTTATCTCCGATCCACATCATATCTCTTACAATGTGTACAAGTAGTGTCCTAAACTATTTTTAAAGTTAGAAGGGCAATTCCATCATTACTGACAATCAAACATTTTCTTTAGAAATACAGAAACAAATTCCGCATTCTTATTTCGCACATTTACATCTACGATAAATCTTTAGAAGCAAATGCTATACATTCGTAATCGTAACCAAGGGGGTTTTCATATATTAACACTTAACAACAACAATTCGAATCACATTAATGAACCATTCTCTAACCCTAAAGCAGTCTTCATATTTCATGGAACATGATATTTTACCTTACCTTTATACTTCATTTCTATTTAAAATATTAATTTATTAACAAAATAACAAGATCATCCATGAAGACTTACTCAAAGTTTCAACAAAATAAAAGGTGGGTTTCTTCTTCCTTCTTCAATCTACAACCTTCCCATTGCCTTTGCTTGTAGTTTCCTCTATTTAATGACAAATTAAAAGTTACTGACATTATTAATATATTTAAAAGGCCATATTAATGGCTCCACAAGACATTCAAGACATGTAAACATGATATGAGATGCTAAAACATTTAAAAGAAAAGAGTCCTTATCAAAACCCCAACTATGTTTTCTAGGGGTTAGTTTGCAAGAAAATTAAAGTCCAAGGGTGGAAATTTGAAAGAAAGAAGATGGAAAATCACAAAGAAATGAAAAGAATGGAGTTTTTCTCTCCTTCAAATAATGGCTGGCTGCAACATAAGAAGGGGGCCCGGGGTGGGGGGGTTCTCCTTTCTTCTTTTCATGTATTTTAAAATATAAGCAATGATTAAAAATAAAAATATCATGATATGTGGCTCACATTTCTTTTAAGGCAAAAATTTGATTTTTAATTCTCTAAAAACCATCTAGTAGTATATTTATAAATACTAATATTTAATCATAATTTCACCTTCAATAATTAAAATATTCTCGGTGGCAAATTTATTATTTTGCTCTTCATCTCGTATTTTTTATTTGATTAAACTCAAAACTTAAAAACGGTTCAAAATGCTTTCAACTTACTTATAAATTGTTTTTAATTTTTTTAAATACATAAAAATTGAATTTTTATCGAATTTACGAATATAATCATTGGAAGGAATCTCGTATGATATATCGAAAAATTTTAGGTTGTTAACATTATATACTCCTTGTATTACATATATAATAATGTTAACTAGTTTTTTTACCCATGCAGTTGCTTGTACAATAAAAGCCTTATTGATAATTTAAATTTTCTATAAGTTAAAATGTATAAATACAATAAATATAACATTTTTGCTAAGTTAGATGGGAGTACTATTTATTCACCATGTTTTAATATATGAGTTAGCAATAAACTAATTTTAATTGGTAAGTTTTAGCCACTCACATGACTTGTTGGGAAAAGTAAAGGAACTTTTTTTTGTTAACTTTGAGGACTTATTAATTTTTTTTAAGAGTTTTCCTCTTCTTTATAGTTTCAAGTTTAAATTTGTAGTAATTATTTTTTTTTTAACAATCTCATTATAGGTTCTGATCATATCTCCTTTATTTGACACAATACCTAGAACTACACATAGCTCCTCCTTAACCCATCAATAGGAGGATAATGCACTTTAGTGCACTCGAATCCTTGTCCTTCTGCATTGGCAACAATGCCCATATCAATCAAGCTAATACTCAATCAACTTGTACTAACTATTCATTATTATATGTCTAACTATTCAAAATACATATGAAATAAATAAGTTTTTTTCTCACATTATTACACTAGTAACCAAATGAAGCATTATAGTACCAAACATGTGAATGAAACTGTAAGAACTCGTTTTTAATGGTATCGAAAATAGTGGTTTCTGGACCATAATTCCAACGTGTGAGTTTATAAATATTATTTATTTAATATTTACAAGTTTATTAGAGTGTCATATTAAATCTTGGTCTAATTGTCACACCCCACAAATTGAGTTAGTAGAATCGAGTAATTAAGTCATGTGCTTGAGTTAGATATCGAAATTAGGGTTGTAGTAATTAATTAAAAATAATAATCAGGTTAAAAATAAATATAAATATATATTAGTAGGGATTAAATTGAAACGGATCTTAAACTACAGGTCAAACGTGAAAATAAAGAGTTTTAATTGAAATGAGATTTATTAGAAAAAGAGAGAGAATAGGAAGGGACCTTAAGGGAAATAAACCAATTTTTGAAATTTTGTTGGCTATATAAGAACACCTACCATCCCTTCCTTACATATTTTTACACATTTGAAAATTTTCATTATATCTAAATTAGGAGTTTTCTCTTGAAATTCTCTCAACCATCTTAATTTTCTAAGCATCCAAACACATTTTTTCTACTTTAATTTCAAAAGAAACTCATCTTCTCTTTCAATTTTCTATCATTTCTTAACACGTTTTTGCCAAATCGATTCAAATATCATGGAATTCTTCAAATCGAAGGTAATTATCTGATTTTCTATAGTAACATATATAATATGTGGTTGTAATTCAAATTTTGATAGATCTAATGGAAATTTCAATAAATCTAATGATTTAAAACTTATTTTTACTTGAAAATGGTAGATCTCGTAATTGTGAGATAAGTGACTGTTTAAAAATGATTTCAACTCATTTTGATATAATTAAGAGGTTTTTAACCTTAATTTAACAAATCTCCAATAAATCTTGATAGATCGACGAGTTTTACTTAAAGTGTTCTTATTGAGTTTGATTTTCTAGAAAATAAAGATTAGTGGAATCAAATGAAACTAGTAGTATAGATCTGTAATTAAATGTTAAGTCTGATGTTAAGAAGTAGGAAATAAGGATTAAATTGAGTAAGAGTGAAGGAATTAGAGTACTGGTGATGTGTGAGGCAAGCTTGCCAAAGGAGTACGAATGGCGAGGTGTTAGACAGTTAGGAAGGTTGTTTTATTTTAGTTTGGTCATAATCTATTGTGTTTGTGTGTTGTTAAGTGAAGCAATAGATTGCGAAAGAGCCTCATCGAGCAAAGACAAATGCAAGCAAAACCTTACCTAGGTTCGACAACAAGCAACGAACTAGCAGAGGTGAGTGGTCATGTGTGCTGCAATTAAACACCAGTTCACGTGCTAAGGGGAGCTTAGGTAGACTAAACATCTATCCTAAGTTCCAAGAGTAAGTGTTTCTATTTGTGTGAACTATATTATATATGTGAGCTCTGCTATGATTATGCGAACTATGTTTTATTTATGTAAGCTATGTTATTATGCAAATTATTCTATGTGCGAACCCTGATATACATGCTTTCTTAATTGCGAGCTATGTTGTATTGCGAACATGATCTATATACGAGCCACATTGTATGCGAGCTATGTTAAGTGTAACAACCCATTTTCAGTGAAATTGGAACAGTGGTTTCGGGACCACAAATCCGAAATCAAAAATTTTATTTTATTATTATTTATTGCCTACAGTATGATAGTAATACCATATAAAATTTTCGTTAAGAAATTTTACCGTTTACATGTTTAATTTGAAAAATTAAGTATCATCTTCCATTATCATTTTAGCAACTGAAATTAAGAAAGAATGGCAGCCATGGGAGCTTGAATTTTTGGCAACCCTAATTCCTATGATTAGGTATGCATTTTTTGTCTCTTTTTTGATGATCGGGATCGTTGTAGCTTAATCTAGCTACCCCGGGGACTAATTTGTAAAATTGTTAAAACATTAGAGTTTTACCATTGATGCATGTACATGATTTTTGAAGTTTGATGATAGACAATGAATGGTTGTTGTTAGATAAACAACTTTTGTAAAGAGATTTTTGATGAGATTATCAATTAGGGGTTAAATTGAAAAATGTGATAAATTCATCGTATAATTTGTGAATTCATGAGATATGTGGACTACTATAAGTTTCTTTAATAATCGGACAGGCTTGGGTAAGGGTAAAATTGCATGAATTTTATTTTTCGAGACTAGGGGTTAAGTTGCAAAAAAATTAAAAGTATAAGGCAAAATAGTAATTTTGCCAAAATATGTTTTGGATTAAATTGAATGAATTATATGTTGAATTGAGTTAAATTTATATGTATAGATCCAGTTAGACCTCGTACGGAGTTAGATCGGGGCCAAAAAGAAAGTCTCAGATTAATTGCCTCCGTATCTAAGTATACTCGTCAAGTTAAGTTCATGTAATTAAAATGTGTTTATATGTTTTTAATTGAATATATAAATGGTATGATTTGTCATATATAATTATCGAGTGCATATCTAACGACGTACAATGATTATCAAGTCCCGTTTGAACTTCAGGAATCCGTAGGATACAAATGACATGTCGTTAGGGTTACCGATTTATAACTAGTGAGAGCATACCAATTTATAGCTCATGAGAGCATATTGATTCACAGCTCGTATGAGCATACATATACATGGATTGATAGATTATGGTTATATGAGCTAGCACATTATGTGTTAGCTATCCCGGGTATCCAACAATATTCTAAACGGTTCAACGGGCAATGCTTTGTTATGAAACGATATAAGTTCGATACGAACTATTACAGGTATACACATGAAATACATAAAAATGATGTTACATGATGTATATAGAAATATGAAATGGATGATACATGTATATGGAATTTGATAAATTGCTGTGTTCATCCATGATTATTGATTTTTATATATATGTTTACATAGCTAACATGGTTGGTGAATATGTACTTAGGCATTTGGCCAAATTGTGTTGGGATATGCTTTGTTTACTTACCTAATATGGGACTAAAGGGTTAGTTAAATTCTATGAACTTACTAAGCTTAAATGCTTACTCTATGTTATTTTCCGTGTCTTTTAGTGAATCAAAAGCTCGTTTGAGTTGGAAGCTTGTCGGAACTATATCACACAATCCATCGGCTCTTTTGGTACATTCGGTTGTTTAATTTTGGTTATAATGGAATGTATAGGTATTTTTGGCTAATGTTGGCCATATGTTTTGGTTGCAAGTCAGGCTGTTACACGGCCTAGCATACGGCCTTGCACACGGACGTGTAGCTTGGCCGTGTGACCAAGTCAGAGAGTTACACGGGCACAGACACAAGCTGGGACACGGCCGTGTGACCTTGCAGTGTTAAAGTTTTTAATGTTTTTTGAAAAATTCTCTGAGTTTTTGATTTAGTCCTGACTTGTTTGTAATGCATATTTTGGGCCTCGAGGGCTCGTATATGGGACAATATGAATGATTTTGGTTGGTTTTTGATATGAATATTGATATGTTTCGAAATGTTGGAAATTTTTGTCCGTTTGTTTTGTAAACTCCAGTAATGATGTAACACCCCACACGTACCCTACACTAGGACAGAATACGAGGCGTTACTAAACTTAAACACGTGTATATGGGCATTCTCAAGTCTGAAAGACTTGAACAAATTTTTTAAAACTTTTAAAACTTTGTCTAAACTCCTTAATTTGGGCCTACGAGGCCCAAACCACCCATTGAAAACCATTCGGGACCCATTCGGGTCCGTTAGGAAACTCTGAGAAATGACACTTGGAATAGGGGCACACGCCCGTGTGAGAGGGGTGACACGCCCGTGTGGTCATCTTGACATGGTCGTGTTGAAGGCCCATGCGACTCACACGACCTAAGCATATAGGGACACGCCCGTGTCCCTTACTCGTGTGGATTTATTTTTCAATTCAAACCTACAGGGGTTTTCACACGGCCTGGCACATGCCTGTGTCCATGGCCCGTGTCTCTCACATGGCCTTGGCATGCCCGTATCTTAGCCCGTGTTTAAAAACTTGGACATTCTGTTTCTAACGTCAGCAACCCTTAAGGGTCACACGGCCAAAGCACACGCTCGTGTGCTAGGTCATGCCCTTCAAACGGCTGAGACACACGGCCGTGTCTCTACTCGTGTGTTTACTATCATGCATAATGACTTGTAAATTTAACGTGCAGGGGACATACGGCCAGATAAAACTCTTATGGGGCTGACCGTGTGTCACACACGGTTTAGACACACGCCCGTGTGTCTACCCATGTGGGAAAAAAAAGGCTATTTTCCAAGTCTTTATGCCACCCATACATGCACCAGCCTATACCACCATCTAACATGACCAATTCACACAGTAATACAAGGTCTAATAAGCCACAATAGGTATTAGTTCAATCATGCAATTTACTCATCCATGAAAATATCATCATTTGCATATATCAATAATGAATATTAGCCATTATCCAAGGATTTATACAAAATGAAGGGTTCATCCCAAGCAACACATTTGGCCAATATAACAATAACACAAAATTCTAAGTCCCTACACATGCCATACTCAAAATAGAAAAAGACTAACTATACCAAATGCTTTGACTGATAGTGTGATCGATGTCTCTGACGTCCGTTGATCCATGAGTTAATTAGGTGGCACTATAAGAAAATGAAAAGGAGGGGGTAAGCATAAAGCTTAGTAAGTTGTATGTAAATAAATATAACAACAACTTTACCATACGACAATATGCTGATAATACAAAAGTAGACATAAGCACAACTTACTCATCACTATCCAATACAATTCATATAGCAATTATCGGGCTCACATCTCATACATTTCAAATAGGTACCTATACCACTCACAACATGGTCATAACCTTTCTCGTTTAGCTTAAACTGTAAATCTCACCGTTGAACCAATTGAAATACTAAAGGATATTCGATCTGCCCCGAACATAGGGTAGAATGTCGACGCCATGTCCCAGACATGGTTTTACATTGGCTCATACATTAAGTTGATGCCATGTCCCAAACATAGTCTTACACTGACTATCGTAACCGAGGCTGATGCCATGTCCCAGACATGGTCTCACACTGGCTCTCACATATCCGTGCCGATGCCATGTCCAAGACATGGTTTTACACTGACACATCTCATTGCCAATACTATGTCCCAGACATGGTCTTACACTGGCTTACATCTCGAGGCCGATACATGTCCCAGACATGTCTTACACTGGCTCTCATAAAGTGGCCGATGCATGCCCCAGACATGTCTTACACTAGCACACAAATGACCCACATGTCATGGCATGAATATCCGATTTATTCCTTAGGTTCAATCGGAAGTTTCTATTATATAAATTCTCATCATGCATAATCATTTTCACAATCAAACAAATTATGCCATATCAATACAATCACATATAATAACAATGTAGTTGTATTATTTACAAACAACTTACCTCGGAATACAAAACGTGAGCGACTATATCAGCTCAGTCCGCTAGCTTGGCTTTTCCACGCTCTAGGTTCAGATTGCGTATTTCTTGATCTAGAATAATAAAATTTCACTAATTTAATCATCATATTAATAAATGCATTTCATAATTCATATTTTAGCAAAATGATCATTTTGCCCCTATACTTTCACAAAATTATGATTTTACCCCTAGGGCCGTAAATCGATTTTCATCACATTTTCACACTAACCAAGCCTAGCCAAATTCTTTTTATACTAGAAGCAGCCCACAATTCCCATTATTTCACACATTTATCACCTATTTTACAACTTATGCAAAATGGTCCTTAATTAGGGTTTCCATGAAAACTATTTCACAAAAGTTGTTTATTACACATCCAAGACTCATTTTCTTCCATAAAAATTCAGTAAACAACCTAAATGTTCTCATGGAAAAACCCTATATTTTTAACCATTTTGCAAAATAGTCCCCCTATTAGAAAGCTCATTTTACAAGGGGTCCAAAATACAAAAATCATCAAGAAAAGTCATCAAAATCACTTACTAGAAGAGAGATTAAGTGGATGAAATTTTTCAAGCTTCAAAAACCTCTTATGGCTGATATTTTTGGTGGGAAAAAGATAAGATAAAGTATCATATAATTCTCTCTTTATTCTATTTTATTCTTAGCTAATTTAGTCACTAAAACCCACCTAATTTTGACTTTTTGACCATCCTTGTCTCTATGGTCGGCCAGCTTATGTATTAGGGGTTTAATTGCTCTTTAAAGACCCCATTTTGGGTTATCTAGCTATTTAACACCCTTAGCTAATGAAATAAAACTTTTGCCCTTTTGCGATTTAGTCTTTTTTTGAAATTAAGCTCTCAAACGCTAAAATTTATCCACCAAAATTTTTATGCACTTATATAATCATGTTATAACACCAAAATAATAAAAAAAAATTCTTGGACTCCGAATTTGTGGTTCCAAAATCACTATTCTGACTAGGCCCAAAATTGGCCTGTTACAAATGCTCTGTAACCTTGTTTCGATAACGGATTCAAGTTAAGAGTGTTACATTTATTAGTATCAGAGCTACGGTAACGTAGCGTGTATGAGTCTAGCTATATATTCCATTATATAACATGTGATAGTGTAATATCTCCTGACTATTTGAAACATGTTTCCTTATAGTAATGACATCCAACTAAGCTGACTTCCATGAAGTAGAGAGTAACGCTCAGGCCTCCGTTCACGGAGTAGCATCTAGCGATACAAGGCCCGTATCTAAGGGCCAGAGAGGAGAGGCTAAGGAAGCCTTCTTCTAGATAATGAACGAATGGTTTATCGAGTTTGTACGAACGAACCTGGTTGCTCAACGACCTCTACCTCCTCCTGCTCCCAACTGGTTCCCGTTATTCCTCAAGGTTTAGAACCAATCCGTGTTAATAAGCCACATATTGATAAGATACATAAGTACGGGGCTAAATAATTTTGAGCTACTACTAAAGATAATCCCAAGAGAGCTAAATTCTGGTTAGAGAATACAATCAAGGTTTTTTATGAGCTATTCTTTTTATCGGTCGACTGTGTTAAATACGTAGTATCGTTATTGAAAGATTCGACTTACCAATGATGGAACACATTAATTTCTATTGTTCCGAGAGAACGAATTACCTGGGAATTCTTCCAAATCGAGTTCTGAAAGAAATATTTTAGTCAGAGGTTTCTGGATAAAAAACGTAAAGAATTTCTTAAGCTCAAACAAGGCTGTATGTCTTTATCAGAGTACGAGCGGAAACTTGTTAGATTGAGCAAATATGCCCGGGAATGTATTCCTACCGTGACTACTATGTGTAAGAGGTTTGAAGAAGGGCTGAACGAAGACATAAAGCTTCTAGCTGGAATTCTTGAGTTGAAAGAATTCATTGTACTGGTTGGCAGAGCACATAAAGCCAAGGAACTGAGTAAAGAGAAAATACGTGCTGATTTTGAAGCTAGAGACTCAAGAAAGAGATTAACTAGGAAGTCATATCAGTCAGCATCAAAGAAATCAAAAGAACATCACAACTGTTCTACAACTTCTGTAGGTTATTCTAGTAGAGACAGAGATACCCGACGCTCTATGTGACAGCCCTAATTTGACCCTAGTCGGAAAGTGGTTTCGGGACCATAAAAACTGAGTCATAAAAATAATTAACCGTTGTATTCCATGCTTATTATATGTGTATATGCATGTGTGAAAGTTTCGTGCTTTGATTTTGTCATTTGCATGTGAAATTTATTAAATTGGACTTATGTGAGACAATTATGAAATGTGATAGGTTAATTATTAAAGTGGTCTATTAATGCGTGCTAACAAAAGGCGGACTTGCATGTCAAATTGCCCATTTTTGGATAGTGGCCGGCCATGATATTGTTTAATATATATAATATATATTTATAATTAAAATTATTTATTTATTAAAGGAATTAATGAATAAAAGATATTAGAATAATGGTTAGTGGGAGGAGAAACCAAAGTTGTTTCATCTTACTCCTCCATTGTCGTAACTTGAAGTGAGGAAGAAGGAAATCCTTGTTTAATTTTCGGCTTAGATGATGGCTAGAATGAGGTATGTACTATGAAATTCTTGGAAATTTATGCATAATTTGGATGATTAGTTTGAATTCTACCTATTCTATGGTTTAAATTTAGGTTATTTGGAGTTTGAAATTCAAATGCAAGAAGTTTGGAAACTCTTAGTAGATATTTTTTTTAATGTCATTAAATTGGATAGTAATGTAGGATATGATGAGTTGTTAATTGTTTTTAACTTGAAAGTTGAGGTTAGTATGTGTTTTTAGGGAGATGCCGAATGTGGTCATTGAAGGTGTCATAAGGAATAATATTTCTGCCTTGAGTTGCTAACATTCGGTCAAGGACTATGTGGGTTAGCAAATTCGGTATGATGTATAGGTGTTAATTACCTTGTAATTAGATGTTTTGAAGATTAGGTAGTGGCTTATTAAGGCAATATAGGGTAAATTTTTAGTCTAGTTAAGTTGTGCATTCGGCATTACTTATAATATTGGATATGAGAGTGTGAAAGGTTAGAAATTATTTTGAGTGAGTTATGACCTTAATATGAGCCACATAGAATCGGCTATAAATATGATTGAATGATTCGGTCATTGTTTGGCATAGGTGAAACCTATATGAGATTACTACATTTGATCATAAAATGGAAATTGAATATGAAGGCTAAGTTTGAGTAGTTAGGGCCGAATGGAGTATATACATGATATTAAGGCATGCAATAAATATATACATGTGTATTTGTAGTTGTGCATAATATGAGTAATCGATTAAATTGTGACAGTCACACATATATATATGCCTTATGTATGTACCTTGTGTTATAGAGACATTTGGATATATATATTATTTATATAGTTAAATTCGTATATATGAAAGCATGATAAGTTATGTGAATCTTTGTTGTGTATGCGCTTTAGATATAGATAAAATGAGCATGAAATCGAGTCATGGCATATGTTATAAAACATAGTATGTATTAAAGTTATATATGATTGTCAAATGTGACTATTAAAGAAGTAAATTTGAGTAAGTAATTAAACAAATTCATTTGTTTAAATTAAGCTCAACAGCAAAGAGGACCTAAATCAGATAAGGGAAAGGAAAAAGCAATCGAGTAGCCTAACCGCAACTGTTTAAATAAATCCGAGGTAAGTTTTGAGTAGTCTCCTTTAGTATATAATTGATGATGCCTTTATATGAGTCTATTAGGTAAATTACGATCTTTTGGTTTGTACTTGAATTAAGTTGTGTAATAAGTAATGCATGTATATGACTTATAGTCTAATGGTCACTTTGGTTTAAGCTTGAATGGTTAAATGAATATGTGATACTATGTATAACTCTTGAGCCGAAATGTAAATGATGATGTGCATATTAAGCTTATATCCGAATGTAGCAAATGACTATTAAAGTGATAAGTTGAATGAGATGTGTTAGAACATGATTAAGTATGCATGATATTTGGAATCATATCCAGACTTGAGGTCCGCAGGCTATATGCTGGAAATATATCCGGACTTGTGGTCCGCAGGCTATATGCTGGAAATATATCCGAACTTGAGGTCCGCAGGCTACGTGCTGGAAATATATCAGGGCTTAAAGTTCCGCAGGCTTTGTGCTAGTAACTGGACTCAGGTTTTAAAACCTAGAAGGCTTAACGCCGGTGATTCGAGTAAGATTATGAATTTGAATGTTTGAGGAAACTACTATTGATTATGTATAATACATTAAGATGGCCAGGTACATGTTATGTACTCATATGTGAATTGATTTTAAAGCGAATTATTAGTATCAAAGAACGATATATATAAAAATATACATGTGTGGATGATTACCTTATCTATGAATATGAGAATGGCCTATTCAGTCGATGTCTATCATTATATGAAAGTATATGACTTAAACTAATTGTATGAGCCATATAGTAGAGTGAAATATGTGCTTTAAAATCTCTTTATGTATTCATATATATATATATGTGCATTCGGCCAATTGATTTAGAATTTGAATATGAGTTTTGTGATACTTAATGCCTGATTTAAATGACAAGTTCTAAATTTTTTTGTAGTGCTTAAAACTTACTAAGCCTCTAAGCCTTACTCTGTTCTTTATTTCTCTGTTTTATAGATTGTTGATTTTGGCCACCGACTCGGGGATCGTCAGCAGCTCATCATACTATCGATCTTCTTGGTACACTTATATTTTGGTCTTGATATGGCATGTATAGGTTAGGTTGATGATAACTATGTTTTGTAATTGCAAATATTTTGGCCTTATGAAAATGGCATTTTTAACACAAAGATCAATATGTATTTAGCTCAATTTCTGTTTATGTTAATTTATGTGGATGAGAAATTTGATGTTTAGCTAGGTAATACCTTTTAGCCTAAATCCGGCAACCGGATTTGGGCTAGGGGTGTTATATTTTATTGGTATCAGAGCTACGATTTAGTTGGTTCTAGGACTAATGTAGAGTGATTGAGTCTAGCTATACATGCCATATAGTATTAATACGATAGTATGATGAATTCTGACAGTTAAAAATGTGTTTTCGTTTAGTAATAGATCCCGATCCCAATCGAGCGGTAGCTGATGACGTAGAGAGTGTAGCGCCTGCTCCCGCGCATGGGACAGCGCCGATGGACTCTCAACCTATCGCAAGCAATCAGAACGATGAGGCCAGACAGGCTTTTTATAGTGTGATGAATGATTGGTTCAACCAATACATTCAAACTAATACGGCTATTCCACAACCCCCACTCCCGAATAATACACCCCCAGCACCTACGATACCTCCGATAATTGATCAGATGAGATTGAATAAGCCCCCGGTTGACAGAATTCGAAAGCACGGGGCTACTGAATTTAAGGCTACCGATAGTGATGATGCTGAGCAAGTTGAATTTTGGTTGGGCAATACTATCTGAGTGTTCGATGAACTATCTTGCACACCCGAGGAATGCCTAAAATGTGCTATATCTTTGCTACGTGATTCTGCCTACTATTGGTGGAATACGTTGGTTTCTGTTGTGCCCAGGGAGCGAGTGACTTGGGAATTCTTCCAAACTGAGTTTCGGAAAAAGTATATTAGCCAGAGATTCATCGATCAGAAACGGAAGGAATTTCTTGAACTTAAATAGGGTTCCATGTCAGTTACTGATTATGAACGAAAATTTGTGAGGCTTAGCCGGTATGCCCGAGAATGTGTTTCTTCAGAAGCTATAATGTGTAAACGTTTCGAAGATGAATTGAACGAAGATATAAAACTATTTGTTGGCATTCTTGAAATTAGAGAGTTTGTAGTACTTGTCGAGCGAGCTTGTAAAGCCGAAGAGCTTAGTAAAGAGAAAAGAAAAGCTGAAGATAGAGCTAGAGAGTTTCGTAAAAGATCTTCGAGAAAGCCCTTTCAGCAGTCACAGAAGAAACTTCGAGATGAATCGGGCCGATCTAAGAACACTTCAGGTTTTTCCAGACGAGACTGTGATCAACCCCCTGTAAGTACGCGTGCCACTTCGGTTGCAAGTGTTGGAAACGATCATCGAGACAGGACCGAGTGCAAGTATTGTGGGAAATGGCATTCGGGGAGTTGTAGATTTCATGACCGCTCTTGTTATAAGTGTGGATCAGCTGACCACTTTATCAAGGACTGCCCGAGATTGTCTGAACAGAATGTGAGCCAGAGTGATAAACTGGGTACTACTACAGCTCGAGGTAGACCTTCTAGGAATACGGAGAATATTAGTGGCGGTCAGAGAGGGTCTAGAGATGCTACGGCTAGATCTGAGGCTCGTGCTCCTGCTAGAGCTTATGCTATACACAGACGCGAGGATGCTTCTTCACCTGATGTTATTATTGGTACTTTTACTCTCTTTGATACTAATGTGATTGCATTGATTAACCCTGGTTCTTCTCATTCATATGTATGTGAGACTTTAGCATCCAGTAAGACTCTACTTGTTGAGTCTACTGAGTTTGTGATTCGAGTGTCGAATCCTTTGGGTCGATATGTGCTACTTGACAAAGTGTGCAGGAAATGTCCCCTAATAATCCGAGGTTCCTGTTTTTCGGCTGATTTGATGCTTTTACCGTTTGATGAATTTGATGTTATTCTTTGTATGGATTGGTTGACTGTGCATGATGCAGTTGTGAATTGTAAAAGAAAGACTATTGATTTGAGATGTGCAAGTGATGAGATAATTCGAGTTGAGTCTACTGGCGTGAACGAGTTACCCGCAATAATATCTTCGATGTTGGCTCAGAAATATGTAAAAAAGGGGTGTGAAACATATCTTGCGTACGTACTTGATAGTAAAGAATCAAAAAAGAAGCTTGAATCAGTGCCAGTGGTTTGTGAGTATCCGGATGTTTTTCCCAAAGAATTACCGGGGTTACCACCTGTTCGAGAGGTAGAGTTTGGCATTGAACTTGTACCTGAAACTACACCAATTTCGATAGCTCTTTATCGAATGGCACCAACAGAATTGAAGGAATTGAAAGCTCAGTTGCAAGAGTTGATGGATAGAGGTTTCGCTTGACCGAGCTTCTCACCTTGAGGTACACCAGTATTGTTTGTGAAAAAGGAAGACGGAACCATGAGAATGTGCATCAACTTTCGTCAATTAAATAAAGTAACAATAAAGAACAAATATCCATTACCGCGTATTGATGATTTGTTTGATCAGCTGAAGGGAGCCTCAGTGTTTTCAAAGATAGACTTGAGGTCAGGTTATTATCAGTTGCGAGTTCGAGACTCAGATATACCTAAAACTGCTTTCAGAATGAGATATGGTCACTACGAGTTCTTAGTGATGCCATTTGGGCTCACTAATGCCCCTGCGGTATTTATGGACTTGATGAATTGAATTTTCAGACAGTATTTGGATCGGTTTGTAGTCGTGTTCATAGATGACATTCTGATCTATTCACGCGACAAAATCGAGCATGCCAAACACTTGAGGATGGTATTGCAGATTTTGAGAGACAAGCAGTTATTTGTGAAATTCAGTAAATGTGAATTTTGGTTGAGTGAAGTCAACTTTTTGGGGCATATTGTATCTGTATCGGGTATCCGAGTTGATCCGAGTAAAATATCAGCCATACTTGATTGGAAGGCTCTTAGAAATGTTATTGAAGTTTGAAGCTTTTTGGGACTTGCCGGTTACTACAGACGGTTTGTAAAGGGTTTCTCGATGATAGCCACACCATTGACGAAGCTACTTCAGAAAGATGATAAGTTCGAATGGTCAGAAAAGTGTCAAAAAAGTTTCGATCAATTGAAAACTTATTTGACTGAAGCTCCGGTGTTAGTGCAACCTGAATCCGGTAAAGAGTTTGTCATTTACAGTGATGCATCCTTACTTGGACTGGGTTGTGTATTGATGCAAGAAGGTCGAGTTGTAGCCTACACGTCGAGGCAATTGAAGCCGCATTAGAAAAACTATCCGACCCATGATCTCGAATTAGCTGCCATCGTATTCGCTTTGAAAATATGGCGACACTACTTGTTTGGAGAGAGGTTTCATGTATATTCGGATCACAAAAGCCACAAATATTTGATAAAGAAATTTGAATCTGCGACAAAGACGTTGGCTTGAATTGTTGAAAGATTACGAGCTTGTCATTGACTATCACCCGAGAAAGGCTAACGTGGTTGCCGATGCATTAAGTCGCAAATCACTGTTTGCTTTGCGAGCGATGAATGTATACTTGTCCGTTTCATCCGATAATGTGTTAGTAGCAGAATTAAAAGTCAAACCATTGATTCATCAAATACATGAATCTCAGAAAGTCGATGAAGAATTGGTTGCTAAACGAGCTGAATGTGTTTCAAATGTGGAATCAGAGTTTCAAATTGACGACAATGATTGTTTGAGGTTCAGAAGTCGATTGTGTGTTCCAAGAAATTTTAAACTTATTTCGATGATTTTGAGCGAAGCTCATAATAGCCAAATGTCGGTCCATCCTGGTAGTACGAAAATGTACAACGATCTGAAACGTCAGTATTGGTGGCATGGTATGAAGCGAGATATATCTGAATTTGTCTCAAAATGTTTGATATGTCAACAAGTGAAAGCTGAACATCAAGTGCCTTTGGGTTTACTTCAGCCAATCGTGATACCCGAGTGGAAGTGGGATCGAGTTACGATAGATTTTGTATCTGGGTTGCCATTGTCACCAAGCAAGAAAGATGTGATCTGGGTTGTTATTGATAGATTGAAAAAATCGGCTTATTTTATTCCCGTACGTATGGATTATTCACTTGATAAGTTAGCCGAACTGTATGTTTCTCAGATTGTAAGGTTACACGAGGTACCTACTTCTATTGTGTCAGATAGAGATCCGAGATTCACATCGCGATTTTGGAAGAAATTGCAAGAAGCATTGGGCACCAAGTTGCATTTTAGCACCGCTTTTCATCCCCAGACCAATGGTCAATCCGAGCGGATAATTCAGATACTCGAGGATATGTTGAGATGTTGCATCCTTGAGTTTAGTGGTACATGGGAACGGTATTTGCCTTTGATTGAATTCGCTTACAACAATATTTTTCAATCAAGCATTAAGATGGCACCTTACGAGGCTTTGTACGGTCGTAAATACCGTACACCGTTGTTTTGGACCGAGCTTAGTGAAAGTAAAATCTTCGGGGTTGATTTGATTAAAGTTGCTGAACAGAAAGTAAAAGTGATCCGTGAAACTCTGAAAGTAGCTTCAGATCATCAGAAGTCGTATGCGAATTTAAAACGAAAA
This sequence comes from Gossypium anomalum, assembly GCA_025698475.1. NCBI lineage: Eukaryota > Viridiplantae > Streptophyta > Magnoliopsida > Malvales > Malvaceae > Gossypium > Gossypium anomalum. Next base: position 61,317,045 of record CM046965.1, read on the forward strand.
GACATTGAATATTAGGTCGAAGACAAAGTGTTTCTTAAAGTTTCACCTTGGAAAAAGGTGCTTAGATTTGGCCGTAAGGGCAAATTGAGTCCGAGGTTCATCGGGCCATATGAAATATCTGAACGAGTTGGGCCGGTCGCATACAGATTGATTTTACCCCCTGAACTTGAAAAGATTCACAACGTTTTTCATGTTTCGATGCTTCGACGTTATAGATCTGATCCATCGCATATAATTAATCCATCAGAGGTTGAGATTCAGTCTGGTTTGAGTTACGAAGAAGAACCAGTTCGTATTTTGGCTCGTGAAGTGAAAGAATTACGAAATAAGAAAATCTCATTAATGAAGGCACTATGGCTTAAACATGGGGTTGAAAAAGCTACTTGGGAACTTGAAGACTCTATAAAGGATCGATATCCTAACTTATTCACCGGTAAGATTTTTGGGGACGAAAATTTCTTATGTAGGGGAGAGTTGTGACAGCCCTAATTTGACCCTAGTCGGAAAGTGGTTTTGGGACCACAAAAATCGAGTCATAAAAATAATTAACCGCTGTATTCCATGCTTATTATATGTGTATATGCATGTGTGAAAGTTTCGTGCTTTGATTTTGTCATTTGCATGTGAAATTTATTAAATTGGACTTATGTGAGACAATTGTGAAATGTGATAGGTTAATTATTAAAGTGGTCTATTAATGCATGTTAACAAAAAGGTGGACTTGCATGTCAAATTGCCCATTTTTGGATAGTGGCCGGCCATGATATTGTTTAATATATATAATATATATTTATAATTAACATTATTTATTTATTAAAGGAATTAATGAATAAAAGATATTAGAATAATGGTTAGTGGGAGGAGAAACCAAAGTTGGTTCATCTTACTCCTCCATTGCCGTAACTTGAAATGAGGAAGAAGGAAATCCTTGTTTAGTTTTCGGCTTAGATGATGGCTAGAATGAGGTATGTACTATGAAATTCTTGGAAATTTATGCATAATTTGGATGATTAGTTTGAATTCTACCTATTCTATGGTTTAAATTTAGGTTATTTGGAGGTTTGAAATTCAGCCAAGAAGCTTGAAACTCTTAGTAGATATATTTTTTAATGTCATTAAATTGGATAGTAATGTAGGATATGATGAGTTGTTAATTGTTTTTAACTTTAAAGTCGAGGTTAGTATGTGTTTTTAGGGAGATGCCGAATATGGTCATTGAAGGTGTCATAAGGAATAATATTTGTGGTTTGAGTTGCTAACATTCGGTCAAGGACTATGTGGGTTAGCAAATTCGGTATGATGTATAGGTGTTAATTACCTTGTAATTAGATGTTTTGAAGATTAGGTAGTGGCTTATTAAGGCAATGTAGGGTAAATTTTTAGTTTAGTTAAGTTGGGCATTCGGCATTACTTATAATATTGGATATGAGAGTGTGAAAGGTTAGAAATTATTTTGAGTGAGTTATGACCTTAATATGAGCCACATAGAATCGGCTATAAATATGATTGAATGATTTGGTCATTGTTTGGCATAGGTGAAACCTATATGAGATTACTACATTTGATCATAAAATGGAAATTGAATATGAAGGCTAAGTTTGAATAGTTAGGGCCGAATGGAGTATATACATGATATTAAGGCATGCAATAAATATATACATGTGTATTCGTAGTTGTGCATAATATGATTAATCGATTAAATTGTGACAGTCACACATATATATATGCCTTATGTATGTACCTTGTGTTATAGAGATATTCGGATATATATATTATTTATATAGTTAAATTCGTGTATATGAAAGCATGATAAATTATGTGAATCTTTGTTGTGTATGCGCTTTAGATATAGATAAAATGAGCATGAAATCGAGTCATGGCATATGTTATAAAACATAGTATGTATTAAAATTATATATGATTGTCAAATGTGACTATTAAAGAAGTAAAGTTGAGTAAGTAATTAAACAAATTCATTTGTTTAAATTAAGCTCAAGAGCAAAGAGGACCTAAATCAGATAAGGGAAAGGAAAAAGCAATCGAGTAGCCCAGCCGCAACTGTTCAAATAAATCTGAGGTAAGTTTTGAGTAGTCTCCTTTAGTATATAATTGATGATGCCTTTATATGAGTCTATTAGGTAAATTGCGGTCTTTTGGTTTGTACTTGAATTAAGTTGTGTAATAAGTAATGCATGTATATAACTTATAGTCTAATGGTCACTTTGGTTTAAGCTTGAATGGTGAAATGAATATGTGATATTATGTATAACTCTTGAGCCGAAATGTAAATGATGATGTGCATATTAAGCTTATATCCGAATGTAGCAAATGACTATTAAAGTGATAAGTTGAATGAGATGTGTTAGAACATGATTAAGTATGCATGATATTTGGAATCATATCCAGACTTGAGGTCCGCAGGCTATATGCTGGAAATATATCCGGACTTGAGGTCCGCAGGCTATATGCTAGAAATATATCCGGACTTGAGGTCCGCAGGCTACGTCTGGAAATATATCCGGGCTTAAAGTTCCGCAGGCTTTGTGCTAGTAACTGAACTCGAGTTGTAAAACCTAGCAGGCTTAACGCCGGTGATTCGAGTAAGATTATGAATTTGAATGTTCGAGGAAACTACTATTGATTATGTATAATACATTAAGATGGCCAGGTACGTGTTATGTACTCATATGTGAATTGATTTTAAAGCGAATTATTAGTATCAAAGAACGATATATATATATAAATATATATGTGTGGATGATTACCGTATCTATGAATATGAGAATGGCCTATTCAGTCGATGTCTATCATTATATGAAAGTATATGACTTAAACTAATTGTATGAGCCATATAGTAGAGTGAAGTATGTGCTTTAAAATCTCTTTGTGTATTCATATATATATGTGCATTCGGCCAATTGATTTAGAATTTGAATACGAGTTTTGTGATACTTAATGCCTGATTTAAATGACAAGTTCTAAATTTTTTTGTAGTGCTTAAAACTTACTAAGCCTCGAAAGCTTACTCTGTTCTTTATTTCTCTGTTTTATAGATTGTTGATTTTGGCCACCGACTCGGGGATCGTCAGCAGTTCATCATACTATCGATCTTCTTGGTATAGTTATATTTTGGTCTTGATATGGCATATATAGGCTAGGCTGATGATAACTATGTTTTGTAATTGCAAATATTTTGGCCTTTTGAAAATGGCATTTATAACACAAAGATCAATATGTATTTAGCTCAATTTCTGTTTATGTTAATTCATGTGGATGAGAAATTTGATGTTTAGCTCGGTAATACCTTTTAGCCTAAATCTGGCAACCGGATTCGGGCTAGGGGTGTTACACTCTAGTCCAAAACCTTAAGCTATATCTGTAATGAGTGTGGGTAGTGCAAGAGATGTATGGCCATAGTACAACACAGTAAGAAACCACATTATGGTGAGTGCTGATGAAAGAATGGAGCGTGTTTCAGGTGTGGTTCTTTAGGCCACTATCTTAGAGATTGTCGAGAGAAATCCAAGAAAGAGAAAGTTCAGACCATAAGGTCGAGCAATACTGCTGCGAGAGGTAAACCACCTCGTAATCCAAAAAACGTAAGTGGTAGTCATTGTATTAAAAAAGATTCTACTGTGAGATTTGAGGCACGAGCACCAACTAGGGCTTATGCTATTCGTGCACGAGAGGATGCTTCTACACTAGATGTTATAACTAGTACTTTCTTTATTTTTTATACTGATTTACTGCTTTGATTGATTTGGGATCCACTCATTCATATGTGTGCACGAACTCATTCATATGTGTGCACAAACTAAGTGTTTAGTAAGAATTTACCTGTTGAGTCCACTGAATTCGTGGTTAAAGTATCAAGCCCCCTAGGTCGGTATGTGTTAGTGAATAAAGTTTGCAAGAATTTTTCTTTGATGACTCGGGGTTACAATTTTCTAGCTGATTTGATGCTATTATCGTTTGATGAATTTGATGTAATTTTGGGCATGGATTGGCTAACTCTACATGACACTGTTGTGAATTGAAGACGAAAGCTTATTGTGTTGAAATGTCAGAACAATAAGACACTTCGTATTGAATTAGATAGTCCGAGTGAGTTGCCTGTTGTTATATCAGCTATGTCAGTGCAAAAATATGTGAGAAAAGGTTACGATGCGTATCTTGCTTATGTTTTGGAAATTAAAGTATCTGATTCGAAGCTTGAATCAGTACCGATGGTTTGTGAGTATCCTGACGTATTTCAAAAGGAGTTATCAAGATTACTGCCAATCAGAGAGGTTGAGTTTGCTATTAGATTAGTACCGGGGACATCATCTATATCGATAGCACCTTACAGAATGGCTCCTATTGAGTTGAAAGAGTTGAAAGCTCAACTGCAAGAGTTGACAGATAGGGGTTTTGCTTGACCCAGTTTTTCACCTTGGGGTGCATAGGTTCTGTTCGTTAAGAAAAAGGATGGATTAATGAGATTGTGTATAGACTACCGTTAGCCCAACAAAGTTACAATCACGAATAATTATCCACTGCTTCGTATTGATGATCTGTTCAATCAGTTGAAAGGTGTCATAGTATTCTCAAAGATTGATATTCATTTTGGTTATTATCAACTACGAGTGAAAGATTCAGATCTGTCGAAAACTACATTTAGAACCTGGTATGGACACTACGAATTTCATGTGATGTCGTTTGGTTTAACTAATGCACCTAAAGTATTTAAAGATTTGATGAACAGAATCTTTAGAACATATTTAGACAGATTTGTTGTGGTTTTTGTTGACGACATTCTGATTTATTCTCTAGACGAGTTCAAACATGCTGAACACTTGAGGATTGTGTTGCAAACTCTGCGATATAAACAATTGTTTTCCAAATTTAGAAAATGTGAGTTTTGGCTCCTAGAAGTTAGTTTTCTGGGACATATAGTACCGGCTGAAGGCATCAGAGTTGACCCGGGTAAAATTTCAGTAATTGTTGATTGGAAACCGCCGAGAACTATATCTAAAGTCAGAAGTTTTCTAGGATTAGCTAGTTATTACTGAAAGTTTGTCAAAGGGTTCTCAATGAAAACTACACCAATGACACGACTTTTACAGAAAGATGTGAAATTTGAATGGTCTGAAAAATGTCAGAAAAGTTTCAATCAGTTGAAAGCACTGTTGACCGAAGCACCAGTTCTATTTTAACCTGAATCGGGTAAAAAAATTGTTATTTTTAGTGATGCATTTTTAAATGGTTTAGGTTGTGTTTTGATACAGGAAGACAAAGTAATAGCTTATGCTTCCAGACAGTTAAAGCTGCATGAAAAGAATATCCGACACAAGACCTAGAATTGGAAGCTATTGTGTTTGCATTGAAAATTTGGCGGCACCATTTGTTTGGTGAAAAATGTCATATATTTACCGATCACAAGAGTTTGAAGTATCTAATGTCACAGAAACATTTGAACCTGAGGTAGCGCAGATGGCTCGAATTATTAAAAGACTATGAGTTGATCATTGACTATCATCCGATTAAAGCAAACGTAGTTGCTGATGCTTTGAGTAGAAAGTCTTTTTTTTCTTTGCGAGTGATGAATACGCGAATGACATTAACTGATGATGGTTCAATCTTAGCCAAGTTAAAAGCTAGACCGATGTTTTTACAACTGATCTACGAAGCTCAAAAATGTGACGATGAGTTGCTAGCTAAACGAGCATAGTGTGAGTCGACTTTTGATTCAGAATGTCATGTAAGACCCGATAAATGTTTATTGTTTAGAGGTAAGTTTGTGTTCCATAGAATCCAGAGCTTATTTAGAAAATTTTGCACAAAGCTCATCCGGGAAGCTTGTCTGTTCATCCGGGAAGTAATAATATGTACAATGATTTAAAATAGATGTACTAGTGGCCGGGAATGAAACGGGAGATTTTTGACTTTGTATCTAAATGCCTAGTATGTCAGCAAGTTAAAGCTGAACATCAGGTACCTTTTGGATTATTGCAGCCAGTGATGATACCAGAGTGGAAATGGGATTGAGTTACTATGGATTTCATATCAGATTTACTCCTATCTCCAAGAAAGAAAGATGCCATTGGGTTATCATTGATCTTTTGACAAAGTTTGTACATTTTGTTCTGGTACGTACAGATTTCTCCCTTGACAGATTAGCTGAGTTATATGTTTCTAAGATTTTTAGATTACATGGAGTGCCAGTCTCTATCATCTCAGATAGAGATCCGCCGTTTACAGCACGATTTTGGAGAAAGTTACAAGAAGCTCTTGGTATGCGGTTATATTTTAGCATTGTATTTCATCCTCAGATCGATGGTCAATCCGAGCGACTAATTTAGATTCTCGATGATATGCTTCATTGTTATGTTTTAAAGTTTGAAGGCAACTGGGAGAAATATTTGCCTTTGGTTAAATTCGCATACAACAATAGTTTTCAGTCGGGTATAAAGATGGCACCGTATGAAGCTTTATATGGTCATAAGTGCCGAACTCCATTGGACTGAGCTTAGTGAGAAGAAGATACACAGGGTTGATTTGATTCGAAAGACTGAAGAAAAAGTAAAAGTGATCTGAGATAGTTTGAAAGCAGCTTCAGATCGTCAGAAATCATATGCGGATCTTAAACGTAAAGACATAGAGTTCCAAGTTGGCGACAGAGTATTCTTGAAAGTATTGCCCTGGAAGAAAGTTCTTCGGTTCCGGTCACAAATGAAAGCTAAGTCCACGATTTATCGGGCCGTATGATATTACTGAAAAAATCAAATTTGTTGCATATCAATTAGCTTTACCGTTAGAACTAGAAAAGATTCATAATGTCTTTCTCGTGTCTATGTTGTAACAACCCATTTTTAGTGAAATTAGAATAGTGGTTTTGTGACCACAAATTCGAGCTGAAAATAAAATTTATTTTAATTTTATTGCATGGTTCGTATTATGATAGAGATGTTATGTGAAAATTTTTATAAGAAAATTTTACCAATTATGTGCTTAATTACAGGAAGGACCAAATTGCATAAAATGCAAAAGTTGAATTCTAGTAGCTAGAAGGATTAAATAGCTATGGAATTCAAACCTTGAGGTCCTTATATGATAATTAGACCATTAATAAAAAATTAATAGATATTTTTGATGATTCATCTATGGAAATTTAGAAAAAGGGCAAGGACTAAATTAGAAATAAAAATAATTAAAGATGATAAATAATTAAAATAGAATTAAAATCATTATATTCCATGGAAGCCCTAGGAAAGAGAAAACAATCTTTCTTGGCTTAATTGGGTAAGTTTTCTTGTCTCGTTTTTAGTAATTTTAGTATTTTTGAAACTAAAATAGTTTAATCTATCTGTTTGGGGGATTAATTTGAAAAGTTATCAAAGCATAGAAGTTATGTCATGGATACATATGCTGAAAATTAGAAATTTATGGTAGAAAATGAAAGGTTGTTGATAGATAAACAACTTTTACAAAGTGATTTTTGATGAAAACATGATTTAGGGACAAATGTGTAAAGTTGTGAAAATTGAAGAAAAATTCTAAATTTTATAGAATATATTTGCTGTAAATTTATATTGAAGTTTCGGTTAGGCTTATAAAAAGGAGTAAATTGCATGAATTTCATTTTACGAGCCTAGGGACAAAATTGGAATTTATGAAAAGTTTAGGGGTAAAATGGTAATTTTGCTTAGGATGTAAATTGAGTCCAAATGAATAAGAAATTTGATAAATTGATAATTACATTCATTTATATAGATCCAGATAACTCAAATTTAAAGTTAGAACGAGGAAAGGAGAAAGTTTCGGATTAGTAGATTTATATACGCGAATAAGTGTCGAGGTAAGTTCATGTAACAACCTAGTTTTAGCTAAATCAGAACAGTGGTTTTGGAACCACAAATCCGAGGTCGTAAAAATTATTTTAATATTACTTTTGGTGTTTATAGCATGTGATTATATATGTGTGAAAATTTCGTGAGCTAATTTTAGCGTTTGAGTGCTCAATTTGATAAAAGGACTAAATCGCGTAAAATAAAAAATTTGCATTCTATTTGATAAAGGTGTCTAATTGCTATGGTTGATTAAATTTAAGGTCCTTATGATGTTATTAGACCATGGATAGTGGGAGTTATGATGTTATTAGACCATGGATAGTGGGAATGTACATAAATGGGCATTAAATGGATGAAATTAAATGTTTTATAATAAGGTTAATTTAGTAATTTGGTTAATAAGGTTATAATAAATTAAAAAAAGTTAAAATAAGCCTAATTTATCATTATCTTCACCGAAAATTAAAAGAGAAAGAAACCATGGGAGAACATTAGGGTTCGGCACATTCTTGGCTTGATTAAGGTATGTTTTGAGCTCAATTTTTAATGATTTCTATGTTTTTGTGATCATTACTTTGAGTTCGAGCTAGCCCATGCCTTAATTTTAGAATTGGTTGACGAATTTGTGAGTTGCCATTGATAATAGCTTGATGTTTTTGAAATGTTAATGATGGAAAATGAATAATTGTTGATAGATTTTAATGTTTTGTAAAGTGATTTTTGACAAAAATGTCAAATAAGGATTAAATTGTGAAATTTGTAAATTGAAGGGTTGAAATGTGAAATAAATAAAAATAACGAGCTACTAGGAATCTATGAAGAATTCAGCTAGCATGAATTTTGAAAGAAATTGTATAATTTGTGTTTTTATGAATTGAGGACTAAATTGTAAGAAATGTGAAAGTTTAGGGCCAAAGTGTAAATTGGCTTAAATATGTGTTTGTGGACTAAATTGAATGTGTTGATAAATAAATAAGTTAATTTTGAATTTATATAGATCCTGAAGGAAAGAAATCAGATTTAGATATGGGGAAATCGAAGGTCGTCGGATAGTCGATCCAGTTCGTTTATTCTCAATACGAGGTAAGTTCATATGCAAATAAATACCTTTAAATTGAATTGTATGAGTCTATTTGTCATTGAATTTCTACGAATGTTGAACGAGCAAATACAAGCAAGAATCAACAGAGTTACGACATCCGAAAGTCTCGTACAAACCTTAGGAATAGTATAGGATACAAATGCCATGACATTAGGTTATCGAGATGTGATTACATGTAAGACCATGTCTGGGACATTGGCATTGTATTGCGATTACGTGTCAGACCATGTTTGGGACATTGACATTGTATTGCGATTACGTGTAAGACCATGTTTGGGACATTGGCATCGTTATTCAATTTCGTGTAAGACCCTATCTGGGACAATGACATCGATATGTGATAACATGTAAGACAATGGCATCGATATGTGATAACATGTAAGACAATGTCTGGGATATGGCATTGTGCGAGCTTTATGAGATTCCGAGTATCCTTAACGATTCCGAATGGTTCAACAGGCAACGTCAAGTTGAGAAAGAATGTGTGAATGAGTTAAATGGTTCATGTACGTACGAGATTCTTACAAGTAATGAAAGAGAAGTATTTGATGAATTCAATTATGATATTGAATATATGTACAATGAGAAAGGTTTGTGATCTTATAAATGTTTACTCATAGTTGCCTATTGATGGAAATGATATTGATTCATGTGATAATTTATTTATATATGGCTTACTAAGCTTTTAAAGCTTACTTTGTCTATTATTTTCCTGTTTTATAGATTATCGAAGCTAGCTTGGACTCGGGGATCATTGGGAACATCGTCACACTATCGATTATCTTGTTGGTACTTTTGAAGCTTTGTATATATGGTATATGACATGTATAGGTTAGGGTCATTTTGGTATGCTTTGAACTTTGAATTTAGCCATGTGAGTTGGCTTGTAAATGGTGTTGCTGATGAAGTTGAATTTGACTTATGTTATGAGTTAATATGTGATATGAGATGTATTTATGATGCCTTTTGTTTTGGTAGACATGATATGGTTATTTTGATGGGTTGATGAATAAGTATTTAGTATATTGTTAATGATGTGTTATGGTTTTAGAAATGGTAAGCTTTGTTATAATTTAAGATGGTGTTTGGATGCCATTTTGGTTTAGTAAATGCTTGATGACTTGGGTTATGTCTAAATGTGAATATTAGTTAAAGTATCAATTTGATTTGGCATGTTTTTGGTTGTGGAATTGAGTAGTGAAAAGGATGATGTATAAATGGCATGAATTGTGGATGAAATAACATGTTTTGGTTGCCTATGAATGTATTGAAATGGTACCATTTTGGTTGCTAGGTGTGCATAAGAAAAGGGTGGCAAATTGCCTTTCAAATAGCCTATTTTTGTCCACATGGGCGTAGACACGGGTGTGTGTTTCAGCTGTGTGCGACACAGTCATGCTACACGATCGTGTGTCCCCTAGGGTAGCCCTTCGATATTAAGTCAGTATACCCTACAAGTTTGACACAATCTAGACACACGGACGTGTCTGTTGGCCGTGTGTGAGACACGGGCTGGCACATGGGCATGTGGTTGGCCATGTGACCGAAGTCAGTAACCCCTCCATATTTTACACGGCCATGCCACACGGGTGTGTCCTCGGCCATGTGGTGCAAGTTAGTATGTATGCCCTGTTTTCACACAGTTTGTGACACGGGCGTGTCTGGTGGCCGTGTGAGGCACATGGCCTGTTCACACGGGCGTGTGACCCTTGAATGTTTGAAAATTTTATGTGTTTCCTAAAGTTTGCAAATGTTCTCGATTTAGTCCCTAACCACTTCTAAACATGTTTTAAGGTCTCGTAGAGCCTTATAAGAGACAATGTGAATGTGTTGGATGGGTTTTATATATGAATGCGTAAATGTATGTGTTATGTATGTGAATGATGTGTATTGCTCAGTAATGCCTCGTAACCTTATTCCAACGTTGGATACAGGTTAGGGGTGTTACAGTTCGTGTAACTTAATTGAGCATATAAATATGTTGAATTGGATGTTGTATTTGTATAGAATGTGGTTTATTTGTATGTGAATTGTTTGGATGTTACAATATAAGAACTGAATACATGCTTGAAATTGTTTGAAAAGGGTTAAGTTTCTTTTGAATATTGAATTTTGATGGATAAATGTGATTTCCCTTATTGAATGAGGTTCTACATTTGTTACTGACGGGATTTAGCTTGGACGAGTAATCCTATTGATCTCATTACAGAAAGGGTTTAGCTTGGACTAGTAATCCTGATATAAGCCCTCTTGAGCATATGTTATAGATAAGATTTAGCCCGGACGGGTAATCCTAATTAAGCTTTTGTGAGCATATATTGGAAACAGGATTTAGCTTGGTCAAGCAATCCTGTTATGTAATATATGGTTCGAGAGTGTGCTCACTGATTATGTGCCCTAATGGGTACACTTGAATATGAAATGATAGGTGATTGTATTGTACACCTTGAGTGTACTATCTGAGTATCCGTTAGAATTTCAATGATTCAATGGATAAAATACTTGACATGTTATGAAAATTATGAGACGAAATGAATAATGTCTTGGAAGAATATAGCATGATGAGCTCATGTATGTTTACTTGATGTATATGAGAATTAAGTTACTAACTTGTTTGATTGAATGCATGTGTTTAGGAAATTTTTTCGAGGTGATGGAAACATGTTATTATATGCTGAATTTTAATAAATGAGATTGGTAAGTTTAATTCCAGTTATGCAAACTTATATAATGCTTAATAGGTTTACTTTTCTCTTTTTTATAGTGCTCGGAACCTCGCAAAGGTTGGTGAACGATTGGAGCATCATCACACTATCCACAAGCTTGTTTTGGTATAAATAGTAAATCTATTTTGCTATAATGGCATGTATAGGTTAACTTGACCATAAATGGTTTGAATAAGTTATCTGTAAATTAGCCATTGGAATGGCTAGTAATTGTTTGTTTTGGTACTTATAAAGCATTATGTCATGGTAAATACATATATGTTAAGTATGTATGATCAAGTGATGTTTAACATTTAGGTTAAACTAAGATAAGATTATAAACATAATAATATATGCAATGATATATCATAATATATGCAATGATATATCATATTAGATGTTAGAATTTGCTTGAAAACAATGCTTGAATTGGTTGGTATTTGAATGTAAGTTTTGGTGCCGAATATTAGTAAAAATTTTGGGTGAGAAATGAAGATAGAAATGGCTTTATTTTGTCTACACGGGCATGTGTCTAGACCATGTGTGACACACGGCCTAGTACATGGGCGTGTGGTTAGGTCGTTTGTCCACTGCATCTTAAATTTGAAAAACAGAATGCTTAGAATTAAACACACGGGCAGAGACACGGGTGTGTCTCAGCCATGTGTGCTACACAGCCTGGAACACAGGCGTGTGTCTTGGCCATGTGAAACCTGCACCTAATTTTGAAAATTTTAATTAACCACAAAGTCTAGCACACGGGCGTGTGGCTGGTCGTGTGGTACAAGTCAGAGAGCTACCTAGTTTCGAACACGGCCTGCAGCACAAGCGTGTCCTAGGGTCACACGGGCGTGCCCCTTGGACCACACATGCGTGTTAGCCCTGTAACTTGAAAAAATATTGAAATTTCGTGAAAAATTCTTGGAGTTCCCGATTAAGTCCCAACTTGATTCTAATACTCAAATTGGGCCTCGAGGGTTCATTTAAGGGACGTTAGAATAATCTCGAAAAATGAATAGTAATTGATATGAAATATTTGCAAATATTTTGTAAACTCTAGTAATACTTCATAACCCTATTTTGGTGACGGATACGGGTTAGGGGTGTTACATTTATTGGTATCAGAGTTACGATTTAGTTGATTCTTGAACTGAACGTAACAAGTACGAGTTTAGCTATACATGCCATTATATAATTTGTGATAGTATGATATCTCCTGACCATTTGAAATGTATTTCATATAGTAATGTCATCCAACCAAGCTAGAGTTGAATTCGAGGAAACTGAGAGCAATGCTTCAGCTTTAGTTCAAAGAGCTGCAACTAGTAGTGAAAGGCCTGTATCTGAAGGCCGAACTGAGGAGGCAAAACAAGCCTTCTTTCAAATGATGAATGAGTGGTTCACTCAATCTATAAGAACAAATCCTGTTGCACAACAACCTCCCCCACCTGCTCCTCAACCAGTTCTTGAAATACCATAAGGTGTTGAACTCGCTAGAACTAGCAAGCTTCCAGTAGATAAAATTCGTAAATATAGAGCGGAGGAATTTAGAGCTACTGTAGATGATGATCCAGAATGGGCTAAGTTTTGGTTGGAAAATACTATTTGGGTTTTAGACGAATTATCTTGTACGCTCGCTGAATGTCTGAAATGTGCAGTATCCTTACTGAAAGACACAACTTATCATTGGTGGAATACCATAACTTCTGTTGTACCAAGAGAAAACATTACATGGGAGTTTTTCCAGACCGAATTCAGAAAGAAGTATGTTAGTCAGAGATTTATGGATTAGAAAAAGAAATAACTTTTAGATCTCAAACAAGGAAACATGACTGTATTTGAGTATGAGCGAGAATTTTTTTGGTTGAGCAAGTATGCCAGAGAATGGGTTCCAACTGAGGCTGATATGTGCAAATAGTTTGAAGAGGGTTTAAATGAAGACATTAAGTTATTGATCGGAATTCTTAAATTATGGGAATTTGCGGTACTGGATGATCGAGTATACAAAGCTGAAGAATTGAGTAAAGAGAAGAAACAAGCTGAAAAAGAAGCTCGGGTTTCTACTAAAAGAATTATGAGTAAGTCACAATTATCTACTTCTAAGAAATTAAAGAAATATTATGATCGTGTTACCACATTTACGGGATATTCTGAAAAAGAGTGAGGCTCTCAATGCTTTAACCCGAGGTCTTTATCTCCATCTGTAACCTGTGTTAGTAGTGTTAGTAATCCCAAACTGAAATGTAAACACTATAATAAGTTTCATTTTGGAGAATGTCATTTGGGAAACGGGGCTTGTTATAGATGTAGTTCCCTTGACCATTTTCTCAGAGATTGTCCAGAAAGGGTTGAAAAAGAAATTGAGCAGGCTTCAAAGCCTAGTAATCCTATTTCAAGAGGCAGACCACCCCATCATCCTGGCAATGTCAGTGTTAGCCGAGGTACTACAAGGGATACAACAGTTAAATCAGAAGCACGAGCACCGGCAAGGACATATGCTATTCGTGCTAAAGAAGATGCCTTTACACCAGGCGTTGTTATTGGTACATTTTCTTTACTTGATACTGATATTACTACTTTGATTAATTCTGGTTCCACACATTCATACATATGCACAAATTTAGTGTCTATTAAAAATTTACTTATTGAATCCACTGAATTTGTGGTTAAAGTGTCAAACCCTCTAGGCCAGTATGTTATGGTGGATAAAGTTTGTAAAAACTGTCCATTGATGATTAAGGGTTATTGCTTTTCGTCTAATTTGATGTTATTACTATTTGATGAATTTGATATGATTTTGGGAATGGACTGGTTAACCCAACATGATACAGTGGTAAATTGTAAATAGAAATACATTGTCCTAAAATTTTAGAATAGTGAGTTACTCCACGTTGAATTTGATAAATTAGATGGGTTATCTAATGTATTTTCAGTAATATTAGCACTGAAATATGTCAAAAAGGGTTATGAAGCTTGTTTTTCTTATGTGTTGGACAGTAAAGTATCTGAGTCAAAAATTTAGTTAGTGCTGGTTGTATGTGAATTTCCTGACGTAATTCTAGAGGAATTACCTAGTTTACCACCAGTTAGAGAAATGGAGTTCTATATAGATCTTGTCCCGGGAACAATACCTATATCTATAGCACCTTACGGAATGACTCGTATCAAATTAAAGGAGTTGAAAGCATAGTTGCAAAAGTTGATTGGCAGAGGTTTTGCTTGACCCAATTTTTGACAATGGGGTGCACCGGTTCTACTTGTAAAGAAGAAAGACGGATCTTTGAGGCTGTGCATTGATTATAGATAGCTCAATAAAGTTACAATAAAGAAAAAGTATCCATTGCCTTGGATTGATGATCTATTTGACCAGTTGAAAGGTGCTACTATTTTTTCAAAGATTAATCTCCGTTCTAGTTACTATCAGTTATGAGTAAAAGACTCAGATGTGCCAAAGACAACTTTTAGAACTAGGTATGGATACTATGAGTTTCTTGTGCTGCCATTCGGTTTGACAAATGCACCTGTAGTATTTATGGATCTGATGAACAGAATTTTCAGACCTTATTTAGACAGATTTGTGGTGGTATTCATTGATGATATTTTGGTTTATTCCTAAGATGAAAATGAACATGCTAAACATTTGAGAATTGCGCTGTAAACATTACGTGAAAAAAAGTTGTATGCTACATTCAGTAAATGTAAATTTAGGCTATGGGAAGTTGGTTTTCTTAGACATATTGTATCTACAGAGGGTATTCAAGTAGATCCAAGTAAAATTTCAGCTATTGTCAATTGGAAGCCATCGAATAATGTATCTGAAATCTGAAGTTTTCTAGGACTTGCTGGATATTATCAGAGGTTTGTAAAATGTTTTTCAATGATAGCTTCATCGCTGACTCGATTGTTGCAAAAAGATGCGAAGTTTGAGTGGACTGATAAGTGTCAACAGAGCTTTGATAGATTGAAAGGCTTATTGACAGAAGGACCTATGTTAATTCAACCTGAATCGAGTAATGAATTTATAATTTATAATGATGCATCGTTAAATGGTTTAGGTTGTGTTTTGATGCAAGAAGGTAAAGTAATAGCCTATGCTTTAAGACAGCTAAATCTACATAAAAGAAATTACCCGATACATGATCTTGAACTGGCAGCAATTGTGTTTGCATTGATAATATGGCGACATTATCTGTTTGGTAAAAAATGTCACATATTCACTGATCATAAAAGTTTGAACTATTTGATGTCACAGAAGGATTTGAATTTGAGACAGCGCAGGTGGCTTGAATTATTGAAAGATTATGATCTAGTTATTAACTACCATCCAGGAAAAGCCAATGTGGTTGTAGATGCTCTAAGTAGAAAAACTCTGTTTGCTTTATGAGCACTGAATACCCAATTATCATTGTCTGATGATGGTTCAATCATAACTGAATTAAAAGTTATACCCACATTTTTAGGGTTTACAGTAGAATTGGACCTATTGCATATCGGTTAGCTTTACCACCAAAACTTGATCAGATTCATAATGTTTTTCATGTGTGTGCTACGACTCTATCGATCAGATCTTTCACATGTTATTTCTCCAACAGAGGTAGAGATTCAGCCTGATATGACATACAGTGAAGAATCGATCAAAATCTTAGCTCGGGAAACAAAAGAGTTAAGAAATAAAAAGGTGGCATTAGTAAAAGTTCTCTGGCAGAAACATGGTATTGAAGAAGCAACTTGAGAATCGAAGGATACTATGAGAAAGCAATATCCAAACCACTTTACTGGTAAGATTTTCGAGGACAAAAATCCTTAAGGGGGGAGAGTTGTAACAGCGCATTTTCAGTGAAATCAGAATAGTGGTTTTGGGACCACAAATTCGAGTTGAAAATAAAATTTATTTTAATTTTATTGCATGGTTCGTATAATGATCGAGATGTTATGTGAAAATTCTAATAAGAAAATTTTACCGATTATGTGCTTAATTACGGGAAGGACCAAATCGCATAAAATGTAAAAGTTGAATTCTAGTAGCTAGAACGATTAAATAGCTATGGAATTAAAAACTTGAGGTCCTTATATGGTAATTAGGCCATTAATCAAAAGTTAGTAGATATTTTTGATGATTAATACAACTGCCCGATTTTGGGGCTAGTCGAAACAGTAGTTTTGGGACCACAAATCTAATGTAGAAAAATTCATTTTTATTATATTTTTATGGCTTATGTTTTTATGGAACTATTCTATGAAAATCTCATTCGATAAATTTGACCTTTGGGCACTCAATTTAGTCAAAAGGACTAAATCGTAAAAAGTGTAAAAAGTTGAGTCCTACTTGTTAAAGGTGTCCAATTGCTATGAGATTTTAAATTAGAGGTCCTTAGTTGGTAATTAGACCATTGGATAAGTTAGTGGACAAAAATGGACATGAATAGGTAAAATTTCAAAGTTATGCATTAAGGGCATTTTGGTCATTTGGTAAATAAAAGAATAAAAAGGGAAAATAAAGCCAAAATTTGCTCATCTTTCTTCAACCTTGGCCAAAAATTTGAAGAACACCATAACTAGGGCTTCTTCAACTTTCAAGCTTGATAGTAAGTGCATCCTAGCCCCGTTTTTAATGCTCTTTACATTTTTTAAGTCGTTATCATCTAATTTACCTATTTCTACCATTATTTTGAAGTATGGTTCATGTTTAAATTTTACCCATGTGTGAAATACATGTATTTTGATGTTTGATGGAAGATATTGTATGTTTAAGGTGTGATAAACAATTTTCACTACGTGATTTTTAGTGAAAATGCATAAAAAGGACTTATTTGTAAAATTTGTAAAAATGGGTAGTAGAAATGTGATTTGATGAAAATTATGGACTATTATGAGCATGATTTAGGTTTGGTTAGGCTTGGGTAACAACGAAAATGGATACATTTATTTTACGAGCCTAAGGACTAATTTGTAAAAATTTGAAAAGTTAGGGAAAAACTGTAATTTTTCCATAATGTGGTTTTCGGACAGCATTGAGTAATGTGATAATTAAATAAGTTAAAATTTCTATTATAGATCAAGAAAAACAAAGTTTGGACCTTGATCGAGGGAAGAATAAGGTTATTGACGATTAAGTTCATTTCCTACTATTTTGTACCGAGGTAAGTTTGTGTGTAAATAATGCAATGTTGTATTATATATTTAATGTTTAATAATTGTATGATTGTTTCTATGGAAACATTCAACGAAGTTTTGACGATGAGAAAATCTCGGTTGAACCTTAAGAATAGTTTAGGATACAAGTGACATGTCACTAGGAAACCATGAGTTCTGTGATTTATGTGAATCCGGGAGCAGGTCATGTACATCCTACTAGTGGCTGGGTAGTCCAGAATGTGTTGTGGATACCTGACAACTTGTGTGAGCAGCCCGCGTAGCTTCGTCTTGATTGACAGCTTGTGTGAGCAGCCCGTATAGCTACATCTTGATTAACAGCTTGTGTGAGCAGGCCCGTGATTAGCTCGTGTGCGAGACCTATGTGTTATGAGATATAAGGTAGCATTGGCTACATATGTGGCACTTATGTACAACATTTTTCGTGTATCCGATAGTATTCCAAGTGTTCAACGGGTAATCCGAAGAGTATGCCAAAGATGAGAAAGTATGTGACTATGTTAAGAGTTGGTACAGGTATGTATATAAATCTCATGAGTATGGACTTTAGTATGAGATGAACTCTTGGTAAGAATGCTAATAAGTAAGTTGTGCCTAAGATACATGATATTTATGTTAACTTATGTTGAATAATTATATGATTAATGTATGATTAATACTGCTTATTATTTACATGCAAACTTGCTAAGCTTTAAAGCTTACTCCCTTTTTCTTTCCATTCCTTATAGTGTCGCCAAGCTAGCCCGAGGATCAAGGATCGTCGGAGCTCGATTCACACTATCAAACGATTGCTTTGGGGTATACTTGGTTTCAATATTTTGAGTATGGCATGTATAGGGACTTGGTCATTTTGTTATGCGTAATATTGGTTTAGCCAAATGCATTGGCATTGTAATGGTTAATGATTCATTTTGTATATGGCCATTGGAAGTTGGCTAATATTAATTTTATTGGTCATTGGTATATTTGTGTGATGAAGCTTATCATGAAGATGAAATTGGCATGAATGGAAAAGAAAGTATGTGATGTTTATGCATGATAGATGTTAGTATGTGCAACTGATGTATCGATATCTTGTTTGTGGCTGATTCAGTTGTATGTATATGCTTGGATTTGGTGTTCTTGATGTTGTGCAAGTTGATGCAAGTAAAGATGGATAAATAGCTTGGTAAATAACCTTATTTTTGGCCACACGGGCAAAGTCACGACCGTGTGTCTCAACCGTGTGAAGGACACTGCCTAGAGACATGGGTGTGTGTCCAGGGCATGCGAAGCCTGCACCTATTTTATGAAAAAAATTTCAAAAATTAAATTCGCCATATGGTCTAGCACACGGGTGTGTGACTTAGCCGTGTGACTTCTTTTGGTGCATGACGTCATAAACAGAGAGTTACATGGGTTAAGGACACGGGCGTGTGTGACCACACAGCCAACCTACACAGATGTGTCTCAAGGCACATGGGCATGTGACCTTGTTTTAATGAAAAAATTTTTATATGTTGTAGAATTTTCTAAAGTTCTCGGTTTATTCCCGAACCACCTCCAATGCATGTTTAGGGCCTCGTAGGCTTGTTTTAGGGATGACATGATTGCAAATGAAAAGTTTTAAATTTGGATGGAAATTTATGTCTCGGGTTCTATGTTAGTTTGCGGTTAAGTCCGGTGATACCTTGAACCCTGTTCTGGCGTTGGATACAAGTAAGGGGTGTTACAATTCATCCATGGAAATTTAGAAAAAGGGCTAGGACTAAATTAGAAATAGAAATAATTAAAATCATTTTATATCATCTTCTTCCCCAAATATTCCATGGAAGCCTTAGGAAAGAGAAAACAATCTTTCTTGGATTAATTGGGTAAGTTTTCTTGTTCCGTTTTTAGTAATTTTGAAAAGTTATCAAAGTATAGAAGTTATGCCATGGATGAATATGCTGAAAATTAGAAATTTATGGTAGAAAATGAAAGGTTGTTGATAGATAAACAACTTTTACGAAGTGATTTTGGATGAAAACATAATTTAGGGACTAATTTGTAAAGTTGTGAAAATTGAAGAAAAATTTTGAATTTTATAGAATATATGTGCTATAAATTTTATATTGAAATTTTGGTTAGGCTTAGAAAATGGAGTAAATTGCATGAATTTCATTTTCTGAGCCTAGGGACAAAATTAGAATTTATGAAAAGTTTAGGGGCAAAATGGTAATTTTTCCTAGGATGTATCACGGTCTAACACATGGGCGTGTGGCTGGCCGTGTGGTACAAGTCAGAGAGTTACCTAGTTTTGAACACGACCTGCAGCACGGGCGTGTCCTAGGGTCACACGGGCGTGTCCCTTGGACCACAAGGATGTGTGAGCCCTATAACTTGGAAAATTATTAAAATTTTACGAAAATTTCTTGGATTTCTTGATTAAGTCCTAACTCGATTCTAATACTCAAATTGGGCCTCGAGGGTCCATTTAAGGGACGTTAAGGATAATCTCAAAAAATGAATAGTAATTGATATGAAATATTTGTAAATGTTCTATAAACTCCGGTAATACTTCGTAAACCTATTTTAGCGACGGATATAGGTTAGGAGTGTTACATATGTTACGACGACACCAATCTGACCTTTCACATGTTATTTCTTTGACGGATGTCGAGTTTCAGCTTGATATGTCGTTTAGTGAAGAACAGATCAAAATTTTGGCACAAGAGGTGAAATAATTGAGAAACAAGAACATAGCTTTAGCAAAAGATCTCTGGCAACGACACGGTATTGAAGAAGCCACTTGTGAACCAGAGGAGGTTATGAGAAAGCAATATCCGAACCTCTTTTCTAGTAAGATTTTCAAGGGCGAAAATCCCTTTAGGGGGAGAGTTGTAACAACCTGTTTTCAGTTAAATCAGAACAGTGGTTTTGGGACTACAAATCTAAAGTAAAAAAATTTATTTTATTATTATTTATTTCCTACAGTATGATAGTAATACTGTATAAAAATTTCGTTAAAAAATTTTACCATTTACATGTTCAATTTGATAAAAAATACTAAATCACGTAAAGTGTAAAAGTTGAGTTCTAGTAGCTAAAGGTATTAAATAGCTATAGGACTTTAAAGTAAGAATCCTTATTTGGTAATTAGACCACTAATAGTGATAGTGCTATATGATGGCTTGGTAATATTGAAACTTGTAATATTTTAAAAGGTTATAATTGTAATTAGGTAATAAAATGATAAAATAAATGAAACAAATTAAGTATCATCTTCTATTATCATTTTAGCAACCGAAATTAAGAAAGAATGGCAGCCATGATAACTTGAAGTTTTAGCAACTCTAATACGTTTGATTAGGTATGCATTTTTTGTCCTGTTTTTTATTATTTCTGTGTTTTCAGGATCATTGTAGCTTAATTTGGCTAGCCCGGGGACTAATTAGGTATCCAATGACGTACGATGATTATCGAGTGTCGTTTGAACCTTAAGAATCCATAGCATACAAATGACATGTCATTAGGGTTACTGATTTATAGCTCGTGAGAGCATATCGGTTCACAGCTCATATGAGCATACATGTACATGAATTGACGGATTACAGTTATATGAGCTAGCACATTATGTGTGAGCTATCCCAGGTATCTAACGGTATTCTAAACGATTCAATGGGTGATGTTTTGTTACGAAACAATATGAGTTCGATACGAACTATTAAAAGTATTCACATGAAATACATAGAAATGATGTTACATGATATATATAGAAATATGAAATGGATGATACATGTATATGGAATTTGATAAATTGTTGTGTTCATCCATGATTATTGATTTTTATATATTTGGTACATCGCTAACATGGTTGGCCAAATTGTGTTGGGATATGCTTTGTTTACTTACCTAATATGAGACTAAAGGGTAAGTTAAATTCTAAGTTATATGAACTTACTAAGCTTAAATGCTTACTCTGTGTTATTTTCCACGTCTTTTAATTAATCGAAACCTCGTTTGGGTTAGAAGCTTGTCGGAGCTATATCACACTATCCATCGGCTCTTTTGGTACATTCAGTTGTTTAATTTTGGTTATAATGGCATGTATAGATATTTTTGGCTAATGTTGGCCATATGTTTTGGTTGTCGTTTTGGCCATTTGATTTGGCTTGAGTTGTGGTACTTTGGTGTTCTAATGAATTTAATTTTGGCATGTAAATATAAGCCTTAATATGGTAATGAAAGGTGAAATGATAGTTGAATATGCATATTATATATGTCTTATAACTTATTATGAATTGGTACTTTGCTATGGAAGACATATGTGTATATTGAGGATAGTAATTGAATAACATATTTGGTACCATTTGGTATGTTTTGATAAGTTAATTCAATGGTTTGTATTGATGCAAATCTAGTTGGAAGTTAGTTTATCATTTTGACCAAAATGAGTATATGATTATACATGTTATATCTTGTCATTTGACGTGTCTAAGGGCAAATTGGTTGTATGATGTTATACCATATGTATATGACTTGTTTATGCATGATTTTGATGCCTTGATATGGCTTGTATATATGTGCAAAAGTACTTGTAGGTGCATGCTAGTTTGGGTGAGAAAAATGGCTTGTAAAATGACCTATTTTCATCCATACGGACAGAGACAAGGACGTGTGTCTCAGCCATCTGTGACACACGGCCAGTTGAGACGGCTGTGTGTTCCCTGTAGTTTTCAAAGGGTTGTAAGTTAGGCTGTTACACAGCCTAGCACATGGGCATGTAGCTTGGTCGTATGACCAAGTTAGAGAGTTATATAGGCACGGACACAGGCTGGGACGCAGCTGTGTGTCCTTACTTCAAATGCCCACACGGCCTGGCTACACGGTCGTGTGACCTTGCAGTGTTGAAAAATTTTAATGTTTTCTAAAAAATTCTTTGAGTTTCTGATTTAGTCTCGACTTGTTTCTGATGTATATTTTGGACCTTGAGGACTCGTATATGGGACAATATGAATGATTTTGATTGGTTTTCTATATGAATATTTATATGTTTCGAAATGTTGGAAATTTTTTTCTGTTTGTTTTGTAAACTTCAGTAATGCTCGATAACCCTATTTCGACGACAGATTCTGGTTAGGGGTGTTACATTAAGATCATATGATCTATTAAATAATTGTGAGCTATGCTGCATGTGAGCTATGCTGAATGTGAACTATGATATGCAAGCTATGTCATATGCGAATTGAGATTGTATGCGAGCTAGGCTTTAATTATGCAAACTATTAGATAATTGAGAGCTATGCTGCATGCGAACTATGATTTGTTGCGAACTATGTGTAATGTGAGCTATGTGATGTATTGTAAGATATATACTATGAACTGTGCTATATTGTGTAATGTGAATGGGCTTAAAAGTGATATGTTGGCCTTGTGAACATTTGAAACCATTGGATATCATTACCATGCCATAGGATTATGAGTAGTCACCTTTATTATGTAATTGGACATTGTGGCTCGAAGATAGCATTAGAGAGATAAGGGAATGTAGAGCATAGCTCCATTTACTGTAGATAGTGTGGTGTGCTTGGAGAGTGGTAGCACTCATGCTACACTTATTGGAGATAGTGCAAGACTCTTTAAGTCATATGGTGTGTTTGAAGATCTGTTTACCCAATGCATATAATTTATGAATATGTTTCATAGTCACAAACTACCAATATATCAATAGGATGTGCTTTGAGTATGTAATTCATGTGAACTGATATTTATGCGAGTTGTTATGCCGTGCGAGCTATTATTTCACGTGAACTGTAATAACATGTGTACTATTATAGAATTCTCACTTTTAATCTGATTGATATGTTTACTTGTAGCATGCTTTGTGCACTCACTAAGCTTCAATAAGCTCACACTCCTTATAAGTACCTTGTAGAAAAATAGCTTGCGGGAAAAATTGCAAAATGAACATTTCCAAGTGACCCATCGCAAGGCATTTTATTAAGTACGTGTCATGTTTCCAAACCCCAATAAGGAAGGCAATGTGGGACTATTCCAAGGGACTAATTTTAGATTTAAATTTTAAATAAATTTTTATGGGTTGTAAATGGACATTACAGACTGTTAATTTTGGATTTTTGGATCTTTTATATCTGCCTGATTGAATGATTAAATGTTTTGATTGTCATGGCATGATGATATGTTTGATAAATTGATGGACTAATAAGTATATGCAGACTAAAAAGCTCATCGGTACAATGAGGTACGTCTTTAATTCTTAAGTATGTTTAAATCAATTGATGTTTGGTGTGCATGAGAGATAAATTTTGACTTTTTGTGTGAAATTATTGGTGCCTACTAACTGTCTAATTGATGAACGAATGAGTAGGCAAAAACGTGTTAGGGGTCGCAAGAGTAAGGGCTTCGTAAAATGGTAAAGGGTTGTCATATAGAAACATTAAATAAGTTGTAAAGTAAAGATGAAATATGCGAGGGGTAGAGTTCGCTAATATCGGGTTCGCATGTAAAAAGGGGGTTCGTAGATGAACTATTAGCAAATCATTCTGTAAATTACGTGATGGTAGGATTGTTTTAAAGTTCGCTAGTTTTGGGCTCACCAGAAACAGGGGTTCACAGGGTAAACCATGTGATCGTAGGGTTGACTACGAGCTAGCAAGGTGCGAGCCTTGCCAACTACGAGCTATTGATATTTTTCCCTTATGAGCTCGCTGTGAGGTAGGGTCGCAGGTACTATATACTTGATATTCATATTTTTGTTGAATTGTTTAGTAAAGCATGTGTTAAGATTTTTTTTATGAATTAGTATAGTAATTGTGAGGTGTGATTGGTTGGATAGTGTGCTTTATGCTGGTTTGACGGAGAGTCATTTCGATGGCTAATGCGATGTTCAAAATTCGGGTCAGACCATTCCGATCAGGTATGAGGCACCAAACTAATAATTTTAATGTTTGAATAGTTAATTAAGGAAAAATGATTAAATTGTAAAAGCTGCAAAAGTTAACAACTAATATTTTATATGTGTTAAATGATTATAAAATCATGATTTGAGGGTTTTATATGGCTATTAGGCCATGTTAATTATAGTGGGAAGTTAAGGTGGTCATTTAAGAAATTTAAGTTAAAATTAAAGGTTAAAATGGTAATTAAATAATTAATTAACATAAACAAAATAAGTCAAAGCTATCATCTTCTTCATTTTTACTTTGCTAACCAAATACACCATTGATGCATTAAGGGAGAATCGACCAAGCTCAGTTTCCTTGCATGTAAGTCCTAACCAAGTCCATTTTGATTTTTTTTTTTTTATGTTTTTGAGACGTTGTAACTTAATCTAGTTAGTACATAGACTATTTCGTAAAATTGTTAAAGGTTTTAAAACTTTCCATTAATGAATTTTTGATGTTCTTGAAGTTAAATTGTAGGTTTATAATCTTGGTTGTTAAATATGACTATTTTGTAAATGGATTTTTGTGAGTTTTGAGTTTAGGGACTGAAATGTTAATATGATGAAATTGGCATGAATTTCCTATAAATTTAGTTATTTAGGAGCTGTTAAAAGATGATATTGAATTCGGCTCTAAGGTCGTTGGTTCAATTTTGAAAAATATGTAAGTTTCGGTTTAGGACTAAATTGAATAAAAGGTAAAAATTCATAAAAATATTGTATAATGCTATTAAAAGGTCATATGTATATGTTTAAACATTATAGGGTATTTGGAATTGTTAATAGGTCATATCTATATGTTTAAACATTATAAGGTATTTGGACTTGTTAATTAAGTTAAATTATTATATAGATCAAGAAACGAATCAATCGGTCGATTTGCATTCGTTGTTGTTTTGTTTAGGTAAGTCCATATTAGGTTCATTTTGATTATTACTTATTTATGCTTGTATTATATATAAATGTGTTGGCATGATCGTTTGAAATAAATATTGAAATTGAGATTGAAGAACTGGATTGTAAAGTATGGTAATTATATGTGTTTGAAATGAATTCATAGATGGTGTGGAATGTTAAATAGCCATGTTGAATATCTTATTGTCTTACTATAACAACTCGTTTTTGGTCAAATTGGAACAGTGGTTTTGAAACCACAAATTTGAGGTCAAAATATTTATTTTATTATTATTTTAATGTCTACAGCATGATAATGTGATTGTGTGAAAATTTTTGTTAAGAAATTTTATCGTTTAATTAGTCAATCGTTAAAAAGGACTAAATCGCGTAAAGTGTAAAAGTGGAGTTCCATTAGCTAAAGGTATTGAATAGCTATGGAATCTTAATTTAGAGGTCCTTATGTTGTAATTTGACCATTTGACACATGAGTTGACATATTTGGACATTAAATGGATGTTTTAAATGGTTTTTCATTAAGGGTATAATCATAATTTGGTAAATAACATAAAATAAATAAAACAAACAAATAATTAAAGGCTATCATCTTTACCATAGTCGAATGAAGCATGGAGAAAAGCTATTTTAGGGCTTGAAAGTTTTGGTCACTTTGATATTCAATTGTAAGTCCGTTTTGCTCGGTTTTTAATGATTTCTATGTTTTTGTGATCATTGCATCTAGTACTAGCTAGCCTAAGGACTATTTTTCAAAATTGTTAAAAATTTTGAAAGTTTCCATTGATGAATATGTATGAGTTTTGATGTTTGATGATAAATTATGAATATTTATTATGAATTATGCAAGTTTTGTAAAATGATTTTTAATGAAAATGCAAAATAGAGATTAAATTGAGAAATGTGTAAAGTTAGTGGTTGAAATGTGAAATAAATGAAAAGTATAGACTGCTAGGGGAATAATAGTAATTCGGCTAGCATAGGTCTATTGTGAATTTCATTAATTTGTGATTTTATAAAATAAGGACTAAATTGTGAAAAATGTGTAATATGTGGGGCAAAAGTGTAAAAGTGTTTTAAAGTGTGTTTTGGACTAAATTGAATGAATAGATGATTACAAGTTAATTTTAAATATATTTAGATCAAGAAAGGAGAAATACGGACTTGGATCAGGAAAAGGATTAAATACTCGATTAATCGACAATTTGATCGTTTTTGAATCGAGGTAAGTTCGTATGTTATAATTTCATTTCAAATGTATTCTATATGCTTTAATATAACATAAATTGTGATTATGTGACTTCAGAAAAGTTTAGGAATGATTCAACGATGATTCGATAGTTGGAATCCCAATTGAACTTTAGGAATAGTTTAGGATGCTAGTGACATGTCATTAGGGATACTTTGAGTTGGCTTCGGGCCATGATATAGCACTTCTAGTGTGAGATAAACTAATTTGGCTTTGGGCCGTGCATATCGACTGATTTGGCTTCAGCCCATGATATCAGTATTTCGAATAAGTTACCTTGATTTGGCTTCGGGCCATGGTATGGGTACTTATTGTGTAAGACCTTTGAGTATCTGACTTCTATTCTGAATGGTTCAATAGGTAAAGGAAATATGAGAATGTATATGAGGTTGGTACGAGATGGTACAACTATGTGTATAAACTATTTTAGTGTTGAATTGAAGAAATGAGAATATAGTTTTGTGAATGAGCATTTGAAAGGTTTGATAGTTAAGGAAAGCTACATATTGATGTATTCAAATTATTGACTTATGTTTATGTGATTGCATTAAGTTTGTCTTATACGAGCTTACTATGCTTTATAGCTTACTTTATTTATTTTCTCGTGTTTTATAGTGAATTCAAAGCTAGTTTGGATTTGGGGATCATTGGAGATTGCATCACATTATCTACCTACCACTTGGTACCTTTAAACTTTGGTATTTAAAGTATATGGCATGTATAGGTATTTTTTAGTCATTTTTATTATGGGTTGATAGTGATTTTGGTTATATGTAATGACTTGTAATGACATATGTTTTGGTTTGTAAATATGGCCATGAGTGTTGGCTTAATTTGGTGGATTTGGTTATATGCATATTTATGCATATATGGTTGATATTTTGAATTCATGGATGGACATGTGAATGGCTTATATTATGAAGTTTGTGGATATTGATATAGTATATGTTAAATGGTTGACATTAGATATGAATTATGTTTGTGAATTGGTGAAAAATGATGTATATATGGTAAAGGTTTAGTTAGCTGATTTGTAAATGTGTTTTGGTATGTTTTGATTGAGTAAGACTTGAGGTTATAAGCATCTTGGTCATTAGTATTGGAAATGGTATGAATTAGCCTTGATTATGGCTAAATGAGATGCTCAATTATGCTATGATTTCGTGCCATTTTGGTTGTGTAGGTATATGCATATTTGGGTGGCAAATTGGCTTGGTAAATAGCTTATTTTTGTCCACACGGGCAGAGACACGGGTGTGTGTATCAGTCGTGTGTGACACACAGTTAAGTACACGGCCATGTGTCCCTTGGTGTTGATTTTGAAATTAAGTCAGTATGCTCCACATGGCCTCACACACGGGCGTGTGACTGGCCGTGTGGCATAAGTCAGTATACTCTACAAGTTTGGCATGGCCTGGTACACGGGCATGTGTGGCCATTTTTAAGGTACACGGCCATGTGTGTTGGCCGTGTGACCCAAGTCAGAGAGTTACATGGGGTTGGACACAGGCTGGGACACTACCATGTGCTCCCATTTCGAATGTCCACACGGCCTGGGACACGGGCGTGTCTGGTGGCCATGTGAGACACACAGCCTGGCCACATGGGCGTGTGTCCCCTGTTTTGAGGAAAATTTTCAAAGTTTCGTAAGTTATCGGTTTAGTCCCGAACTACTCCTAAAGCATGTTTAGGGCCTCGTAGCTCATTTTAGGGGCAAATTGATTGAGATTGAATGATGAATGGTTGAATTGAGAAAATGTATGATAAATGAATGTTTAATTGTATTGTAAGTTTGGTAATGCTCCGTAACCCTATTCCAACGTTGAATACGGGTGAGGAGTGTTACACTTACCTTGATGGAAAGAATATGGAAATTGAATTTAGGCTCGTGTGAACTTAATGAATGACTAGGATACAACTATCATGTCATTAGGGTTTATCAGGCACTATGTGCCAGTGGTTATATTTATTAGGTGCTATGTACCAGTGACTATTTTATTAGGTACTATGTATCGGTGACCATATTATCAGGTATTTTGTATTGGTGTTCACTTTGTATCAAACACTATGTGACGATGATTATATTTATCAAGTACTATGTACCAGTGGTGGATACCATACCGATGGCTAAGATCCAGCATTTGTTTTGGATTCTGTATAGCTTGTGTGAGGAACATCGAGTAATAGCTAATGTCCTGATTTACAGCTCAAGTGAGTAAAGTTATCTTGAGTATCTGAAGTTAATTTACTATAGTTCTCTGAGCAAAACAAGATATGGAAATGAATCCAAATAAAAGCCTATGGTATAAGATGTTATTCATGAAATAAATGTGAACGATATGTGTATTATGCTATCTATATGTATAAATGTTCATCACATGATCATGAACTAACCATTTTTGGAATGGCATAAATGTGTAGGGTGATAAGGAATGCTAAGTTTAATTGTGTTATTTGCAAATATTAAGATATGTAATTGAAAGGTATGTTGTGTTTAAATTTATACGAACTTACTAAGCTTTAAGCAAGCTTACCTTGTTTTGTTTTCTTCCTTGTAGGTTGTCAGAATCGTGCTGTTGATTGGATCGTCTCTAGAGCTCACACTGTCTGTCAACTCTTTTGGTAGATTTTTACTCATTTTTGCCGGTTATAAATGGCATGTAAATAGGTGTAATTAGCTATATGATGAGAAATTTAGAATTGTGCTTAAGTGACAATTTGATGTGAATGGTATGTAATGTTAAGCTTTAAGGTGTGTTGTTAAGCTTGACATGAATTTGGAAATTATGTTTTGGTCATTTTGGTAAACTTTTTTTGATGAAATCTTGGCATTTGGAATGATGATCATAGATGGTTGTTAAGCATTACCATTGTGGCATGATTGATGATGAATCTTGGTTGTGAATGGTTAAATTGAGGTGCCAATTGTGACATATTTGTTAGGCACTTAGGATGGATGATATATGTTATGTATTTGGCAGGCTTTTGATGCATTTGAATAGGCTTAATGGTTGGCATATTACATTTTAAGTGAACATAGGATGTTGTAACTTGATTTAGAAGGTACTTTTGGTACACACGGTTTGACACACGGCCATATGGCACGACCGTCTAGTCTTTATGTTTTGGGAGGTTATTGATGTACACAACCTCAGTGAGTTACACGATCTAAATACACGACTGTGTTACTCCAGTTTACACGGCCTCAGCCTGTTACACAGTCCAAGACACAGTCATGTGACTTTTGTTAGAAATTTTGCATTTAGGTCCACACGACTTCAGTATGTTACACAGTTTGGTGACATGATCGTGTGACCCTATTATACATGGCCTCAGTTTGTTACGTGATTTAGGCACACAGCCATGTTTTCTAACTCTACATGGAATCAACTTGTCACACGGCCCTGTTTTGCTTTTTTACCTATCTTTTTGTAAAATTTTCAAATTAGTCCTGAATTGATTCTGAGTTGGTTTAAGAGCTTCGTAAGCTCGATTAGTTTGGTTGTAAATCATATTACACTTATGTCATTGAATGCTTGTTGTTTAATTGGATATTTAAGATGAATTCATAGTTGATAAATGTCGTTAACTATTGTAGCATCTTATAGCTCAGGTTTAGCGACCAGACCAAGTATAGGGTGTTATAGAAACTAAGTAATTGCCATCGATTAATATATTTTAAATTAATTATGATTATATTTATAAGAATAAATTAATTCCTATATATTCCGTTATTGAGTGCAATATATTAAAAGAAGCAATAGCTATAATATTAATGTTTAAATAGATATTCAAGATAGGAAGATATCATATATGTGTAAAGAACTTAAAATATATTATCAAAGTTTGAATAGGAAAATTCTTGCATGAATTGCATTCTTTAACGAATTCATATTAATAGAAGTTGTTTTATAGAAAAGTAAACAATTTAATCTTTTATTAAATATTTATATAATCTTGAGAATAAATTGAATTTCGATTTAGGTATAGTGATTAAATTGAATGTCCAATAGTCATTGAATGACTAAATTAGCAATTAATCCTTTTTAGGAATTTAGAGAGGGTTAAGTTTGACATAAAAGTAGAAGAGTAAAAAAAAAACTAAAACTAAAAAATGTATAAAGAAAAGAAAATAATGTAAAGTTAGATTTTTTTTTTATATATTTTTAATAGTATAGATTAGATTTTGTGTAGATTAAGGTAATTAGGAGTTTAAAATATATAACGATGATTAGAGATTTAAATTAGTTAAGATAATTAGGAATTTAAATTAATAGGTTAGATTTTAATTAAGATAATTAGAGTTTAAATTAAATTATGATAATTAAAATTTTAATTTAAATAAGATAATTAGGAATTTAATTAATAGGTTGGATAATAATTTAGATTTTAGTTAGGTAATTAGGTCTTTAAATTAAATTAGAATAATTAGAGTTCTAATTTATTTAAGATTATTAATAATTTAAATTAAAATATTAGGTAATAATTTAGATTTAGATAATTATGAGTTTAAATTGAATTAGGATAATTAGAGTTTTAATTTGGATAATAAAATTAGGAATTTAATTAACAGATTAGATAATAATTTAGATTTTAGTTAAGATAATTAGAATTTTAAATTAAGTTGGAATGATTAGAGTTTTAATTAATTTAAAATAATTAATAATTTAAATCAATAGATTAGATAATAATTTACATTTTAGTAAGATAATTCGGAGTTTAGGGTTCCTCGGGTTGTGGGTTATTGCTAGTCGGGCTGCCTGAATGGGGTCACAGGTTTCTTAAGTCAAATTTGGATTTTACAATAAACAACTTTTTTAGCTCATTTTCTCTTTAAGAAAAAAACTTGCCTTTTTTTTTTTTGTCTAAAAAACCTAAAGAGACCCTAGTTTTCTTTTGTTGTTTCCGTTGCACATTGCTTTGAAAATGAACATTGTTTGAAACATCAAAATATTAGTAGCATTAAATTATTAGGCATAATGAAATTATGAAGAAGGAAACGCTTAAGAAATATTAGTAGCATTAGAATACATTCACTACATATGGAAAAATGGTTGCTTCAGTTTATAAGTAAGATTTGCAATCAAAAGATAAAATAAGAAATATCATTTTTAGAATATTTAAATTTTTAATTAAATATGAAATAAAAATATTTGATAAAATGGAAAAACATGTCATTGAGAAGGGGTGAATAGTTTTGCTCATATTATTTGCATAGTAGAATTCTTTCCTGATTAGTATTTGTGTAGCATCCCTAAAACTGATATATTATAAAAAAAAGTATTAAACTGAATAGTATATAATTGATTTTTCTGGTAAAGTGAGGAAATGATAAAAAGATGATTAAAGGTTGAGTGATGCCAAGGAAAAATTTGAATTAAGAAGTATGTTGTAATATGTTAATTTAAGGCAGGGACTAGATTGTAAAAATATGAAAAAAATTTAGACCCAAATCTAATTATTTAGAATTTGAGGAGTTGAAGTGTAAATACAAGAAAAGTTGAATGACCAAAAGTAAAATTAAACTAATTTCTTGTGATAGGAAACTGGTAAGCAGGGACTAAATTGAATCAGAGAAGAAATATGAGGGACTAAATAATTATTTTCTAAAATAGATAAATATTTGGTGTAACGATGATGGTTGAAAATTGTTGGAAAATGATTGATTTAATATTTAATTATTAATTTATTATAAGAGATTTTAGTATTTTAAATTAATTAATATAATGAGATATTTTTATAGAAAAATGGAAAAAACTCTCCATCTCTCCATGCTTTCAATCTCACGTTACTATATATATATATTATATATGGATGAGAGGAGGTTTTTATTTGGTTATAATTTGGTCATTTACCATGAAATCTCACCTTTTTTTCTCAAATTCCTTGAAAGTGTTCATAACCACCCAAAAAGAAAAGTGAAGTGGAGACACTAGAGAGTTAGAATATCATCTTGGAAGAAAGAAATTGAAAGTGGAAGTAAAAGTGGCAAAAGTGATAGAAAAAGTGAGGAAATTAAAGAGACAATATAAGTACTTTAAGACTTTTACTTTATTTAATTTTAATCAAGTATAGAGTATCCTAAATTAGTTGGATTAATTGTGAATGTGGAAATATTATGTATGAAAATTAAGTTGGTATACTGAAGTAGTAGAAAAAGGGACTAAATAGTAAAGTAAACAAAATAGGTTACGTGAAATTGAATGTTGAAAAGAGAATACAAATGAAGTGTGATAAAATTGTGATGATATAAAAAGTGAATGTGTGGGAAAATTTCAAGTTACATTAAAATTTTTATAATAAGATCTAAATTGTAAAGTGTACAAAAGTTTATGTGTGAAATAAAGTATTATGTTAGGAAGTTTAAATAGAATGTTGAGTGTTAATGAATTAATTACAAAGTGATGTTAAAATGATATTCTAGTAAATAATGAATTTTGATGATATTAAGGATTAAATTGGACAACAATTAAAAGTATAATGATTATGTATGTATAAATGAAAGTTACTACAAATAACCATTAAAGAGTAAAAATTAGCATTAAAACAGTTTCTGGATAGCAATAGTAGTTCAACTTTGAAAATTTACCAAACATTATATAAATTGAGTTAGAGGTTGAATAAAATATAAAATTAAATCTTATTGAGTCTAGCTTTTCACAGAAAAATGGTGTAAGCAATGGAATTGTAGATTATAAGATATAATAAATTTTGTGAGACAAGGTCAAAATGATTTCGGGTTTCCTTATTCTAACTTTGAAAAATCATTATAAATTGTAAAAAAAAATGTTTAGGAGATGAAATTTATATGCCTAAAATATTAATTATTGTAGATTATAAGATATAACAAATTTTGTGAGACAATGTCAGAATGATTTCGGGTTCCCTTATTCTAACTTTGAAAAATTATTATAAATTGTAAAAAAAAATGTTTTGGAGATGAAATTTATATGCCTAAAATATTAATTAGTCTATTTGCAAGGGAAACAAATGGAAACATAATACTAGACTTGTACTGAAAAATATTTAATTTTTAGTGAAGAAGGGTCAGAGCTACCTAGCAGTAGAACAGGGGAAGATTTAAAGAAAAAACAGTATTAATTGGCTTAAGTATAAATTCTAAAATTTTTATGCTATAAAGCTCATTGAGTCTAGTTTTAAAAAAAAGCAGATCTTAACTTCGAATTTTATAGATCGAGATATAAATAAATTAGTGACTGCCACTCAAATGGACATCCTTGATAAGAGTATGTGTGTAATTAGAGAAACATTAATTAATGCTACATATAAGCATGATATGTTAAGAGGCAAAGATTTATATATATACATATAAACATTAAGGAAGTGGAATGGAGAGGAGGAGGGAAAAATGATAGAAACATGATATTGTTAAGAAGTTGTTGCAAATAATGGATTTGCTAATACATAGAGAAGTTCAAATATATTGTTAAGGTCCTAAGTGAGTGATGACTATAAAATGAATTAAGGTAGTCCTAATTGATAAATTGATTGGTATATGTTGGAAATAGTTATGGTATGTAGAAAGAGCAAATTGTATTTGTAAGTGTAAGTCCAAATAATGGATTGATTTGAAAAACTTCGATAATCGTGTAAATTTTAATAGCTTTGCTATCTTTGATTGAATATCATGTTTTATCACTTGGACTTGATATTATAAATGGGTAAATGTGAATGGTCTATGAAATGAATTGAATTGGTTGAATATTGAGCTTTGAAAAAGGACTTAGATGTTAAAAACTTGAAATATGGTAAAATGTAGGAAATAGGATTCTTGTCATGACAACGAAGGAACCACGTCGCGGCGAGGAATCCCTTACATCGCAATGTCAACCTAAAATTTTGAGAACCTTTCACTTTACTCCCTGTTCCTCTTTATACTTTTTAAATGCTACAATAAACCCGTATAAGATTTGGAAATGATACTAAGTCATATCAAAAGCTTAAATTAATCAAATTTATTAAATAAGTATTTAGAACCAAATGAATTTGACTATCATTACCTCGGCAACAAATGTAGCGTACTGATATCTTGACTCGGTGATTGGGTCGGGTATAGGGGTGTTACAATTTGTTATGATAAGGAAAAAAATAGAAGTACTGTGATACCCCACCCCTGACTTGGTCCTTGGATCTGAATGAGTGATGCAACATTACGTTTTCGTAGTAACTCAGACTATCTCAATTTAGTTTAATTAACTTTCAATTGAAAACATAGAAAGAATTCACATTTTTACATGTTATGCTTATGATATATGTTTAATCAAAATCAATTGGGCCTACACATTGTGATCTAAGGTCGTATGGGGTTAACCACGAGGTTATGATTCAAATCCAAGCTTAGTGTTAAAATTCAATAGTGTGTCTCGAGACAATGAAGCTATGTCTCAATACATGTCTCCCTGTTTTAATTTTTTAGCTTCGATGTTTTACAGTCTCAATACAATAGTCTCATTGTCTCGAGTTGGTAGATTATGTCTCGAGACATGTTTGTTCTATCTCGAGACTATTTCCCAGAAAAGTAGCAAATGGTCAATTTTATTCTAAATGTCTTGAGACATGCTCTGGAGGTCTTGAGACTCTAATGCAAAATTGGCCTAAAATCGACATTTTATGTAACATCCAGTTTTGGTGGGTCTAGAGTAATGGCACATAGGTAAGAAATAATTTGTTTGGCGAGGTGTTATCCACCCAATTGACTCATTTGGCATATAAAGAGGTGTATAGTAGTGGTTAGGGTAGAAGTAGGGACTTATACCAGAATGTGTGGTTATGCGGAGAGGAAGATTTTGGTCAGCGTAATGGGGCAAATATGATTTGAGATAACGCCAAGGGTATTGAACGCCATGTTTGTCTGAGTTACCGTGCTAGTTGCGTTGTAAGTATTTTGGTTAGGAATCAACTTGATAGACTAATATGATATTTATTATTTTGGATTCTCATTTATCTAACTCTTAGAATCTATAGACCATTAAGTAGGACAAACTCTAAATTGAAGTGACACTTGTCAAATTACAGTAAGTGAGTTAAGGTTATATATGTTTTTGTAAAAGTCATTGAGAGGGGTTTTTCTTCTTCCTGAATATACTATTCTCTTTTTCCTTTACTGTGATCCAACGATATTTCTTCCTATGTAAACTGAAAGCTTAGAATCTGGAGTTAATCAGTGGTTATTCCATCCCTGGGTAAGTATTACCATTATGTATGTTAAATTCCTAAAGAGTAAGTCTGTAAGAGGTGCATGAAAAGTCAGGTGTATGTTTAAGGTTTTGCATGGGAATTTTTAGTGCTTGAAATAATGATAAAAGGTATTTGAATAAGTTTTATTGGTGTTCTTATGTTCTGAAAGCAGTGTGGTGGTTGTTGCCATTTCATGAGGGAAGATGGATCTATAGTTCAAGATTTTGTAGGTGAGTGTTAGGTGAATTTCTACTCTAAATCTTGTATGTATATTGTTCATACTGAAGTATATCTATATGAAAGTGATCAAACTGGAAACTAGAAATCATGGATAGTATAGTATGAATAGGATATTTATATGGCTACAGGAATAAAGTTCTGATTAGATTATTATATAAGTTAGTCTGCATGAAATAAGTTCTATTAGATGCATGAAGAGTGTTAGGAAATGTTGGGTATGGGATGTGTTTATGTTTGTAGAGTTGGAAAAATGAGTCAAGTCACTGTGGTGGTAACTAAGAAAGTCCATCGGGACAGTAAACACAAACTCTGATATGAAATTTTGAAGGAAAAAGTCCATGGCCTTGGCACACTCTAAAAAAGAACTATTGAATGACATTTTATCTAATGGGATTCTTTGCGTGTCCCAGGGTGGTGATGGGAAAACCTCACTCAATGTGAGTTTAGAAAAATCCAAATCACAAACATGATAGTCTTAGGGTGCATAGGTGGCATCCGGTTAGCGTTCGTGGTGTACTCTGAATGGATCGCCTATGTGGGATACTCTAAATGGATTGCCTTTATAGCTTACTCTGATTAGATTGCTTTAGTGCGTATTCTGTAATAAGGACTTATGGCGTATTTGGTATATTATTTTTTCCTCTGATATGTATCCTTTGTATTAATTGATGGCGTATTCTGTTTGGATCTCTCAAGTACTCAATTTATAAGTTTGGAATAAAGAGATTGATCATTGTATGGTGAATTCAACATAAGTATGATAAGATGATAAAAACAATAAGCTAATTGAAGATGACTGAGAGAAATAGATTATGTATAATTGTACAAGATAGAGGAAGACGTTTGCCAACAATAATGGAAATTTGCATAGGTGAAAAGTGTCCGCCCAATCTGACTGTACAAGGTTTGACATTGAGTTTATAATAACTAAATAATATTGTCATTTGGAAAATACTGGTATTTTGGTATAATAATTCGGATAATGTTTGATAGAAAAAGGAAATTATTGGGTCAAAAGGTTATGGAATATGAATTAATGAATCAGTGGGATTTGAATGGCATGGGTATCTGTCAATCGAGTAAGAATCCACACATGATTTTTTATCTGTGATAGCTATCCTGAGTTAATCGAATGAGAGAATTTTTGATCAGTATAAGAGGGTTTTAGGAAAAATATAGTTCATAGATGATTAAGCAAGGGAAGAGAAGCGAAAGGTATGTTAAGACTATAAGATAGTTTGATAGATTGAAGACCAGATACGAGTAAGAATGCAACAATTGCTGTACATGAATAAATCTGGAATTTTGATGGTATTCGCCCAAGCAAAGTAAATGAGTAATAGAGCTCATATTATATTAGTACTGGCCAAAGGTACTTTAACTTATCTCTCACAAAGTTCTTTTGAACTTATTTATTTTGTTTTATGTTTCAGGTATTATAATAAGGACGCGCCTCAGGGAACAATGCCAGGACTACGCCAAATAAGTGGCGTATCGAGTTTATTATGCATGCAGTGTTGTTGTGGAGCTATTACACAATAGTTTAATATTATGAGTTGTATCTGCCAATTAGTTGTGTTAAGAATGATTCATTTTGTATAATTATATTTATTTCAATACCTTGTTGATATGTTGAAATTTAGTCCTGGAATGTAATTAAAATTAGAATTGTTTGAAATTATGGGTTGTTTTTTGAAGTTTAGTGTAATTGGTTATGTTTTCTGTGTGGTAACACCCATGATTCGGATCCTAAGAATCGGATCAAGTTGAAGGTGTTACATTTTAAACCATACGAATGGTGATCATTCCTTATTAAGCTAATATTCACCTATTCTATAAGCATCAATCAACATTCAGAGACATGATCAAAACATTCCAAAAGCATAGTAATCAATACATCACAACTTAACATAGTTGTATAAATAACTTAATACTTATAAACATGCATAATAATCCAATAATCTAATATTGAAATTCAACAAGTGAAACTTGTAGGTCCAAAATAACCAAAACGTATTATATAGCCAAAATAACATATCTGACTCATAACTTAATTTATTAACCTAGGTAAATGCTATTTATAAACTAAGTTCAAAATGAAAATAACAAACATTTATTGAGTTGAGGAGTGAATCTTTGGATGCTTCTGAACTCACAATTGGGTCAACACCTAAAGTTACCTGTACACATAAGCAAACAAATCTGCATGCTGAGCATTGAAATTTTAGTGGTGCTAACATAATTTGATTACAATACATATCAATATTAAACAAAAAGCATACTAATATAACATTATAACACTTCAACAGATCAAATCATTCAAAAATAGAGATATCATCTTTACCTTGAATCATTTGTATTTCAAATTCATTTTTAAGTTACATAATTCAATAATATTACTCTAATCATACTTCACTTTTGTGAATACAAATGAACTCTTACTAGGTTAACTTTAAGCTTAATTTACCTTCAATGTATTCAACTAAGTCAACCAACCTTTATACAAATATTTTCATATACCATATTCTAACTTCGTTAAATAATTTGTATCGCAAGTTATATTATCAATAAATCATCTCATTTTGTCAAGTTATGTTCTATTTCATACTGTAACGATCCAGTTTCCAGTGGTGTCAGAAAATACAGTTTTAGAACCTTGTTTTTGTAAATCGAGTCTATAAATTTTAAATAGAGATATTTACAAAGTTAATATATAGATATATTAAAATTTATTTAAGTAATTTAGCCAAAAATATGGTTAATTAATTCCTAGGGACTAAATTGTAAAAGTTTAATTGCTATAGAGTTTTAATTAGGAAAAGGCTAGGGAATTAAATAGAAATTAGCCATAGGATTAAAATGATTAATAAACCAATTTTAATGAGATGATAGTGGATTGTGATGATGGATTTCATTAGATTAAGTTAATTGAAGATTAATGCTTAATTAATTAAGATAAACTAATTAAGCATGTTTAATTAAAAATTAATCTAATTATATAGGTTTTAGTGGAAATAGATGATAAACATCATCATCTTCTTCATTTCATGTCTGTCCACCATAGCCAAGAAAAATAAGATAAATCTTAACCTATTTTCATATTCAGGCATCAACTACAAGTCCCTAGCAATTTTTCTTTGAATTTATGGAAACTGAATCATGAGAACTTGATCTAGCTACCCATGTATTGATTTTTTTCATTTATGGAAATTTTGATAAGTTTCCATTTTTGAGAAATTGAAGAATTAGGTGTGAAATTGATAGAAATTAAGCTTAGATTATGAAAAGGACTAAATTGTAAAGTTTAACACGCTTGATTGTTAGCTTTGTTACATTAGGGACCGATTTGAATAAAATGAAAAAATGTTATAAAATTATGCTAGAAATAGAGTGTATAAGGTCCCTAATGAGTACATGTGAAATCAAATTTTAATCCGACGCTCTATACTGAAAGTTATGTTTGCTCTAGGTTTAGGGACTAAATTGAATATACTAAAAAATATGCTTTTTTTGTGTTTGAATGTGAATTGATGGAAATTGATATTGTTTATTCTGTTATGTTATTGTACATAGCTAACGTTGACACGGAACCCTCGAGAGGGAAAGGAAAAGCGAAAGTTCTTGACGAGTGATAAGAAATCCTGGTTTGTACTTTTATTATTCTAGATCGTTTAATTTGCTTGCATATACATATTAACTGAATAATTGAATATAAAGGTGAGTATATAGTGACAGTATGATTTTATTTTATTGAGTTTGATATGGAATGTCGAGATAGAGGACTAAAATGAATAAAATAGAAAATGACATGAAATGCTTGAAATATGATATATGATATGGGAATTTGTTAAACTAAATTTTATTGGATAATATGTTTTGATATATGATAGGACTAGAAAGAAAATAGGTTTTTCCACTTACTTATTGGTTAAATTGTTCCTATTTAGTTATCCTTAACATACATTTTAACATTTTCAGTTTAGTAAATTGCATGTTATAACTCAGTGAATCCTAGCCTATTTTATCTTTAATTTTGCTATCTTTTTGCATTAATGTCGCTGCATGAGTTAATTTTAGATTTTGTCCAGAGTTGTCACATAACTCGCGACAAGCTTGTCAGAAAAGAACTAAAATTGTGTGAGTACATCCATGCAGTATAACCAAACCTATATGTACAAGGGCAAAATAATTTTGGGGAAAAGACATATGTACTGTGGAAGAGGACATAAAAGGTGGACGTGAGAAGAAAAAGAGGGTTTCTTGAGCTTTTTTCCCGATCATCATCTTCATCATCTTACCTTGAAGCTTGTAGCCATGGCAGCTTAAGCCTTTCACGGGTGAATCAACGTGAAAACCAAATGCAGACTAGCTTCTGACAATGAGACCTAAGTGCGAGACAAGAGGGAATAGAGAAATTCAGTCGATTTGTCTAGGGATAGTATTCTTGACTCAATTCTTATTTCTTTCTAAATGTTGGTGATTACTCTCTGATTTCTAATTGTATGGAAATACTGATGAATTCTTGGTGAAATGTTATCTTATTCAATCATGCTTTTATTGCTTAATCTTGGGGTTTGAATGTTTTTTAACACGAAAGAATTATTGCAGTCACTAACACTGGAAAGTGCAGTGACAGTTTGAGCCAACAAGCATTACAACGGAAGTTGAGTGAGGATTAGAGGAATTTAGTCCACTTGTTCTTAATAGTGCAATATTGCCATCATCAGAAGGTGAGGTTAGTATGCATGTTTAAGTCTCAGATTAAATAGAGGAGTGACACTGGGTAAAATATACATTGAACTTTATTGTTTTGACAATCACCTATCATTTTATACATTGTGAGCACTTAGTATTCTGTTGAAGATTCATGTTAGGGATCCCAGTTTATCATCATCATATTTTATTTTATTGCTTTTAAAGTTATTGCATCAACAACTATCCTCACAATTTAACTCATTTATATCTAGTTATTGCACCGACATTAATATACAAAAGACACCCATCCCTGTGGGATCGATATCCGACAGATTGACATATGTCTACTATACTTGCATCGACAGTGTTCGCTTGCACATTATTGCTGTGATGTTAACTACTGATCAAGTTTTTGGCGTCGTTGCTAGGGATGGCATTTGCTTGATGTTTATTTTTGTTTTTGTGTGTTTTTGCACTTTATTTTCTTTATATAATATTTAGTATTCACTAACTGATTTTTCTTTTGTTTTTATTTCTTTAGCTTCAATTTAGGTATTTTATAACCCGAAGAAATTCAAAATTTCTTGCTGATTTTAATCCAGAAATTGAAAGGACTGTTCTAAATAGACTACGAGAATAAAGAAATATAACTCTACCAGGAAACAATGCAGCCATACTCCCGATGCAACAAAAAAATGTTAATAATCCATTATTGCTGTTCTAAATAGACTACGAGAATAAAGAAATATAACTCTACCAAGAAACAATGCAGCC
The DNA here is from genome assembly GCA_025698475.1 of Gossypium anomalum. Taxonomy (NCBI): domain Eukaryota; kingdom Viridiplantae; phylum Streptophyta; class Magnoliopsida; order Malvales; family Malvaceae; genus Gossypium; species Gossypium anomalum. The sequence continues at coordinate 61,358,824 of CM046965.1, forward strand.
ATACTCCCGATGCAACAACAAAATGTTAATAATCCATTGTTGCTGCAAGATGCTCGCATACAAAATAGGACTATACAAGATTTTGTAGTGCCTGTCTTGGATGATTTACAACTAGGAGTTGTTAGGTTAGCAATCCAAGTTGGGAATTTTGAACTTAAGCGAGTAATGCTTCAAATGCTGAATTCTAATGGACAATATGCTGGACTGCCACATAAAGATGCGACAGAACATCTTAAATCATTTTTATTGATCAATGCTTCCTTTAGTCAACAAGGCGTTCTTGATGATGCCTTGAAGATGCAATTATTTCCTTAATCCTTACAAGGAAGAGCCCATACATGGTTTTTTGGACTACTTGCTAGATCAATTACTTATTAGGAAGCACTAGCAAGACATTTTGTTTTGCAATTTAACCTGCCGACAATGAGTGCTCGTCATCAAAATGATATTACTGCTTATCATCAATCAGATAATGAAAATCTTCACACCACATGGGAACATTATAAATCTTTACTCTGATGTTGTCCCATACACGACATTCAACCAGAAACACAAATTAAGATTTTTATAATGGGCTGAATTCACATACAAGAAATCTTGTCGACACATCAGCCAATAAACCTCTGTTGGATTGTACTTATAATGATGCTGTGAGAATTCTCGAGAGAATTGCTCAAACGATTATCAATACCCTATCTCTAGAGCTGCACAAGCAAAAACTACTCCAAGAGTTATTGAATTGGATGCAATAACCGCAATAATAGCAAAGAAGATTAAACGAGAAGATGAAGGAAGTTTTCAAGAAGGAAATCATAAAATGGCTTGATGCTGGAATTATTTACCTGATTTCTGATAGCAATTGGGTAAGTCCAATGCAATGCGTGCCTAAAAAGAGTGGCATCACTGTGGTTCGCAATAATAAGGATGAATTAATTCCTACACTCATTCCCATAGGATGGCGAGTTTGTATGGATTATCGCATATTAAATGTGGCCATAAAGAAAGATTACTTCCTGCTTCCTTTCATTGAGCAAATGCTGGATTGACTTGCTGGAAAGGCCTATTATTTCTTTTTAGATGAATATGCCTGGTACAATCAAAATGCTATTGCACCGGAGGATCAGGAGAAAACAATCTTCACCTGCCCCTTTGGTACTTTCGCTTTTTGCCATATGCCTTTCGGTCTTTGCAACGCACCAGCCACATTTCAAATGTGCATTATGGCAATATTCTCAGATATGATTGAAGACTATGTAGAGGTGTTTATGGATGATTTTTGATTCTATGAGAATGATTTTAATCATTGCACAGACAATTTGGATAAAGTACTGAAGTGATGTGAGGGCACACATCTGGTTCTGAATTAGGAAAAATTACATTTCATGGCAACTGAAGGCATTGTGTTAGGATATCACATCTCTAGTCAAGGCATTCAAGTAGACAAAATTAACTCCACCAACAAACATGAAAGGTATCCACAATTTTCTTGGACATGCGGGGTTTTACAGAAGGTTTATTAGAGATTTTTTGAAAATTGCAAAGCCCTTATGCTCATTGCTAGAACAAAATCAAAAATTCTTCTTTGATGATGTATGCCTGGATGCCTTTATTCAGTTTAAAAAGAAGCTAGTGAATGCACCCATTGTCGTTGCACCAGATTGGTTTCAACCTTTTGAAGTTTTGCGAGATGTAAGCGACTTTGCTGTGGGTGCGGTTCTAGGACAATAAAAGGGAAAAATATTTCACGCCATCTATTATGCTAGAAAAACTCTTACAGAGGCTCAACTCAATTATACCACTACAGAGAAAGAGTTGATGGCTATAGTCTTTGCTTTCGACAAGTTTCGTTCCTATCTTGTCGGTGCAAAGGTTACGGTATTCACCGATCAATCGATGTTGAGATATCTCTTTACGAAAAAGGATGCCAAACTAAGACTGATACGTTGGATATTAGTGTTGCAAGAATTTGACATCGAGATAAAAGACTGTAAGGGTTCAGAGAATCAAGTTGCAGACCATCTATCTCGATTGGAAGTTGGCAGCGAAGACAAAAACATACTTCAAATTGTCGACGCATTCCTAGATGAGAAGTTATTTGTTGTAGATGTAACCCCTTAGTATGTATATTTTGTTAATTATCTAGTGTGTGGAAAACTCCCATTGGGTGTCACAGGCCATAAAAAAGAAAGATTTCTTCGTGACGTAATGAAGTATCATTGGAACGAACCATATTTATTTAAGGTATCCAATGACAACATCATTCGACGTTGTGTTTCGGAAGCATTGTCCTGATGATCCTTGTGGAGGTCATTTTTGTGGCATGGGAACTACTACGAAAGTTCTCCAATCGAGATTCTATTGGGCGACATTATTCAAAGACGCCTAGAATTTTATGAATCAATACGATAGGTGTCAGTGCATTGGTTTTATATATCGACACAATGAAATGTTGCAGTAGCCAATTATGGAGGTTGAATTATTCGATGTTTGGGGTATGAATTTTATGGGACCGTTTCCAAGTTCATTTCAAATCTTTATATGTTAGTAGCTATTGACTACATCTCAAAGTAGGTTAAAGCTATTGCAGTCCCAAAGGGTGATGCAAAGATAGTGCTAAATTTTTTTCACAAGCATATATACTCACTCACTTTGGAACACCAAAGGCATTGATTAGTGATCAAGGTACACATTTTCATTGCAACCAAGTGGCGACCGTACTGAAGAGGTATGAAGTTCATCATAGAATGGCAACTACTTATCATCCGCAAACTAATGGACAAGCCGAAGTATCGAATCGACAAATTAAGAACATTCTTGAGAAGGTTGTAAACCTTTTAAGAAAAGATGGTCTTTCTGATTGGATGACGCTTTATGGACATTGCGAACAGCATATAAAACTCCATTAGGGAAGTCGCCATAGCAATTGTTTTTCGGGAAAGCATGTCACTTGCCAGTCGAACTGAAACAGAAAGCAATATGGGCAATTAAGCAATTGAACATGGACTATGAAGTGGCTGGAAAGAAAATATTGTTGGATATCACTGCACTAGAGGAGATTAGGAGAAATGCTTACGAAAATGGTGCAATTTACAAGGAAAAGAACAAATGATGGCATGACAAGATTATTTTACAGCAACAATTTATCCTGGGTCAATAGGTTTTATTATTCAATTCTCAACTCAAATTTCACCCAAGTAATTTGCATTCACGTTGGTTTGGACCTTTTGAAGTTGTCGACATATTTCCTCATGGTGCAGTCACAATTTGAGATTTACGTGATGGAAACCAGTTCAAAGTGAATGGACAGAGGCTGAAACATTATTTTGGCAACAATGATCAAAAATAGGAAGAGGCCATTAAATTGGTCAAAAAGTTTTAATTTTTAATTAGTACTCCTTGATTTTAGTTTATTTTATTTATGTTTTGTTAAAGTTTGTTTTCCTTCCTTTTTGCAGAAAAATTAGGTACCTTTGTCGACGCATTGAAATCTTATTGCCAACACATTCCATAAGCCTATATTACCATTTATAGCTCATCAGAATTTAGAGACAATCAGATTCCATTGTTGGATCAAAAATCACTCAACTGTTTGATTCTTCAAAGCAGGGCACAATTCCTATTGGACACAACTCTTCCTTCCATCCTTATATCTCTCCACAAAACAACACGCCTCTCTATCTTCCTCTATAAATTCTCCTTCACTGTACCTAATGTAATGCATTCAAGCAATCATTTTTATTTATGTTCTCTTCTAAAAATCATATATTTTTACCTTTAAACTGTTATCCCTCAACAAAAGATGGCCAAAACCAGAGGCTCGGTCAAGAAAGTGGTAAAGGAATAATTCCACGACAACATATTGAAGCGAAACTTTCATCTCGAGCAGGGCATTTCCCTTTCGCTACAACAAGACTTGGGTAAACAAGTCTCCAAAACCATCTCGAAGTTAATGTGGGAAACTTTTTACACCCATCCCGGCAGCTACTCCTCTTTACTGGTACAAGAGTTTTATGCTAATCTCTACGATCATGAGTTAGAATTCATTTTCATTCGAGAAGGTTCAATACCATGGGACGCTGCAAACATCAATGAGCTGTACAACACCAAGGTCAATGTTGACGAACACTCCGACTTCATTGATGACATCATAGATGAAAACCAAGACCTGTTGGTAAGAGACTTGTGTAACACCCTTAACTCGTATCTGCCGTCGAAATAGGGTTTCAGAGTATTACCGAAATTATTATACAATTAAACATACATTTTTCTATTTATTATATAAAACATTCACAATCATTCATCAAGTCCCTAATACGGGCTTACGAGGCCCAAAACATGCCTTAGTAGTGGTTCGGGACTCAACCGATATCTCAGGAAATTTTTGGAACACTCAGAAAATTTTACAAAATATAGGGGACACACGCCCGTGTGGCTCGGCCGTGTAAGACGTCAGTGTCACAGGCCGTGGGTACATTCGAAATGCAATCACATGGCCATGTCCTAGCCTGTGGCCGACCCCATGTAACTCTCTGACTTGGGTCACACGACCAACCACAGGCCTGTGTGACCAGCCCGTGTGCCCTTCGAAATGGCCTCACATGCCAGTGTGCCAGGCCGTGTGCTAGGCCGTGCCAAACCTGTAGGGTATACTGACTTATGCCACACGTCCAAGTCACATACCCATGTGCTAGGTTGTGTGGAGCATACTGTCTTGATTTTTAATTAAACACCAGGGGACACACAGCCGTGTCACCTGATCGTGTGTCACACATAGTTGAGACACATGCCCATATGTCTGCCCGTGTGGACAAAAATAGGCTATTTACCAAGCCATCTTTCTTACCCAAATTGCAATCACCTACACCAAATCAAAAGACATATAATATGGCATAAATAGGCATTCAACCAACCTCAACCAAGCATAATTTATACCATTTCCATACCAAAAACAACAAGGTACACAAGTACCACATTAGGCTATTCCATTTTATATCAAATTCACATTCTTAATTCACTTAACTAGTTAACTTCATGTATGCACTTTCATTTATACATCACTTTACCTAAATCACAAGCATTTATATATCAATTACCAGATGCATAACAAAGGCCATTTGCACATATATATATACATCACCAAATATACCAAAATAAGCCAACTCTCATGGCTATACACAAAACAAAACACTTAACATTTACAAGCCAATTCAAATGACTAAATTCATTACCATTCCATAAACCCAAAATGACCATAATTCCTATACATGCCATATAACTAAATACATAAGCTCAAAAGTACCAAAATAGAAGCTCGATAGTGTGTTGCAATCTCCGAAGACTCCCAATCCGAGCTAGCTTTGATATTCATTATAAAACACGAAAAAGTAAACAAAGTAAGCTATAAAGCTTAGTAAGCTCGTATGCTAAATAAGTAAAACTTACCAACCAACAACTCACTAACGTAAACATCATATAACGCAATTCAAATTTGAAGCATAACTTAACACATATATTCAATCTCGAGATTAAACACAATTTCCATCAACTTCTTCGATTCGATGATTGTATAGTTCACGTACATACCTGTACGAGCTCGTATCGATATCATACTCATACATATCTTTGATATACCCATTGAATCATTTGAAATACTATTGGATACATAGGAATCTCACACCCTAAGTGCCAATACATAGCCGAAGCTATATCAATCTCATATCACATATAATGCTCACTCTTGAGCTATCAATGTGTCTGCTCACACAAGCTAATAGTCATGATGTATCTACACGGTGCTGCTCACCCAAACGGATGAGAATCTGCAACACATGCTGGATAACTCAGACACCAGTAGGACGTACGGACCAGCACCCAAATAACATAACCCCTAATGCCATGTCATTCGTATCCTAATCTATTCCTAAGGTTCAACTGTGATTTCTAATTTGTCGAATCGTCGTCGAACATATTTGCGAGGTCATATTCATAAGTAATTCAATTATAAAGCATTTTAAAACATAATTATATTAATGCTTATTAACATACGAACTTACCTCGAATGCAAAAACGATGAAATGAGTCAATTAGTCCAACACTTTGTTTTTCCCCAGATCTAAATCCGAATTTCACTTTTCTTGATCTAAATAGACAATGGAAGCTTGGCTGAATGAGAACCCTAGCTATGGCTTTTTCTCCACTTTAAAATCGGTTGAAGATGAAGAATAGAAAGATGATAGCAATGTTAGTTTTATTTAATTTGTCTTTATTAACTAAATTACCAATTTAACCTTTGTTATAATTCATTAAAATCACTTAATACATGTCTATCTTTCTCCACTCATATTAATCATGGTCTAATTACAACATAAGGATATCTAATTTAAGATTCCATAGCTATTAGACATCTTTAGCTAATAGAACTCCACTTTAACACTTTACGCAATTTAGTCCTTTTTATCGAATTGACCATTCAAACGATAAAATTTCTTAAGGAAAATTTCACACAATCATACTATCATGCTGTAGACATTAAAATAATAATAAAATAAATATTTTGACCTCAGATTTGTGGTCCCGAAACTATTTTTCTGATTTGACTAAAAACGGGTTGTTATAACTCTTCCCCCTAAGGAATTTTCGTCCCCAAAAATCTTACCAGAAAAAAATAGGCAACTGTTCTCTCATAGCTTTTTCGGTTACCACATAGCTTCTTCAACCTCGTGACGTTGCCACAAAACCTTTGTAAAGCCACAAAAATCTCGAAACCCAAAAATCCTAAAATCTTTAATTTTCTTTTTGTACTTAGCAAATTCGATTAAGTGTTGACTACGCAAAGGTAGGTCATGGTTAAGGTTTGTGTTTGAATTAAGGGGTAGAAGAAATTATAATTTAATTATTAATAGAATCAGGGTTGGCAAGTAGTTGGGCTTTTAATTAAAGATAGGGGAAAATAGCATCAAAAAGCCTTATGGTGGAGTGGCTAAGTGACGCCATTTAGAGTGTAGGGAGGTGGCGTTAATAGCTAGCAAGGAGGTTCAAGGTTCAAATCCTAGCTTAGTGTTTTTAGAAGTTTAATTTTGGCCTTCTAGAAGGTTGGAAGTGGCGTGAATATGGACTCTAAAGGGAGTGTTCAGAAGAGAAAAGTAAGGAAAGGGTCAAGAGGTTATCAGGGAGAAAAACGAGGAGATGAGAAGTGAGGAGCAAGTGGAGCCAAAATGGGAACTTGAGCTTGAGAAGTTTGACCATAAGGGTTATAAATAGGTGCCAAATGTAAGGGTATGAGGCTAATGCTGAAATCTTTTTCTCATATTGTTGCCAAAAACCCTCTTTCCTAAAAGCCGAAAACCCTTTTGTTTTCTTCCTTTTCTTTAAACCCAACCGTTGTTCTCCTTTATATTTTCCTTGTGCCGATTTCTTTGTTTCACTTTTGGGTTTAGCCGATTCTTCTTTCTCTCTCCCTTGGTGTCGAATAAGCAATTGTGCCATTCAAATCTCTAGGGTCGAATACTCTTTGACTGAATCATGTGTAAGTGTTACTCTTTCAATCGGTTTTCTTCGCTAAGTATCAAATATTGTCCCTCACTCTTTCTAATCAACTGTAGTAGGGAGTTAGTATCGGATCTTGGATCTTAGCTCATTATCAAATTACTCCTTAGGTGTTGCGGTATCGATCTAAGGGGTACTGATCAAGGAAAAGCTATTCGAGATTTGTGTTCAAGGTTTGGGGCTAAGGAGATCGCATCACGCTTGCTTACCAGGTGTGTACATACACTGCACATATACTATGAATCGGCAAAAGGCTGAAATGCCGAAAAGCCAAAAGTATGGCTACGGTAGTCTTGCAAGTGCATGAACACTCGTAAGGGAGAGGCCGATAGGTTGCTTGAGACCCACGGGCGATTCTGTGGACTTGGGTTGTAATTTGGCCATACGGGCTGGAATGGGCTAAATGGGCCCGATGGGCTGCTGGGCCCATAATAGGCAAAAACTAAATATTAATGCTATGTGATGGGAATTTGTATACGAGCATGAATATGAATGTGACTGGGCCTAACGGGCCATATACAAGTGATTTGGGCCTAATGGGCCATATGAATATGATTGGGCTTAATGGGCCAGATACAAGTAAGTAAAGTTGTTTGGGCTTTGTAAGGGGTTTTGGGCCTAGATAACTATTTAAGACTTAATCAATATTTTGCGACCGTGGACAGGTCAAAGGGTTAAATGTGGCAACGGGTATATGGATGTCTAGGATTGGATCTGGGGACAGCTTGGTACTTAAGCGATCTTAATGACCCACCTCCTATTCTCTGGAATCCTACCTGGTGCATAGTATTTGTTCACCTTAGCTCGCGAAACTTGTTAACGGGCCAAGGTAAGTGGAAATCATAATTAAGGGAAAATTATCGAAATGCCCCTAAGGGTGAAAATGACCAAAACACCCCTAGGTGTTGAATGTAAGTTTTATGGATCTGACATGCATACATATGATGTTCTGCTTAGGTTGCATATGGGGTGGGAACTATGGAACGAAGGAAGCATATGAGGATCGCATGGTTGCCTACAATCATGGATCCACCGACGGCTTTTAAAGCCCAATATGTAATGAGGGTAGTACCGCAACTGGGCTACCATTGGTGTGTGGGCTGGGTGGGTCGATATTTATATCCCCATATAGTGTGACGGGGGACGGAGCTGGTGTATAGCGGATGGATAATTTGGATGGGATTGCATTGCATGTTTGATGATTCTTCTTTGAATGCTTGTTTTTCATCGAGAATTTATACACACTGAGTTTGCAAAAACTCACCCCCTTTTTATTTTATTTTCAGTGATGCTCGATAGAAGGTTCGATGTCGGGAAGGACTCGGGTGGCCATTAGCAAGATAATTCGGACTTGGTTTTTTTAAGCATTTAAGTTTTTATTTCTTTTTAAGCATGCTCAGACCAGATTGTAATAAGGTTTTCATTATGTTATTATTACTTGAATTATTATTATTATTTTCATTGTAACTTCAAGAAGTTGAACATGGATTTCTTAAATTATAGTATGTTTTCTACGCTTCCGCAACTAAATTTCTAAGTGCTTTATTTTCATCCAATCTTAAGTTTGAACAAGTTTCTTTTTTATATAGTTAAGATTCTCTCTTATTTTAAGAAGGGTTTTCAATGAAAACACGGTTTTCGCTAAAACACTTTAATGTGACACACCGGATCAGGCCGTAACGTCCAGGCCGGGTTTGGGGTGTTACAACCTTTACTAAAGCTATACTCTTATTTCTCAACTCTTTAACCTCTCAAGCTAAAATTTTGATCGGTTCTTTATTATACATCATATCAAGTTGAATTTCAATCTCTGTCGGAGAAATTATATGTGGCGGATCTGATCTATATCGACGCAACATCGAAACATGAAATACATTGTGAATCTTTTCTAACTTTGATGGTAAAGCTAGTCAATATGCCACTGGCCCTATTCTTTCGATAATCTCATATGGCCCAATAAATCGCGGACTAAATTTGCCTTTTAGACCAAATCCAAGAATCTTCTTCCATAGTGATACTTTAAAAAATACTTTGTCACCGATTTGAAATTCAATGTCTTTACCTTTCAAATCCGCGTAAGATTTATGTTGATCTGGAGTTGCTTTCAAACTGTCGTGAATTAATTTCACTTTATCTTCAGTCTCTCTAACCAAATCAACCCCGTGAATCTTTTTCTCACTAAGCTCGGTCAAGTACAATGGAGTTCGGCATTTGTGACCATACAATGCTTCATACGGTGCCATCTTTATGCTCGATTGAAAACTGTTGTTATACACGAATTCAACCAAAGGTAAATATTTTTCCTAATTGCCTTCAAACTCTAAAACATAACAACGAAGCATATCTTCGAGAATCTAAATTACTCTCTTAGACTGACCTCAGTTTGGGGATGAAACGCAGTACTAAAGTGAAACCGCGTACCTAAAGCTTCTTGCAATTTCTTCCAAAATCGCGATGTTGGATCTCTATCTGAAATAATAGAAGCTGACACCCCATGCAATCTAACGATCTCAGAGATGTACAACTCAACTAATCTATTAAGCGAAAAGTCTGTACGTACCGGAATGCAGTGTGTAGATTTCGTCAGTCGATCGACGATAACCCAGATAACATCTTTCTTTTTCAGAGATAGGGGTAATATTGATACGAAATCCATCGTAATTCTATCCCATTTCCACTCTGGTACCATCACTGGCTATAGAAATCCCAAAGGCACTTGATGTTCAGCTTTGCTTTTTGACAAACCAAACATCTCGACACAAACTCTAAAATGTCTCGTTTCAAGCCCGACCACCAGTACAACTGTTTTAAATCATTGTACATTTTAGTACTCCCCGGATGAAAAATCCACAACCATTGTGTGCTTTGTGTATAATTTTCTAAATAAGCTTAGAATTTTTCGGTACACAAATTCTATCTCAGAACATCAAACAATCAGCAGATTCAATCTGATACTCTGAATCAGTAGTCAATTCGCATTGTACTCTTTTAGCTTGAAATTCATTATCACACTTCTAAGCTTTACAAATTTGTTGGCTTAGCTTTTAACTCAGCTAAAATCGAACCATCATTAGATAAGGTTAACTGTGTGTTCATCACTCGTAAAGTAAACAAAGATTTTCTACTCAGAGCATCCGTGACTACATTTGCTTTCCTCGAATGATAATCAATCACTAACTCATAGTCTTTCAGCAACTCGAGCCATCTTCGTTGTTGCAAATTCAAATCTTTTTAAGTCATTATATACGTCAAAATCTTGTGATCGGTAAAGATGTGACATTTTTCACCAAATAAATGATGTCGCCAAATTTTCAAAGCAAAAACAATAGTGGCTAACTCTAAATCGTGAGTTAGATAATTCTTTTCATGCGGTTTCAACTGTCTGGAAGCATAGGCTATCACTTTGCCTTCTTGCATCAAAACACATCCCAATCCATTTAATGATGCGTCGCTAAAAATCACAAACTCTTTACCTGACTCAGGTTGAACTAAAACTGGTGCTTCAGTTAATAATGCTTTCAACTGCTCAAAACTCTGTTGACATTTCTTGGACCACTCAAACTTTACATCTTTTTGTAGCAATCGAGTCATCAGTGTAGCAGTCATCGAGAATCCTTTCACAAAATGCTGATAGTATCCAGGTAATCCTAGAAAATTTTAACTTCAGATACATTTCTTGGTGGTTTCCTGTAAACAACTACTGAAATCTTACTCGGATCAACTCGTATACCTTCCGCTGAAACAATATGCCCCAAAAATCCAACCTCTCGTAGCCAAAAGTCACATTTACTGAATTTAGCAAACAATTGCTTATCTCTCAATGTTTGTAATACAATCCTCAAATGTTCACCATGCTCAGACTCATCTCGGGAATAGATCAGAATGTCATCAATGAATCTAAATATGGTCTAAAAATCTGATTCATTAAATCCATAAAAACTCTAGGAGCATTAGTTAATCCGAAAGGCATAACAAGAAATTCATAATGCCCGTATCTTGTTCTGAACGCAGTCTTCGGTATATCAGAATCTTTAACTCGCAACTGATAATAACCAGATCTCAGATCGATCTTCAAAAATACGGTTGCTGCTTTCAACTGATCAAATAAATCATCAATTCTCGGTAAATGATACTTATTCTTAATTGTAACCTTGTTGAGCTGACGATAGTGATACACAATCTCATCGACCCATCTTTCTTCTTTACGAATAACACTGGTGTACCCCAGGGCAAAAAACTAGGTCGCGCAAAACCTCTATCTGTTAACTCTTGCAACTTAGCATTCAACTCTTTCAATTCTGTCGAAGCCATTCTGTACGGAGCTATCGACATCGGTGATGTTCCCAGTACTAAGTCAATAGCAAACTCGACTTTTCTAGTTGGTGGTAACCCAGGCAACTCCTCTGGAAACACATTCGGATATTCACATACCACTGGCACTGATTCAATCTTCAATTCAGACACTTTTGTATCTAGTACATATGCAAGATAAGCATCGCAACCTTTTCTCACATATTTCTGAGCTAACATCGACGATATCACAACAGGCAATCCACTCGACTTATCAGATTGAATTTGTAGGATTTCATTATTTTGACATTTCAATTTAATAGTCTTTCATTTACAATTCACAAAAGCATCATACAGAGTCAACTAATCCATACCCAGAATCACATCGAATTCATCAAACGATAAAAGCATCAAATTTGCCAGAAAACAGTAACCCCAAGTCATCAAAGGACAATTCTTGCAAACTTTATCAATTAGGACATACTTGCCAAAGGGGTTCGATACTTTAATCACAAATTCGGTAGACTCAATAAGCAAGTTCTTACTAGACACTAAATTCATACAGACATATGAATGAGTAGATCCATGATCAATCAAGGCAATTACATTAGTGTCATAGGGAGAAAATGTACTGGTGATAACATTTGGTGATGATGCATCTTCGCGAGCACGAATAGCATAAGCTCTAGTTGGTGCTCTAGCCTCGGATCTTACAGCTGAGTCCTTTTTCGTTCCTTTGCTACTAGTCATATTTCTCACATTTCTATATGGTCTCCCTCTAGCAGCTGTGTTACTCGATCTTTCATTCTGGCATCTATCTTTCTCAGGTAACTCAGGACAAGCTTGAATGAAGTGATCTTGCGAGCCACATTTAAAACAACCTTTATTATTCATCCAGCAGTCCCCAACTTATCGTCTACCACACTATTGACACTCAAGTTTATTATTTCTCACACTACCCACACTCGATACTGAAGTAGCCTGAGCTTTAGGACTCGTATATTACTTTCCACGATCACTATTTGAATACCCCGCTGAAGCTGTGTAACACCCCTTACCCGTATTCGACATCGGAACAGGGACGAGGTATTACCGGACTTATCACACAAACAATCATACGTTTTTGAGCCATAAATTTTTGTCCAAATTAAATTTTTTTCATTTACTCATAAAGTCCCTAATACAAGCCTACGAGGCCCAAAACATGCTTTGGAGGCGGTTCGGGACTAAACAGAGAACTTTAGAAAATATTACGACACTTCAAAAATTTTTGCTAAAACAGGGGTCACACGCCCATGTGGCTTGGGACACGCCCATGTGGGCAGGCCGTGTTGTCACACATGCCCGTGTCCCTAACTCGTGTAACTCTCTGTTTTTCATCCAAGAACAAATTGAAGTTACATAGCCAAGACACACGCTCGTGTCCCAAGGCCGTGTCCTTCACACAGCCGTGTCTCATGCCCGTGTGCTCAATACTGAGCATTCTGTTTTGCAACAATTTAAGTGCAGGGGACACATGGCTGGATCACACGCTGATGGGGCTGACCATCTGCCACACATAGCCTAGACACACTCCTGTGTGTCTAACTGTGTGGATAACAATAAGGCTATTTACCAAGCCATTTGCCACCCTTTTTCAGACATACACTACACAATATCACATGGCACAAATTCAAGCATGTAAGATCAACCAAACCATTCAAAATTATGAACATCACATACCAATACCATATCAACATTTATCATACACGCAACATTTATCATGCCATAAGTTATTCATATCAATTTCACCTTTATTAGGCTTCATTTAACTACTTTCTAGTTACCAAATTATACTCAAATTGTTCATCTCATCAATAGGCCATATTACCAAACATTTTACATTCATGCCATAAATCACATTTCCAAACAATTCACATTCACCATTCTCATATCACCAAAGGCATTGACATATATATGAATATACTTAGGCTTACAACCATGTTGCCAATATAAGCCAACTTACATGGCTAAATAGCAAAACAAGCCTTTGATGATTACGAGCCATTGCATTGACTAAAATCATATGACACATATAACAAAATGACCAAGTCCCTATACATGCCATAACTCAAAATAATTGAATTCATCAATACCCAAAACGATAGCTTGATAGTGTGATAGGATCTCCGGCGATCTCCAACCTGAACTAGCTTGACGGCACTATAAAACATGGGAAAGGAAGGGGGTAAGCTATATAGCTTAGTAAGTCCGCATGAACATAATAAGCAACTCTTATTAATCTTTTATTAAGTCTAACAATTTAAACACAAGATAGTACAAATTGCTATGGATTTCACAGTTATAACTTATTCAGTCATATTATTTACTCTAGTAACTCATAAGCATAATTTAACATATCTTGGCATTAGCCTAACAGGCGCAACCTCTCCTTTGTAACATATTACAACAATTAACAAGTCATTTCAAACCTCAAAGTAAACATGCACATGAATTATGAGTATTCTTATTTCAAGCATATATTTTAACATCTTTCAATTGTTCCAAGTTCATATCTTCTCATACTTCCACACTCATTTTAATAGGAAATTATACCAATCTTTCCTTTTCTCATATCCGATATATCACAATTTGTGTGAATAAAACACGCTATATCATAACTCAATTTGGCCCGAAAGCCAATCACATGGTCTTCAACCGAATTTATCATGAATTTCATACATCACAAGCATAGGCCAATAATCACAAGGTTTCCGCAAAATCATTCTCGTGGAAATCATGAACTCACAATTTCATGAAGTCAATGCTAATAAACTTTACGCACATACCTGTACTAATTCGTAATGCTTACATGTTGTTTCTCTTCTTTGACATACCCGTTAAATTACCTGTTGAACCACTTGGAATACTAAAGGATACTCGGGAGTCCTGTACACTTAGTACCATACCAATGCCATATCCCTGATATGTTCTTACATGTAATCTCGTATCGATGCCAATAGCCCAGCTATGGTCTTACACGAAATCTTATATATCGATGCCATATCCCAGCTATGGTCTTACACGAAGTCTCATATAGATGCCATATCCCAAATATGGTCTTACACATAGTCTTAGTAACCCTAATGTCATGACATTTGTATCCTATCTATTCTTAAGGTTCAACCGAGATTTCATGCTTATCGAACTTTGTTGAACAATCTCAATGGTCAATCATAATTCATACAATAGTAAAACATTTGAAACATAAATAAAAATAATGCATTATTTGCATATGAACTTACCTCGGCATAAAAATGGCGAATAAGACCTAACCGTCAAATACTTATTTTTCCCTGTTCTAATTTTAAACCTCGTTTTTCTTGATCTATCTTATCACATTCAACTTATTTAATCATTAAACTATTCAAATCAACCCAAAATCACATTATGGCAAAAATTGCATTTTTGCCCCTAAAGTTTCACATTTTTACATTTTAGTCCCTAGGCTCGTAAAATGAAATGTACTTAATTTCTCCAATACCCATGCCTAGCCGAACCTTATACATGCTTATAGCAGCCCACATTTTTCTTTTATTCGCATTTTAACACCCATTTTACAACTTTTTACAAATAAGTCTTTTTTAGGCATTTTCATTGAAAATCACTTAGCAAAAGTCATTTATCAAACATCAAACTTGTATAATCCACCATTAAACATCAAAAAACACAAATATCCATCATGGGTAAAATTTTATACTTTGATTATTTCTTAAATTAGTGGTAGAAATAGATAGATCATGTTGCAAGGATTTTAAAAACATAAAAATCATTAAAAACGAGGCTAGAACAGACTTAAAATCGAGCTTGGAAGCTTGAAAAACCCTACCCATGGCTTCTAATTGTAAAATTCAGCCATGGGAGGAAGATGGAAAAAATTTGGCTTTTAATTTTGCTTTTTAATTCATTTAATTACCAAATTACTAAAATGCCCTTAATAAAAAACTTTAGAAACATACCTAACCATGCCCATTTTTTTCCAACAACTTAACCAATGGTCTAATTACCATTTAAGGACCTCCAATTTAAAATTTTGTAACAATTAGAAACCTCTAGCATATAGAACTCAACTTTTGCACTTTTTACAATTTAGTCCTTTTGACTAAATTGAGTGCTCAAACGTCAAAATTTTTGAACGAAATTTTCACGAAATCATTCCATAAAATTGGAGACCATAAAAATATAAGAAAAAGAAATTTTTCTATGTCGGATTTGTGGTCTAAAAATCACTATTTTGACTAGACCCAAAATATGGCTGTTACAACTCTCTCCCCTTTAGGGATTTTCGTCCCTAAAAATCTTACCAAAAAAGAGGTTAGAATAACGTTCTCATAGTTTCATCTACCTTATCGAAGAGCCCTATTCTAGGGCAATACTTCCAAAAGCACTCTATCATCGATTTGGAACCGAATATCTTAAATTTTCAAATCTGTATACCACTTATGTTAGTCTAAAATTGGTTTCAACTTTCATGAATCACTTTCATCTTTTTCCTCAGAATCACAAATTGATTCCACTTCATATATCTCTTTCCAGTCACCTTTGAACTCTGAAACACAATGTCGGAGCATATCGTCAAAGATCTGAATTACTCTCTCAAGCTTACCATCAATCTAAAGATGAATTACGTTGCCAAGATGCAACTGCGTACTCAGATTATATTCCCAATCATCAGGACATCTTCTTCAAATAACTGCATATTTATTACTCCCTGAATGAACAAACGAGCTACTATTGGGTTTCGTACAACATTTTCTGCATAAGCTCTAGATAATTCATTGCACGAATTCTATCTCAGAGTAATAATAATAGAAATCAAAATCAAAATTCGTCTCACACTGTACTCGTTTAGTTCACCACTTACTAGGACAGTCCTGAGGTTCTCAATCTTGCAAAGAAACATCGCTTTATCTTTTAATTTAGCTAGATTCAGACTTCTGTCAAATAAGATTAATCATGTAACCAACACTCACAAAATGAACAAAGGCTTTCCATTCAAGCATATATAACTATATTTACTTCCCAAAGGTTAATCGTTAACTATTCACAATCTTTCAATAGTTCAAGCCGTCAACATTATCTTAATTTTCAGATTTTTCTGTAACATTAGATAATTTAAACTCTTGTAATCAAGAAGCATATGACGTTTCGTCAAACAAACGATGTCATCAACTCTCAACATAGACATAATAATGGTCGACTTTAAATCACCCATCAGGTAATTTTTTTTAATAAGACTTTAATCATCAGAAAGCATAAACTGCCACTTTACATTCTTGTATTAAAACACATTCCAATCCATTCGATAGTGCATTAGTGAAAAATCATGAATTCTTTACTTAATTCAAATAGAACCTAGAACTAGTGCTTCGGTTATTAATACCTTCAACTGTTTTCAACTTTACTAACATACAACGGGCCATTCAAACTTTCACAAATGTGATAAATTTATCAATCGGAACAACTTTAACTCATAACAACATAATTCAATTAGAACAAATCTAATAGGTATACCTCTGTATCATACTTTCTAGAATATGAATTCTTCCTTCAAACTGTCTGTCTATTCACCCATAAATGTACAAGATTTTATTTTCTTACCTAGGGATAAACTTAAATGCATATAACTCAAATTACCTTTCAACTGACCAACTCGCTCAGATAAAATCAACTGAGTCGATTTCAACTATCAAATAATAACATATCAAAATACTCATTTCTTCATGTTGTTTAACAACTCAAACATACAATCTTTTATAATTCCTTTAACATGCTAGTCAAAGATCTTTACAACAGCATTAGCTTAAGAAAATAAAATATCTTGATTGAACTCATTGACCTTAATCAAACTTACCTGAGAAAAGAAAACCATCATACAATTTGAGCTTGAGCTTCCACTATCTATACCTTTGCCAATGTCAATTCCTTTCACGAGAATTAGAGAAATCCTGATACCAGAATCACCACGTTCCCATGATCGAACTAGAAATACACCCATAATAGACATTATTATCACAAGTCAAAGAACACACTTTAAAAATGAGCCATGATTGATAATTTATGAAATAAGGATGATAAGAAAATCCAGATAAAGAAATCCAAGATGCGATACCATACTGGAAGTTTGATAACATAACTCATATGAAAATAATAAAGATCTTGATGATTCCTCAGAGAAAACTAGAAAAAAATAATGCTTACACGCTCTGGAATCAATTATAACATAGATAATATATTTTCCAAACATATATATATAAAACAAAACAACATCCAGTAGAAACAAAAGAATAGCCTCACATAAATTTTCACCATCAACTTTATTCCAAACATAAAATAATAGAACCCCAAAGAGAGAGAGAGATAAGATATGCTGATCATCAACCAACCTGACCAACAGTGCTTTCATCTAACATTATAATCAGCTAGCATTCTCATACGATAAGAATTTCAATAGAAAACAAGTAATCACATATATCTCAAAGGATAAATGAATATATAAAATAACTAGGAGAGATCATCATAATCTATTCAATTACAGCTGTTATACTCAGACATCTTTATGATTCAAACATCATTTCTTTGACTAATTCTGTCATCCCTAATCCTATATCATTCCATTCAATAATGAAAATCAATCCAGAAGAAATTCTAGCAAATACATACTTTAGACATCATACCTGAATGAGTCGATTAGCTGAGATTAACTTTTTCTTTAACCGTGACATTACGAAATCTAAATGATCTTTGGAATAACCTGGCACCTTTTCCAAAACTGTATTCACTTGCCAAACTATTCCGCTACAAAACTCTTTAGTCTCTCACTTGTGAGCTTATTCAACATAAATCTCGTGAAATTTCATTATAAAATACCACATTGGTAAGGGGGTGAGGTCGTAAAGCCTCTAACTCGACTCTCATATATACACACATATGACTTAACATTCATCATTATCATAATATCATCACAATTATACAATTTATTACAGAAAAATTAACTTACATATTTATGATACACGAACTTTTTGATTATCTATTTAAACAAGTGCACTCATACATGTATTCTATAACTTTTGAGTAAATTTACTTATCGCATTCACTTAATCAAACAAGTTAGGCACATAACATCATATGAATGACAAACAAACATGGATGAGCTTATCACAATATAAACTTTCATTTTGTTTCATAAAATCACCATAATCCATCGAAACACAACGTTCAACCAGAACAATGACATTTTACCCATATTTCTCAACTTATGGTTATTTCATTTTGTACTTTATCACATACATATCATGAACTCTTAGTCATACCTTTCCAAGTTTCAAATTATCACAAACATATTTTCAAATATCTTAGTATCACTTTCAACATTTTCGAAAGTAGCTCGGTTGGAAATCATCTCTGTCTCAACAAAACAATTTCATCAGAGTCGAGAGGTATCACGCTATCACATGATATATATGGCATGTATAGATAGACTCTCACACATGCTAGTTTAGTCTGAGAATGGACTAAACTATAGCTATGATACTAATAAATGTAACACCCCTTACCCGTATATGATGCTGGAATAGGGTACGACGCATTACCGGACTTAAACACAAGCAAACATACACTTCCGAGCCATAAAAATTTGCATCAAATTCAAAATTTTTGCAATTAATCATAAAGTCCCTAATACGAGCCTACGAGGCCCAAAACATACATTAGAGGTGGTTCGGGACTAAACTGAGAACTCATGAAAATTTTACTAAACTTAGAAAATTTTTGCTAAAACAGGAGTTACACACCCGTGTGGCTTGGGACACGCTCGTGTGTCTTGGCTGTGTGACTTCAATTTGTTCTTGGGTGACAAACAAAGAGTTATATGGGTTAAGGACACAATCGTGTGTGACCACACGGCCTACCCACAAGGGCATGTCCCAAGCCACACGAACATGTGACTCCTATTTTAGCAAAAATTTTCTAAGCTTGGTGAAATTTTCCTAAGTTCTAGGTTTAGTCCTGAGCCATATCTAATGCATGTTTTGGGCCTCATAGGCTCGTAATAGGGACTTTATGATTAATTGCAAAAATTTTGAATTTGATGCTAAATTTTATGGCTCAGAAGTGTATGTTTGCTTGTGTTTAAGTCCGGTAATGCCTCGTACCCTGTTCCAGCGTCAAATATGGGTAAGGGGTGTTACAAGCTGTTGAACGATTATACAAATCCCGTGATTTCCTTGAGAGGATAAAGAATCAGTGGGATTTGAATGGCATGGGTATCTGTCAATCGGGTAAGAATCCGTACATGATTTTTTATCTGTGATAGGTATCTTGAGTTAATCAAATGAGAGAATTTATGATCAGTATGAGAGGTGTTTTGAAAAAATATAGTTCATAGATGATTAAGCAAGGGAAGAGAAACGAAAAGTATGTTAAGACTATAAGATAGTTTGATAGATTGAAGACTCGATACAAGTAAGAACGCAACAATTGGTGTACATGGAATTTTGATGGTATTCACCCAAGCAAAGTAAATGAATAATAGAGCTCATATTATATTAATATTGGCTAAAGGTACTTTAACTTATCTCTCACAAAGTTCTTTTGAACTTTTTTTTTTTTATGTTTCATGTTTTATAATAAGGACGCGCCTCAGGGAACGATGCCAGGACTACGCCAAAGAAGTGGTGTATCGAGTTTATTATGCATGCAGTGTTATTTTAGAGCTATTACGTACTAGTTTAATATTATGAGTTGTATCTGCCACTTAGTTGTGTTAAGAATGATTCATTTTTTATAATTATATTTATTTCAATACCTTGTTTATATGTTGAAATTTAGTCCTGAAATGTAATTAAAATTAGAATTGTTTGAAATTATGGGTTGTTTTTCGAAAGTTTAGTGTAATTGGTTATGTTTTCTGTGTGGTAACACCCAAGTCCGGATCCTACGAATCGGATCGAGTTGAAGGTGTTACATTTTAAACCATACGAATGGTGATAATTCCGTATTAAACCAATATTCACCTATTCTATAAGCATTAATCTAACATTCAGAGACATGATCAAAACATTCCAAAAGCATAGTAATCAATACATCAAAACTTAACATAGTTGTATAAATAACTTAATACTTATAAACATGCATAATAATCCAATAATCTAACATTGAAATTCAACAAGTGAAACTTCTTAGGTCCAAAATAACCAAAACGTATTATATAGCCAAAATAACATATCTGACTCATAACTTAACCTATTAACCTAGGTAAATGACATTTATAAACTAAGTTCAAAATGAAAATAACAAACATTTATTGAGTTGAGGAGTGAATCTTTGGATGCTTCTAAACTCACGATTGGGTCAACACCTAAAGTTACATGCATACATAAACAAACAAATCTGCATGCTAAGCATTGAAATTTTTAGTGGTGCTGACAAATTTGATTACAATAAATATCAATATTAAACAAAAAAGCATACTAATTTAACATTATAACACTTCAACAGATCAAATCATTAAAAAATAGAGATATCATCTTTACCTTGAATCATTTGTATTTCAAATTCATTTTTAAGTTACATAAGTCAATAATATTACTCTAATCATATTTCACTTCTATGAACACAAATGAACTCTTACTAGGTTAACTTTAAGCTTAATTTACCTTCAACGTATTCAACTAGGTCAACCAGCCTTTATATAAATATTTTCATATACCATATTCCAGCATCATTAAATAATTTGTATTGCAGGTTATATTATCAATAAATCATCTCATTTTGTCAAGTTATGTTCTATTTCATACTGTAACGGCCCAGTTTCCAGTGGTGACCCAAGTTAGTATGCATGTTTAAGTCTCAGATTAAATAGAGGAGTGACATTGGGTAAGATATACATTGAATTTTATTGCTTCAACAATCATCTATCATTTTATACATTGTGAGCACTTAGTATTATGTTGAAGATTCATGTTAGAGATCCCAGTTTATCATCATATTTTATTTTATTGCTTTTAAAGTTATTGTATCAACAACTATCCTTACAGTTTATCTCATTTATATCTAGTTATTGAACCATCATTGATAGACAAAAGACACCCATCCCTGTGGGATCGATATCCAACAAACTCACATCTGTCTACTGTACTTGCATCGACAGTGTTCGCTTCCACATTATTGATGTGATGTTAATAACCGATCAGTTTTTGGCGCCGTTGCCGAGGATGGCATTTGTTTGATGTTTATTTTTGTTTTTGTGTGTTTTTGCACTTTATTTTCTTTATATAATATTTATATTCACTAACTAATTTTTCTTTGTTGATATTTCTTTAGCTTCAATTTTGGTATTTTATGACCTGAAGAAATTCAAATATTCTTGTTGAATTTGATCCAGAAATTGAAAGGACTATTCTGAATAGACTTCGAGAATAAAGAAATATAGCTCTACCAGGGAACAATGCAGCCATACCCCCAATGCAACAACAAAATGTTAATAACCCATTGTTCAAGTAAGATGCTTGCCTACAAAATAGGAATATACGAGATTTTTTAGTGTCTTTCTTGGATGATTTACAACTAGGAGTTGTTAGGCCAGCAATCTAAGTTGGGAATTTTGAACTCAAGCCAGTAATGTTTCGAATGCTAAATTCCAATGGACAATAAGTTGGACTGCCACATTAAGATGCGAGAGAACATCTTAAATCTTTTTTATTGATCTATGCTTCTTTTAGTCAATAAGGTGTTCCTGATGATGCCTTGAAGATGCAATTATTTCCTTATTCCTTACAAGGAAGAGCCCGTACTTGGTTTTTTGTGCTACCTGCCAGATCAATTACTTCTTAGGATGCACTGGCAAGATAGTTTGTTTTGCGATTTAACCCACCGACAATGAATACTCGTCTTTAAAATGATATTACTGCTTATCATCAATTGGATGATGAAAATCTTCACACCATATGGGAACATTATAAATCTTTACTCCGACGTTGTCCCATGCACGACATTCAACCAGAAACACAAATTATGATTTTTATAATAGGCTAAATTCACATACAAGAAATCTTGTCGACACATCAGCCAATGGACCTCTGCTGGATTGTACATATAATAATGCTGTGAGAATTCTTGAGAGAATTGCTCAAATGATTATCAATACCCTATCTTTAGACCTACACAAGCAAAAACTACTCCAAGAGTTATTGAATTGGATGTAATAACTGCACTAAGTGCTCAAGTTTCTTCTCTTACAAACATGATTAAAAATATGCAAGGGATTAGTGGCGTTGCACCTATACAAGTCGCTTAGCAAGTTGATTTTCATACATTTTGTTGTGAGATTTGTAGTGAGAACCATAGTTATGAAGATTGTCCACAACATGTAGAAAATGCCTGTTATATTAGTAACATCCGCAAAAATTCTATTGGTAACTCTTACAATGATTCTGCACGCAACCAACCATTTTAGGGAACTCAGAATTTTGGACAAAATGCTGCGATATTTAGATATGGGAATACATCTACTCAGGGCAATTATAATCCCAAACAATGGAACTACAATCAACAACAGCAGAACTACAATCAGCACACTCAGATGCATCTACAACAAGGTCAGACACATCCTTACCAAAATCTGATGCAACCACAACACTCTTCAATAGCAAATCAACATGTTCAAAGAGATCGACAGTAGTCGTACACTCAAGCTTCTACTTCTGACCCGTTAGCAACTCTTGAGGCGTTGATGCGGGAGCATATTACTCACACGATAGCATCATACAAGGGAATTCATCTTCTATTCGAGCATTGGAGGTGCAATTAGGACAACTTACTTCAAATCTGAATACTCGACCACTAGGATCATTACCTAGTGACACGAAAAATCCTAGTCTGAGGGGGAAAGAACATTGTAAGGCTATCACTCTTAGGAGTGGTAAAAAAACTGGCGAATCATTTATCAACTCTACTATAGCACCTCAAGATACATAACTAGTGGGAAGGTTGAGTCTAAAGAATTTATCGATGCATCAGACAAATAAGTGCCACAAATTATCACTCATATGCCTAACGTTCGACCTTCGAAACTATGGCCGTAATCAAAGATGTCAGCGCAAGCAGATATCTCTCTACATTTACCCTTCCCACAAAGATTCAGGAAGAATGAGAATGACAAGTAGTATCAGTAGTTCCTGGGCACTCTGAAGCATCTACAAATCAACATTCCTTTGGTGGACGCTCTAGTACAAATTTTGAGTTATAGGAAATTTATGAAAGACCTCTTGTCCAAGAAGAAGAAGCTCACTGATATTGAAACTATTGCACTCACAGAAGCTTATAGTGCTATTTTGACAAACAAGTTGCCCCCGAAATTGAAAGATCTTAGGAGCTTTACCATCCCATGTTCAACTGGCAATCATTATTTGGGTAAGACTTTATGCGAATTGGGAGCTAGCATTAACCTAATGCCACTATCTACTTTCAAAAAGCTGGGAATTAGTCACTTGAAATCTATTGCAATGACGTTACGACTAGTTGATCGATCCTTGGCTCAACTTGAAAGGAAAATAAAAGACGTCTTAGTTCGTGTGGATAAATTCATTTTTTCCAACTAATTTCATCATACTTGACTGCAAGGCAGACAAGGAGGTTCCTATAATCTTGGGACGATCATTTTTAGCCACGAGCCAAACTTTGATTGATGTTTATAAAGGTGAACTAACCATTTGACTTAATGATGAGCCAGTCACCTTCAGTGTTTTTGAATCTGTTCAATGCAAAGGAAAAAGAAGAATGTCATATTGTCGATACGCTGGATGATCTAATTGAGGAAGAAATCAATGACCAAAGTACAGTACTTTCAAAAGAGTTTGCAGTGACAACTGATGCCGAATTCTTAGACGATTGTGACAGCATGGTTGAAGCTAATAATATTGAACTCAAGCATGGATGACAGATTGGATCCTTGGATCTAGCGAACAGAACATCCCCGATTTTCAAACCATCTATTGAATAAGCTTTTACTCTAGAATTGAAACTACTACCTCCACATCTTAAATATGCCTTTCTAGGTGATCATAATACTCTCCCAATTATTGTCTCCGCAATACTGGATGTAACTCAAAAAGATAAATTGGTCCATATTCTCAAGCAATACACACGAACTATCGCTTAGATTATTGCCGATATTCAAGGTAATAGTCCTTATTTTTGCATGCACAAGATCAAGTTGGAAGACAAAGGCAAGTAATCGATTGGACAACAAAGAAGATTAAACGAGAAGATGAAGGAAGTTGTTAAGAAAGAAATCATAAAATGGCTTGATGCTAGAATTATTTACCCAATTTCTGATAGCAAGTGGGTAAGTCCAGTGCAATGCATGCCTAAAAAGAGTGGCTTCACTGTGGTTTACAACAATAAGATGAATTAATTCCTACACTCATTCCCACGGAATGGGGAGTTTGCATGGATTATCACAAATTGAATGTGGCCACAAAGAAAGATTACTTCCCGCTTCCTTTCATTGACCAAATGCTAGATTGGTTTGTTGGAAAGGACTATTATTGCTTTTTAGATGGCTATTCTGGGTACAATCAAATTTCTATTGCACCAGAGGATCAGGAGAAAACAATCTTCACCTGCACCTTTGGTACTTTCGCTTTTCGCCGTATGCCTTTCAGTATTTGCTATGTACCAGCCACATTTCAAAGGTGCATGATGGCAATATTCTCATATATTATTGAAGGCTCTTTAGAGGTGTTTATGGATGATTTTTTATTCTATGGGAATGATTTTAACCATTGCACTGACAATTTGGATAAAGTACATCTAGTCCTGAACTAGGAAAAATGACATTTCATTGCAACTGAAGGCATTGTGTTAGGATATCACATCTCTAGTCAAGGCATTCAAGTAGATAAAGCTAAGGTGGAAATCATTGAGAAATTACCTCCACCAACAAACATGAAAGGTATCCACAGTTTTCTTGGACATGTAAGGTTTTACCATAGGTTTATTAGAGATTTTTTGAAAATTGCAAAGCCCTTATGCTCATTGCTGGAGCAGAATCAAAAATTCTTCTTTGACGATGCATGTCTGGATGCCTTTGTTCAGTTAAAAAAGAAGCTAGTGAATGCACCCATTGTCGTTACACCAGATTGGTCTCAACCTTTTAAAGTTAGGTGCAATGCAAGAGACTTAGCTGTGGGTGCGGTTTTAGGAAAACGAAAGGGAAAATTATTTCACGCAATCTATTATGCTAGCAAAACTCTTACAGAGGCTCAACTCAATTATAGCACCACAGAGAAAGAATTGATGGATGTAGTCTTTGCTTTCAACAAGTTTTGTTCCTATCTTGTTGGTGCAAAGGTTACGATATTCACCGATCACTCGACGTTAAGATATCTCTTTGCGAAAAAGGATGCCAAACCAAGACTGATATGCTAGATATTACTGTTGCAAGAATTTGATATCAAGATAAAAGACCGTAAGGGTTCAAAGAATCAAGTTGCAGACCATCTATCTTGATTGGAAGCTGGCAGCGAAGATAGAAAAATACTTCAAATTGTTGACGCATTCCCAGATACGAAGTTATTTGTTGTAGATGTAACCCGTTGCTATGCGGATTTTGTTAATTATCTAGTGTGGGGAAAAATCCCATTGGGTGTCACATGCTATAAAAAAGAAAGATTTCTTCGTGACGTAAGGAAGTATCATTGGAATAAACCATATTTATTCAAGGTATGCAATGACAACATCATTCGACGTTGTGTTCTGGAAGAGGAGATGCTTTCAAAGGATTATCATATGCTCCTTGTAGAGGTCATTTTGGTGGCATGAGATTTTCTGCTAAAGTTCTCCAATCAGGATTCTACTGGCTGACATTATTCAAAGATGCCTACAATTTTATGAATCAGTACGATAGGTGTCAGTGCACTGATTTTATATATCGATGCAATGAAATATTGTTACAGCCAATTATGGAGGTTGAATTATTTGATGTTTGGGGTATGGATTTTATGGGACCATTTCCAAGCTCATTTGGAAATCTTTATATATTAGTAGCTGTTGACTACATCTCGAAGTGGGTTGAAGCTATTGTAGTCCCAAAGGGTGATGCAAAGATAATGCTACAATTTTTTCACAAGCATATACTCACTTACTTAAAGGCATTAATTAGTGATCAGGGTACACACTTTCATTGCAACCAAGTGGCGACAGCACTGAAGAGATATGGAGTTCATCATAGAATGGCAACTACTTATCATCCGCAAACCAATGGACAATCCGAAGTATCGAATTGACAATTAAGAACATTCTTGAGAAGGTTGTAAACCTTTCGAGGAAAGATTGGTCTTTCCGATTGGATAACCCTTTATGGGCATTGCGGATAGCATATAAAACTCCATTAAGGATGCCGCTGTATCAATTGTTTTTTAGGAAAGCATGTCACTTGCCAGTCGAACTGGAACACTAACCAATGTAGGAAATTAAGCAAATGAACATGGACTATGAAGTGGTTGGAAAGAAAATATTGTTGGATATCACTAAACTAGAGGAGATTAGGAGAAATGCTTATAAAAATAGTGCAATTTACAAGGAAAAGACCAAATGATGGCATGACAAGATTATTTTGCAGCACCAATTCATTGTGGGTGAATAGGTTTTATTATTCAATTCTCGACTCAAATTTCACCCAAGTAAATTGCATTCATATTGGTTTGGACCTTTTGAAGTTGTTGACATATTTCCTCATGGTGCAGCCACAATTCGAGATTTACGTGATAGACACTAGTTCAAAGTGAATGGACAGAGGCTGGAACACTATTTTAGCAACAATGATCAAAAATACGCAGGGACCATTAAATTGGTCAAAAAGTTTTAATTTTTAATTAGTACTCCTTGATTTTAGTTTATTTTATTTATGTTTTGTTAAAGTTTGTTTTCCTTCCATTTTGTAGAATAATTAGATACCTTTTTCGACGTATTGAAATCTTACTGTCAACGCATTCCATAAGCCTATATTACCATTTACAGCTCATCAAAATTTAGAGACAATCAGATTCCATCGTTGGATCAAAAATCACTCAGTCGTTTGATCCTTCTAAAAAGGGCACAATTCCAATTGGACACAACGCTTCCCTCCAGCCTTATATCTCTCCACAAAACAACATGCCTCTCCATCTTCCTCTATAAATTCTCCCTCACTGTACCTACTGTAATGCATTCAAGCAACCATTTTTATTTCTTTTTTCTTCTAAAAATCATATCTTTTTACCTTTAAATTCTTCTCCCTCAACAAAAGATGGCCAAAACTAGAGGCTCGGTCAAGAAAGCCACTAAATCTACTGGAGAACATGCATTCTCTGCTACCATAGTCCATGAACTGGAATCCCCCAGGCCAGTGCAAACAAAGGAGCCAGTAACCTTTTTGAATAAAGTGGTAAAGGAACAATTCCACGACAATATATTGAAGCAAAACTTTCATTCCGAGCAGGGCATTTCCCTTCGCTACAATAAGACTTGGGTAAACAAGTCTCCAAAACCATCTCGAAGTTAATGTGGGAAACTTTTTGCACCCATCCCGGCAGCTACTCCCCTTCACTGGTATGTGAGTTTTATGCTAATCTCTACGATCATGTGTTAGAATTCATTTTCGTTCGAGAAGGTTTAATACCATGGGACGCTGCAAACATCAATAAGCTGTACAACATCAAGGTCGATGTTGACGAACACTCCGAGTTCATTGATGACACCATAGATGAAAACCAAGACCTGTTGGTCAGAGACTTGTGTAACACCCCTAACCCGTATCCGTCGTCGGAATATGATTTCAGAGTATTATCGGAATTATTATACAATTAAACATATTTATTATATAAAACATTCATAATCATTCATCAAGTCCTTAATATGAGCCTACGAGGCCCAAAACATGCCTTCGATGTGGTTCGGGACTAAATCGATATCCTAGAAAATGTTTGGAACACTTAGGAAATTTTACAAAATACAAGGGACACATGCCCCTGTAGCCTGGCCGTGTGGACATTCAAAATGGAATCACATAGCTATCTCCCACCCCATGTCCGACCCCGTGTAACTCTTTAACTTGGGTCACACGGCCAACCACACGCCCGTGTGACCAGCCTGTGTGCCCTTCGAAATGGCCTCACATGCCTGTGTGCCAGGCCGTGTGCTAGGTCGTGCCAAACCTGTAGGGTACACTAACTTCGAAATTGCCTCACTTTCATTTATACATCACTTTACCTAAATCACAAGAATTTATATATCAATTACCAAATGCATAACAAAGCCATTTGCACATATATATATATATATATACATCATCAACTATACCAAAATAAGCCAACTCTTATTGCTATACACAAAACAAAACACTTAACATTTACAAGCCAATTCAAATGACTAAATTCATTACCATTCCGTAAACCCAAAATGACCATAATTCCTATACATGCCATATAACCAAATACATAAGCTCAAAAGTACCAAAATAGAATATCGATAGTGTGATGCAATCTCCGAAGACTCCCAATCCGAGCCAGCTTTGATATTCACTATAAAAAAGGGAAAAGAAAACAAAGTAAGCTATAAAGCTTAGTAAGCTCATATGCTAAATAAGTAAAACTTACCAACCAACAATTCAATAACATAAACATCATATAATGCAATTCAAATTTGAAGCATAACTTAACACATATATTCAATCCCGAGATTAAACACAATTTTAATCAACTTCTTCGAACGATGATTGTATAGTTCACTTACATACCTATACGAGCTCGTATCGATCCCATACTCATCCATATCTTTGATATACCTGTTGAACCATTTGGAATACTATCAGATGCACAGGAATCTCACACCCTAAGTGCCAATACATAGCCGAAGCTATCTCAATCCCATATCACATATAATGCTCACTCTCGAGCTATCAACGTGTCAACTTACACAAGCTGACGGTCATGACGTAGCTACACGGTGCTACTCACACAAGTTAGGGAGAATCCGCAACACATGTCGGATAACTCAGCCACCGGTAGGATGTACGGACCAGCACCAAAATCACATGACCACTAATGACATGTCATTCGTATCCTAATCTATTTCTAAGGTTCAACCAGGATTTCTAATTTGTCGAATTGTTGTCGAACATATTCGCGAGGTCGTATTCATAAGTAATTCAATAATAAAGCATTTTCAAACAAAATTATATTAATGCTTATTAACATACGAACTTACCTCGAATGCAAAAAAGATGAAATGAGTTGATTAGTCCAACACTTTGTTTTTCCCTAATCCAAGTTTGAATTTTGGTT
The DNA here is from genome assembly GCA_025698475.1 of Gossypium anomalum. Lineage (NCBI taxonomy): Eukaryota > Viridiplantae > Streptophyta > Magnoliopsida > Malvales > Malvaceae > Gossypium > Gossypium anomalum. The sequence continues at coordinate 61,389,021 of CM046965.1, forward strand.
TTCTTGATATAAATGGACAATGGAAGCTTGGCCGAATGAGAACCCTAGCTATGGCTTTTTCTCCCTTTTAAAATTGGTTGAACATGAACAATAGAAAGATGATAGCCATGTTATTTTTATTTAATTTGTCTTTTTTAACTAAATTACCAATTTAACCTTTGTTATAATTCATTAAAATTACTTAATACATGTCCATCTTTGTCCACTCATATTAAACATGGTCTAATTACAACATAAGGATCTCTAATTTAAGATTCATAGCTATTAGACACCTTTAGCCAATAGAACTCCACTTTTACACTTTACGCGATTTAGTCTTTTTTATCAAATTGACCATTCAAAAAATAAAATTTCTTAACGAAAATTTCACACAATCATACTATCATACTGTAGACATTACAATAATAATAAAATAAATATTTCAACCTCAGATTTGTGGTCCCAAAACCATTGTTCCAATTTGACTAAAAACGGGTTGTTACAACTCTCCCCTTAAAAAATTTTCGTCTCCGAAAATCTTACCAGAAAAAAATTAGGGTATTATTCTCTCATAGCTTTCTCAGGTTCCCACGTAGCTTCTTCAACCCCGTGATGTTGCCACAAAATCTTTAATAAAGCTATGCTCTTATTTCTCAACTTTTTAACTTCTCGAGCTAAAATTTTGATCGGTTCTTCGTTATACGTCATATCAGGCTGAATTTCAATCTCTGTTAGAGAAACTACGTGTGACGGATCTGATCTATATCAACGCAACATCGAAACATGAAATATATTGTGAATCTTTTCTAACTCTGGTGGTAAAGCTAGCCAATTTGCCATTGGCCCTATTTTTTCGATAATCTCATAAGGCCCTATAAATCGCGGACTCAATTTGCCTTTGCAACCAAATCGAAGAATCTTCTTCCACGGTGATACTTTCAAAAATACTTTGTCGCCGATTTGAAATTCAATGTCTTTATGTTTCAAATCCGCGTAAGATTTCTGTCGATCTAAAGCTGCTTTAAAACTGTCACAAATTACTTTCACTTTATCTTCAGTCTATCTAACCAATTCAACCCTGTGAATCTTTTTCTCACTAAGCTCGGTTTAATACAACAGAGTTCAGCATTTGTGACCATACAATGCTTCATACAGTGCCATCTTTATGCTCGATTGAAAACTGTTTGTATACACAAATTCAACCAACAGTAAATATTTTTCCCAATTGCCTTCAAACTCTAAAACACAACAACAAAGCATATCTTCGTGAATCTAAATTACTCTCTCAGACTGACCGTCGGTTTGGGGATGAAACGTAGTAATAAAGTGCAACCGCGTACCTAAAGCTTCTTGTAATTTCTTCCAAAATTGCAATGTGAACCTTGGATCTCTATCCTAAATAATAGAAACTGGCACCCCATACAATCTAACGATCTTAGAGATGTACAAATCAGCTAATCTATCGAGTGAAAAGTCTGTACGTAACGGAATGAAGTGTGCAGATTTTGTCAGTCAATCAACGATAACCCAGATAGCATCTTTCTTTTTTGGAGATAGGGGTAATCTTGATACGAAATCCATCGTAACTCTATCCCATTTCCACTCTGGTATCATCACTGGCTGTAGTAATCCCGAAGGCACTTGATATTCTAATTTGACTTGTTGACAAACCAAACATCTTGACACAAACTCTGAAATGTCTCGTTTCATGCCCGACCACTAGTACAACTGTTTTAAACCATTGTACATTTTAGTACTCTCCGGATGAAAAAATAAACAACCACTGTGTGCTTCGTGTAGAACTTTCTGAATAAGATTAAAAATTTTCAGTACACAAATTCTACCTCGGAACATCAAAGAATCATCGGATTCAATTTGATACTCTGAATCAGTAGTCGATTTGCATTGCACTCTTTTAGCTTGAAATTCATTATCACACTTCTGAGCTTCAAAAATTTGCTGAAGAAATAATGGCTTGGCTTTTAACTCAGCTAAAATCGAACCATCATCAGATAATGTTAACTGTGTGTTCATTGCCTGTAAAGGAAACAAATATTTTCTACTCAGAGCATCCGCGACTACATTCGCTTTCCTCGGTTGATAATCAATCACTAACTCATAGTCTTTCAACAACTCCAATCTTCTTTGTTATCGCAAATTTAAATCTTTTTGAGTCATTATGTACTTCAAACTCTTATGATCAGTAAATATGTGACACTCTTCACCAAATAAATGATGTCGCCAAATTTTCAAAGTGAAAACAATAGCGGCCAACTCTAAATCGTGCATCGGATAAGTCTTTTATTGTGGTTTCAACTTTCTAGAAGCATAGGCTATCACTTTGCCTTCTTGCATCAAAACACATCCCAATCTATTTAATGACACGTCGCTGACAATCACAAACTCTTTACCTAACTCAGGTTGAACTAAAACTAGTGCTTCAGTTAACAATGCTTTCAACTACTCAAAACTCTGTTGACATTTCTTGGACCACTCAAACTTTACATCTTTCTGTAGCAATCTAGTCATCAGTGTAGCAATTATCGAGAATCCTTTGTTATTTTTAAAATCAGTTGAAGATGAAGAATAGAAAGATGATAGCCATGTTATTTTTATTTAATTTGTCTTTATTAACTAAATTACCAATTTAACGTTTGCTATAATTCATTAAAATCACTTAATACATGTCCATCTTTTTCCACTCATAAACCATGGTCTAATTGCAGCATAAGGACCTCTAATTTAAGATTCCATAGCTATTAGACACCTTTAGCTAATAGAACTCCACTTTTATGCTTCACGCGATTTAGTCATTTTTATTAAATTGAATATTCAAACGATAAAATTTCTTAACGAAATTTTCACACAACCATACTATCATGCTGTAGACATTAAAATAATAATAAAATAAATATTTTAACCTTATATTTGTGGTCTCAAAACTACTGTTCTGCTTTGACTAAAAATGGGCTATTACAACTTGTGTGTCGAGGGAGCAATGTGGACGGGTTCCTATTAATAGAATTACACAATGCACCGTCGCTTCTTGACACTGTAAGGTAATATTTGGTTTCATTTTGTCAACAGTAGGTTCAAGCCCTCCACTTATAGCACCACAGTCACCATAGATAGAATATGTCTGATACATTCTATTGTCAAGGGCAGAAAAATTGATGTAGGCGCAATACTTCACTAAGAAATTGCTGACTGCGCCGTAAGGCACTAGTGATGTTATTATGCCAACAAAAAGGAATCGTGCCCGTGCTGGTGAGGAAATCTTGGAAAATAAAGGCCCAATCAATGAAGCCTCTGTAGAAAAAAATGACTCGAGGCAAAGACATGCCGATACTGAAGGAGGCAGAGACCAGCAAGATAAGAAAGGGCAAAGCCAAAGCCGATAGAAAAAATGATTCATTATAGTGCAAACTGAAAGATGTCGAAAAAATGATCAATTCTATCAACAACAGGCAGATCAGGCTTGTTGCTACAATTGAAGATATGGAGAAATCCCAGAATTTGTTTTATGCTTATACTAGAGCCTGGAACAGTTCTATTGTAGCCACATTAGGCCAACTGAGCCCATCCCCACTACCGAAATTCCCTATGTTTCCACCAATCATTCGCAATTATGACCTCTCTTCCTTGGATGACGACTGCGAAGACCGAGACAGATCGGTGATCCCCCAACCATTGTGCAAGTCTCTGATAATGAGAAAGAAGAGGAATCTAGGGATATTGAAGAATGCCTGCGAAACATTGATAGCTTGTTCGAGAATGGCATTTTTGCTGATCAAGAGGACACAGTTGTTGAGAAGGAAATTGCTACTGCAAAAAAAAGAAGTTGCCGCTGAAGAAGAATAACTTGTTGAAAATAAGAAAAATATGAAGAAGAAGATTCTGTTGAGAAGACTGTCACCGCGCCCGAATTTGTGGGTGTAAATATTGATAATTTGGAGTGAACTTGCTGAGGTAACCAGTGAGGAACAATGCAATTCATTAGCAATAGTGGTCTACACTACACTCCAGGTGGCTTCTCTTACACAGGAAGCAGCCAATGATGCCGGGGTTAAGCCGATAATTGAGGAGCAATCCGAAGACCTCGCAAAGCCCAAAGAAAAGAAAAAAAAGCACTACAAGGATAAAAAAAATGAAAGAATGAGAAGAAAATAAGGAGAAAGAAACATCATGCAGCCACATCGACGGCTGCGAATAACTGAGTTAGTTTATTTTAAGCTTTAGTTATAGTATTCATGCATTGCATATAGCTATAAGTTTTATTTTGATAAGTATATATTGTCATTTCATTTTTATTATCATTACATTTTCATGTTAGTGCATTGGGGACAATACAAACTTTAAGTTTGGGGAATGCATATGGGGCTTGGAAATGCACCCACATTTCAAAAAAAAAAAATTCAAAAATGAAGCATGTAAGGTTTACTTATAGTTAATGAAAATTGTTCCAAAATTTTTGTTACATTCGATGTTTAATTATTTAATCATGTAAATTATCAATGAATGAGTTGGATAAATTTAATAAAAGGTTGTAGCTTCAATTCTTTGATGAATGGATTAGGTTGCATTAGTAATGGATGATTGCTATCCATCCTTAAATCTTGAATGAATCAGCTTTTTACAGCTGCTTATATATGTATATATAGTTATAAATGAAAGACACTCCAAAGTGGATGTTGTACGGAATGTTAAAGAGGGAACACTCCAATACAAGCATTAGAAAAATCAATATGGCCAAAGGTTGTTGCTGCATGAGTGCGTGTCGGTGCAATTATGTACTCCTTGGGGGTTTGTTGCACCCCATCGTTACTTCTTAGGAACAAGGGTACGTAATGCAATGATATCCCTTATTATGAAATAAAATTGATATATATTTAATATATAAATACTTAGTATTGTACAATAAATGTTGTATTGGTAGATAAAACTTAGGGTTTGAGGTATGATGCTAGCATTGATGAAGTTGCAACATTATTCGTTCAATTTTATGAATTGTCTATGCAATATTCTTTCATCTGAATGTGATTCATCCATTCAAAATTTAGAGGGTTCAAGTTGCTAGAATGATCATTTGCCTTAGTAAAATTTTTGTAGCCTTGCTAGTTTTTGTTTTACTTGAGTACAAGTAAAAACTCAGGTTTGGAGGTGTGATAGCACTAGAAAGAACATATGTTTTTCCCCTTACTTATTGGTTAAATTGTTCCCATTTAATTATCCTTAGCATACATTTTAGCATTTTCATTTTAGTAAATTGCATTTTATAACTCAGTGAATCCTAGTCTATTTTATCCTTAATTTTTCTATCTTTTTGCATTAATGTCGCTGCATGACTAAATTCCAGATTGCATGTCGGCACACCTGACAACTGTCTAGATAAGAACTAAAATTGCATGAGTTGTCTAGTCTAGTATAACCAACTTGTACGTATAAGGACTAAATAATTTTTGGGAAAGGAAACCTGTATTGTAGAGGAAGACATAAAAGGTGGATGTGAGAAGGAAAATGGGGCTTCTTGAGCTTTTTTCCAGATCGTCATCTTCGTCATTTTACCTTAAAGCTTGCGGCCATGGCAGCTTAAGCCTCTCACGGGTAAACCAACATGAAAACTAGATGAGAGTAGCTTCTAATGATGATACGTAAGTGCGAAACAAGAGGGAATAGAGAGATTCAGTCGAGTTGTCTAAGGATAGTATTCTCCACTCGATTCTTTCTTATTTCTTTCTAAATGTTGGTTATTACTCTTTGATTTCTGATTGTATTGAAATACTGGTGAATTCTTGGTGAAATATTATCTTATTCAACCTTGATTTTTATATCTTAATCTTGGGGTTTGAATTTTTTTAACACGAAAGTGTTATTACAGTCACTAACACTGGAAAAGTGTAGTGACAGTTTAAGCCAACAAGTATTACAACGGAAGTTGAGTGAGGATTAATGGAATTTAGTCCACTTGTTCTTAATAGTGCAGTATTGCCATCATCGGAAGGTGAGGTTAGTATGCATGTTTAAGTCTTAGATTAAATAGAGGAGTGACGTTGGATAAGATATACATTGAACTTTATTGCTTCGACAATCACCTATCTTTTTATACCCTGTGAGCACTTAGTATTCTGCTGAAGATTCACATTAGGGATCCAAGTTTATCATTATCATATTTTATTTTATTGCTTTTAAAGTTATTGCATCGACAACTATCCTCACAATTTATCTCGTTTATATCTAGTTATTGCACTAACATTAATAGACAAAAGAAACCTATCCCTGTGGGATCGATATCCAACAGACTCACATCTATCTACTATACTTGCATTGACAATGTACGCTTGCACATTATTGCTATGATGTTAGCAGCAAATCAATATAAAAAATTAAAGTTTTGATGAATAAATGTAAAATTGAGCAATTTCATAAAATTAAGTTGAAATGGTTTTAATTGAGTCAAACATTTGCAATTATGTTTTAATCATTTTCAAACAAGTTAGAATTGCTCCAGGAAAAAAAGTATCGATACTGTAACACCCTTAAACCGTATCCGTCACTGGAATAGGGTTACGAGGCATTACCGATCAACCATAACATAAATCATACATTCGTGCATTCATAATCAAAAACAAATCAAAACCATTCACATTGTCCTTTATAAGGTTCTACGAGACCTTAAAACATGCTTAAAAGTGGTTAGGGACTAAACCGATAACATTTGCAAACTTTGGGAAACTTATAAAAAAAACTTTATTAAAGGGTCACGCGCCCGTGTGAACAGGCCGTGTACCTCACACGGCCACTAGACACGCCCGTGTCACAGGCCGTGTGAAAACAAGTCATACATACTGACTTGCACCGCACGGCCGGAGACATGCCCGTGTACCATGGCCATGGGAAAACTGGAAGAGTTACTGACTTGGGTCATACGGCCGGCCACACGCCCATGTGCCAGCCTGTGTGCCACACACAGCCAATAGACACGCCCGCGTGTCTAGGCCGTGTCAAAACTGTAGGGTATACTATCTTAATTCGAAAGGGTACCCCAAGGGACACACAGCCGTGTAACATGACCTGCTCACTTAGCCATCAAAATGGTATCATTTCAACACATATATAAGCAGCCAAAACATACCAATTCATACACATAACATGCCATCTATCATCAACCATTTCAACTATTTAATTGTATAATAAAAAACATACCCAATCATTATACCAAAATCATCAAAAACTCACATAACTTGTAATTGCATTTACCCATCAACTTATCCTCTAATTCAAGTCACATAACACACTATATCATCATCTCAAATCAAACCACAATATGCCAACTTCCAAGAAATAATACCACAACTTATAACTATCCAAAAGAGCAACCATATAACCATTCCAAACAAGCCATTACATAAGGCATTATATACATCATATATAACAATTATCAAACAATTAATTCAAGCCAACTTACATGGCCATTCACACCAACATTTACATCAAAAGCAAGCTAAATCTCATGGCTAATATCATGACTTAAAACATACCAAAATGAGGCTAGCCTATACATGCCATATACCATACATACAAAGCTTTAAAAGTATCAACGAGATGATCGATAGTGTGGTGACATTTCCCGACGATCCTCGATTCTGAGTTAGCTTTGATAATCTATAAAACCATGGAAGGAACACACAAAGTAAGCTTTAAAAGCTTAGTAAGCCATATGCAAATAAAGTTATCATATGAGCCTTTGCATATCAATTCAAATATAATAAACATAACTAATCACACATAAGTTCTCAAACCTTTCTCATTGATCACATATTCAATGTCTTAATCAAATTCATCATTTACTTCACTTCTCAATACTCGTATGAATCTCGTATGTACCTGAGTCACTTAGCTCATTCACATATTCTTTCTCAACTTGACCTTTCCCGTTGAACCATTCAGAATCGTTAAGGATACTCAGAAATGACATGAGCTCGTACAATGTCATATCCTAGATATGGTCTTACATGTTATTACATATCGATGCCACTGTCCCAGACAGGGTCTTACACGAAATCGATTAATTATGCCAATGTCCCAGACATGGTTTTACACGTAATCTCAATACAATGCCAGTTTCCTAGACATGGTATTACATGTAATCACATTTCAATAACCTAATGTCATGACATTTGTATCTTATGCTATTCCTAAGGTTCGTACTAGACTTTCGAATATTGTAACTTTGTCGATTCATGCTCGTATTTGCTCATTCAACATTCATTTCAATTCAATGATAATAAAACATATATAGTTCAATTCAAAGACATTTATTTGTTTATGAACTTACCTCGTAGTTGGAATAGAGGAACCGGATCGACTATTCAGTAACTTTTGACTTCCCCCGATCTAAATTGATTTCTTTTGTTCTTGATCTATATACATTCAAAATTAACTCTTTTATTCATCAACACATTCAATTTCATCCGCAAGCACATATTTGGGTATTTTTGCACTTTAGCCCCTAAAGTTACACATTTATTCAATTTAGTCCCTATTTCTCAAATACATCAAATTCACACAACTCAATTTAATTCATGCTTAGCCGAATTACCAAAATACCCTAGCAGCCAATATTTCATATTTATTCACACTTTTAACCCCATATTTTCATCTTTTCACAATTTAATCCCTAATTTGTATTTTTACCAAAAATCACTTTACAGAACACGATAATCTGTCAACAAAGACTCATTTTCCATCATCAAACATTCAAGAGCTCAAGCATTCATCAATGGCACTTCATAAAACCATCATCAAATTCAAAAATTAAAGCACAGGCTAGCTAGAACACAAAGCAACGATCATAAAAACATACAAATCATAAAAAAATCGAGCAAAATTGCTTACCTAATCAAGCTACCAAGTTGCCGAAATGTTAAAGCTCATAAACCCTAGCTTTCTCTTGTAATTTCAATTAAAGAGGAAGAATATGGACAAAATGTGATGTTTATTTTATTTAATAATAACTTATTTCACATTTTATCATATTATCCTTAATGAAAAACCATTAATAATTTATATTTCATGTCCATTAAAGTCCTTTAACCTTAACAATTGTTTAATAACAACATAAGGACCTTTCATTTTATAAGCCATAGCAAATAGACACTTTTATCATATAGAATGCAACTTTTGCATTTTACGCAATTAAGTCCTTTTCTCAAATTAACTACTTAAACAATAAAATTAGCACACGAAACTTTCACACATATATAATCACATGCTGTAAACACCAAAAATAATATTAAAATAATTTTACAACCTCAAATTTATGGTTCTGAAACCACTATTTTTATTTAGCTAAAACCGGGCTATTATAGATTTTTTTTGTCTACATATCGATATTCTACAAGATATCGATACCCCTCTGTGAACCGGTACCAAATTGACATTCTGGAATTCATAACCTCTTCTAAGTATCAATCTGGTATTGATAATTTCATAAAAGTATTGATAAATCCCTCAGGTATCGATATTCTTGCTCTAACAATTACTAAAATCAGCATTAATTACAAAAAAATATTGATACCCTTTTAGTAGGTATCGATACTCGTCGCTGTAGGTGAAGTTAATGACCTGTTATTTCATCCCCAAAAACTATATTCACTTCTACAACAACCACAATAGTTGGAAATCAATTAGAAGGTATAAATATCATCTTCCAAAGTTTTAGCAACAACAAGAGACATGTGCAAAGCTTAAAGATTAATAAAAACAACTTAGAGCTTAATTCTTTCATACCTTTTCTTGTAAACACTTGTGAGCTTTCATTTTAGTCATTTAGCTCAAGTTTTCTTCTTTTTATTTGTTCTTAATTGGCAAACATCCTAATCTTGTAAGGATTGTATCTTTGTTTACTTATTTGTTTCTCTTTGAGGGAGAGTTAATTCTTAAGGTTTGGGTAGAAACCTTAAGGGAGTTGTATCTTAAGATTTTAGGGCATAAATCTTAAGAGAGATTGTACCTTGTCCTCAAAGGTTGCCAAACTAGTGAATTTGGGAAAATCTTTTATTTTGGTAAGCTAAGGTAGTGGAGTAAGTAATTGGGGCCGAACCACTATAAATCCTTGTGTTCTTTGATGCACAATTTTTTATTGCTTACACCATAACATCTTAAAGGCCTATTCAACTTCCCTATAGGAGTTCTCAAGTTGATCCTTCTGAGCTAACAGAATCGATAGAAATATGTTGTATGGAATGAAATACTTGTGTATGAATGGTGAATTTAATTGTGATTAAGAAATTATATATGTATTGAATTGTAAAATGAAATTGAACATTACTATCGTATTAGTTGTTCAGGTTGCATCGAATATAGTTGGCATGCCATAGAATTGGATTTGTAAGGGCTTATACGCTAGAATGCACCTCATATGTAAGGATCGTGTGCCAAGATGCCCTTCGTGTGCTAGGATGCATTTCATGTGCCATTATGCGCTTTCTGTGCCAGGTTACGCTTCGTGTTCCAGTATGCACTAAATATTGCCAATTTCTCCTACTTTAGTTTATCCAATGATATACCTCAGTGCCAGTTTGGTGTGTTGATTGGACAATCTATGTATCTGTCTGAGTTCAAGTTAGGTTAATAAGGGTTATAAATGGTAAGCTTGATAAATGATACTGAAATGAAATTATATGATACCATGGAATAAAAAATGTTTATATGTGAATTGCAATAAAGAAAGCATGTAACTTATTGTGCAAATTAATTGAAAATGAGCCCAGTGGGCCAATGAATACGAGCGAGTTGATAGACTTCATAAAGGGATTGAATGGTCAGTAAAAAGGCAAGTGAAATGGTTTGATCATAAAATTTGGATGACTTAATGTCAATGACATGTATGTATAGATGTTGAATTCTTGATTGAATATAAATGCTAAATGGCTAAATGAAAAGTAAAAGGCAGATGAATTAAATTAGTTTACAATGATGAATTGTTGAGTAGATTGGTTTTCCATTTGGTATATGCATACTCCCATGTGAAAATGATTATGAACTAGTTTGCATCATGAGACATGTATTAGAAGACTTTGAGCTCATATGCGTTATGTCAAATTACTAATGTTTAAGTTATAACATCTTGAATCATGAAAGTATGACTGAGCTTTATTGCTCAATGTATGATTTGCTTATTCTGTGTACAGGTATAGGTGATCCTTGAAGCCTAGCGAAGTAAAGTCAGCATCCAAATTGTAGTTTCCAACTGAACTAAGTTTTTATATCTCTTTCCATTTTGTTAATGGCATGAACCTAGGGTTATCTTGTTTCAAATTGTAAAACATCAAATTTTTGGAATGAAATGAAATGGTTAATGTATATGTATGGTAAATGTGTTAATGGATGATTGGGGCCTTAAAGCCAAACATGATTGTCATATGTTAGGTTGAATCAAAGGAATTTGGGAACCTAGTGGACTACCAGGAAGTTGTGACATCACATCTTGAATGACACAACATCATCCTTTCTCGTCGCGAAGTCCTTTGTTTGAGGTTGCGACTTCAGCTTTGTTTCATTTTAAAACTTTACAATTTGGTCCTCAAGTTGGGCGGTTTGTATACTCTCTTCAATATCCCGAAAGCAAACTTTAGAAGTCACAACACCAGCCTAGGAATATTTTAAAATGTTGTAATTTAGTCCTTGTACAACCCCAGGATAGCATTAAGCTTTTGTAAGCTCGTATATGATCCAAAAATGAGAATGCATTATGTTTTATGCATGTAATTCTCATAATTAAAGGTTTAATGATGGAATTTACAACACCATATTCCTGACCCTATTGTCGAGTCCAAGCTACACTGTGTCACATCCATTATTGAAGCAATTACGATCAAATTTAATACTAATTCACATTATAAAGCATACAACTATAAGAAGAATAAGTAAAAAATACAATAATAATCATTTATCGGTCTTATACGAGCATACGAAAGCTGTAAAGTTAACCCGAGCTTGAATTAGGACTGAAATGTAAAAAAATAAAAATACAAGTTATCGTCGTGATGTCAAATTCACTTCATGACGTTGTCAAATAGTTTGTCATGTTACAATGTCAGACCACTCAATGTCATAATCTCACTTCTTTATTGGCCTCATCGAGGCGAAGGGATTCCTCATCTAACCGTGACATTATAGATCATTCCTCGTTGCGAGGACACACATTTGACGTCACAATGTCACATAATGTTTATGCAAACTTCCTTTGGTTAAAAACCTACAATTTTTCCCAAACCAAGTCTAAACACATCTATTATGCTCAACCAACAAAATTCAACAATTAACATTAATTTATACAAACCAAAATCTCAATCAACATTAGACTAATACCTTATCAACTATAAGCTAACTAACTAATATAATTCAATCCCTTCAACCATACTTGAACCTATTCTTTTAAGATCATTAACATATAGCATGACACGCACATTATTACAACCAAATTTATATCTATTTACAATCCATATTCAATTAAATTAATAGTTACATCAAGTATTGAAACCATAAGTACATATATACATAGTTAAATATCAAACTTGACTCTTTCACTAAAAAAAATATATATCAAACTTGACTCAACTTAGGTAGATACATGCCAAACTATTAACAAAACAAAAAAAAGCAAAAACATTGCTGAGTCAGGTTCGGTTTTTGGATGCAAAGATGACCACCTATCGATCTACCGAGAATCAACTTTACCTGCGCACGGAGAAAAATAAAATCGTAAGCTGAGCAAAGCACACAGTGGTAAATATATGGTTCAATATAATGGAATACTAGTAAAAGCTAATACACATTTGTTCATTTCAAATCTAAACATAAGCATTTCTTGTACAATTCTATAACAGCTCGAATTTGGGCTTAATCGTAACAGTGGTTTCAGAACCACTAACCCGATGTCAGAGAAATTATTTTTAATATTATTTTATGGGTTATAGCATGATTATAAAGGTGCATAAAAATTTTGGTGAATTAATTTCAGCGATTGCATGCTTAATTGAGAAAAAGGACTAAATAGTATAAAGTGCAAAAGTCCTATTTTGATAGCTAAGGGTGTTGATTGTCATGAATCATAAATTAGGGCTCTTTAAATGGAAATTAGACCCTTTTGAAAGAGCATGATCGGCCATAGGGACAAGGAAATAGAAAAGTCATATAAATTAGGTGGGTTGGTAACTTAAGTGAATAGGTTGAATAAAATAAAAAAATGGCCTTCATCTTCTTTACTCTTTCTTTATTCCCACTGAAATATCAGCCATTAGAGGGCTTGGGAAGCTTGAAAATTTCAGCAACTTATCCCTCTCTCAAGTATGTGATTTTGATAGTTTTCTTAATAATTTTTATATTTTTGGACCTCTTGAAGCATAAGCTTTCACAAGAGGGGACTATTTTGCAAAATGGTTGAAAGTCCAGGGTTTCACCATGAGAGTGTTCATGTAGTTTTCTGAAATTTTATGGAAGAATATGAGTATTAGATGTATAATAAACAACTTTTGTGAAGAAGTTTTCATGGAAGCCCTAAGGACCATTTTGCATAAGTTGTAAAATAAGTTATAAATGTGTGAAATAGTGGAAATTTTAGATTGCTATAAGAGTAAAAAGGGTTCGGCTAGGCTTATGATATGAAGAAATTAGATAAAAATTGATTTTTGAGCATAAGGGTTAAATGGTCATTTTGTGAAAGTCTAAGGGCAAAATGGTCATTTTGCCCAATTATGAATTTTCAAGTGTCTAGATTAATGTGCTAATAAAACGAATGAAGTTTGTTATTATAGATCAAGAAATTCAAAATTTGAACCTAGACCGAGGGAAGGCCAAGCAAGTAGATTAGATCGACTAGTCGCCATATTTTGTAATCCGAGGTAAGTTGCATGTAAATAATACAACTACATTGTCATTATATGTGTTGAATTAATATAGCATGAATTGCTTGATTGTGGAAATGAGAACGCATGATGATAATTGAGATAGTAGAATTCCTATTTGAACCATAGGAAATAAATTGGATATTCATGCCATGACGTATGGGTTATTGTAAGCTAGTGTAAGACAAGTCTGGGACATGCATCATCCACATTGTGAGAACCAGTGTAAGACCATGTCTATGACATGGCATCGACACGAATATGCAAGAGCTAGTGTAAGACCATGTCTGGGACATGGCATCGGCCTTGATGAAAATAGTTAGTGTAAGACCATGTCTAGGACATGGCATCGACTTGAGATATGAGCCAGTGTAAGACCATGTCTGGGACATGCCATCGGCATTCTACCCCATTCTTAAGGCTTATTGAATATCCGGTAGTGTTTCGAATGGTTGAACGGCGTGAGTTATGGTTTAAGTTAATGAGAAAAGTAAAATCATGTTGTGAGTGATTCAGGTATCTATTTGGTATGCATGAGATGTGAGCTTAATATATGTTATGTAATTTGTATTGGATAGTGATGAGTAAGTTGTGTTTATGCCTACTTTTAAATTAAGAGCATGTTGATGAATGGTAAAGTTCTTATTATGTATTTGCATGCAACTTACTAAGCTTTATTCTTATTCCCTCTCCTTTCCATTTTCTTATAGTGCTGCCTAAATATCTCAAGGACCAACGGACATCGGAGGCAATGATCACACTATTAGCCAAGGCACTCGGTATAGTTAGATTACTTGTTTTTGAGTATGGCATGTATAGAGTTTAGACTTTAATGTTTTGAGTCACTGAGAAATTGGCCAAATGTGTTGGCTTGGGTTGATACCCCTTCATTTTGTATTAAGCCTAGAATGATGGCTAATATTCATTTTGATATATGAAAATGATGTTATTTTCATGGATGAGTAAATTACATATATAAAATATTATCTATTGTGGTTGTTTTAGTTAAGAGGATCATCCTTGTATTGGTGTTGATTGATTTTATGTAAGTTGTGCAAGTAAGGGTGACAAAAAGGCTTGGTAGATAGCCTTATTTTTGTCCATATGGGTAGACACACTGATGTGTGTCTAGGCCGTGTGTGACACACGATTTGCCCCATGGGCGTGCAATCCGGCCGTGTGTCCCCTGCATGTAAAATTTGCAAGTCAGTATGCATGGTAGTAAACACACAGGTAAAGACACGGCCATGTGTCTCAACTGTGTAAAGGCACGGCCTAGCACACGGATGTGCACCTTGGGCATGTGGCCCTTATGGATTGCTGACGTCAAAAATAGAATGTCTAGGTTTTTATACACGGGTTAAGGCACGGGCGTTTCTTGGCCATGTGAGGGACACGGGCATGTGCCAAGCCATGTGAAAACCCCTGTAGGTTCGAATTTGAAATTAATTCCACCCAGTTAAAGGACACGGGCGTGTCCCTGTATGCTTAGGCCGTGTGAGCGACACGGGCCAACAGCACAACCATGTCGAATTGGTCACACAGGCGTGTTGCCCCTCCCACACAGGCGTGTGCCTCCGTGTCTAGTGTTATTTTTCAAAGTTCGTTGAAGGACCCGAATTGGTCCCGATTGGTTTTTAAATGAATGTTTGGAGCCTCGTAGGCCCATATTGAAGGAGTTTAGACAAAGTTTTAAATTTGACCAAGTCTTGGTGACTCAAGAATGTATGAATATATGTGTTCAAGTTAGGTAATGCCTTGTATTCCGTCCCGACGTAGGGTGCAGGTGTGGGGTGTTATATTTAGTGGTATTAGAGTTATGGTTTAGTCAGTTCTAGGACTAACCTAGCATGAGTACAAGTCTAGCTATACATGCCATAACTGTATATTGATAGTGTGACAACTCCTGACGATTATAAATTGTATTTTCATATAGTAATTGGATCCTGATAGAGATACGGCGAATAATGTGGAGAGTAACAAGTCGGCTCTCGCGGAAGGGACCACGCTAGTTGAGAGTAAGCCCATGACTATGGGCCAGGGCGAAGGGGCTAGAAAAGCCTACCTTCAAATGATGGATGCTTGGTACACGGATTTTGTTCGTACGAATCTGAACACTCCACCTCCCCCACCTCCTCTGATTTCTCAGTATGCCCTTGTAGCTCTGCAAGAAGTGGACGTGATTAGGAGAGAGAAGCCTCCGCTAGACAAGATTCGAAAATAAAGGGCTGAGGAATTCTGGGCTAACATAGATGATGACCCGGAGAGAGCAGAGTTTTGGTTGGAGAATACCATTAGGGTATTTCATGAACTATCGTGCACGCCTGAGAAATGCGTGAAGTGTGCGATGTCACTCTTACAAGACTCAGCCTATCAATGGTGGAATACTCTCGTGTCCATTGTACCGAGAGAGAGGATAACTTGGGAATTCTTCCAGAAAGAGTTTCGAAAGAAGTATATTAGCCAGAGGTTCATAGATCAGAAGAGGAAGGAATTTCTAAAGTTGAAGCAAGGCCGTATGTCAATGACAAAATATAAGCGTGAGTTTGTGAGGCTTAGCAAGTATGCACGGGAATGCATATCTATAGAAGCCACCATGTGTAAGAGGTTTGAGGATGGTCTAAATGAGGATATTCGAGTATTTGTTGGCATCTTAGAGGTAAGGGAATTTATGGTACCCGTTGAGAGAGCATGCAAAGCACAAGAGTTGGTTAAAAAGAAGAGAAAAGTAGCTATTGAGTCGCATGAGTCAAGGAAAAGACAGATGGGGAAATCGCATCAGTCCTCATCTAAGAGATCGAAGGAATTCACTACCCGATCGAATGCTTCTGTGGGGTTCTCAAATAGAAACAAGAACCAGCAGAACACGGCTTCTAGAGCCCAGACCACTTCTATCGCGAGTGTCGATAGTGCTCGACCAAATAGGACAGAATGTTCGTAATGTGGTAGGCATCATTTAAGTGAATGCCGAAGGAAAGAAAGAAGGTGCTTTAAATGTGGGTCACTAGACCACTTCATCCCAGACTGTCCCAAATTAGACGACGAAGAGAAAAAGTAAGATGTGAGGGCAAGTAGTGCTCCTTTGAGGGGTAGACCACAAAAGAATCTTGAAAGTGGGGCTAGCAATAGGGGTGCGCCAAGAGATGCTGCAGTGAGGTCTAAGGGCAGAGCGCCTGCAAGGACTTATGCTATACGTGCCCGTGAAGAGGTAGAGTCTCCCGACGTGATCACGGGTACCTTTTCTATCCATGATATATCTATTGTTGCTTTAATATATCCGGGGTCTACCCACTCTTATATTTGTATGGAATTGATATCCCGTATGAACATGCTAGTAGGGTCCACTGAATTTGTGGTAAAAGTGTCAAACCCTTTAAGCAGACATGTGTTAGTTGACCAAGTGTGTAGAAATTATCCTTTGACAATTAGAGGTCATTGTTTTCTGGCTAACTTGATGTTATTGCCATTTACTAAATTTGATGTAATCCTTGGGATGGATTGGTTAACTTCTCATAGTGTTGTAGTGGACTGTGGGAGAAAAGTTATTGAGTTGAAATGTGAAGATAGGAATATTCTTCAGATTGGACTAGATGAATCGGATAACTTGTCTATAATAATATCGTCTTTGACTGCTCAGAAGTGTTTGAGGAAAGGATATGAGGCTTATCTCATTTTTGTATTGAATACTTAAGTGTCTGAGTCGAAGATTGAATTGGTACCAGTGGTTTATGAGTTTATAGATGTGTTTCTGGAAGAGTTTCCCGGATTACCTCCAACCAGATAAGTCAAGTTTGGTATTGATTTAGTACCTGGCACGGCTCCTATATCGATTGCCCCGTATAGGATGGAACCAACAGAATTAAAGGAGTTAAAAGTACAGCTACAAGAGTTAACAGATAAGGGCTTTGCGAGACTGAGCTTTTTCCCGTAGGGTGCTCCGGTACTTTTTGTGAAAAAGAAAGACGGGTCAATGAGGTTATGTATCGACTATAGACAGCTCAACAAAGTGACTGTGAAAAACAAGTATCATTTGCCAAGGATCGATGACCTGTTTGATCAGTTGAAGGGAGCCACTGTATTTTCCAAGATTGACTTGAGGTCAGGATATTACTAGTTAAGCGTTAAGGAGCAAGATGTACTGAAAACCGCATTTCGGATGAGGTACGGGCATTATGAGTTCCTCATCATGCCCTTTGGCTTAATAAATGCCCCGTTGATTTTTATGGACCTGATGAACTGCATTTTTCGACCGTATCTAGATAAGTTCGACGTCGTTTTCATCGATGACATATTGATTTATTCGCGTGATGAGAGTGAGCACGTGGAGCATTTGAGAATAGTTTTACAAACCTTGAGAGCCAAGCAGTTGTACGCTAAGTTCAATACGAGTGAATGTTGGCTTAAGGAGGTCAGATTTCTAGGACACATTGTGTCGGGTGACGGGATTAGAGTTGACCCAAGCAAGATCTCGGCTATGTTTGAGTGGAAAACACCGAGGAATGTGACAGAGGTTTGAATCCTTTTAGGTTTGGCTGGATACTACAGAAGATTTTTGAATGGATTCTCTATGATAGCAACTCCGATGACACGATTGTTGCAAAAAGATTTCAAGTTTGAATGGATGGAGAAGTGCCAACAAAGTTTAGAGAAATTAAAGGCTTTGTTGACCGAAGTCGCAGTGTTAGTGCAACCGGAACTGGGAAAAGAGTTTGTGGTATATAGCGATACCTCCTTAAATGGATTGCGGTGCGTGCTCATACAAGAAGGTAAAGTCATAGCTTACACTTTGAGACAGCTGAAGCCACATGAGAAAAACTACGCGACGCACGATTTAGAGTTGGCCGCCATTGTGTTCGCTTTGAAAATTTAGAGACACCATTTGTATGGCGAGAAATATTGAGTATTCACCGACCATAAAAGTCTTAACTACCTGATGACTCAGAAGGATTTAAATTTGAGACAATGGAGATGGTTGGAATCATTAAAAGATTATGAGTTGATTATCGACTACCATTTGGGAAAGGCGAACGTGGTCGCGAATGCATTGAGTAGAAAATCATTATTTGCGTTGAGAGAAATGAATGCCCAATTGGCCTTGTTAGATGATGGTTCAGTTCTAGTAGATTTGAGAGCTAGGCCGATGTTTCTACAAGAGATTCGTGAAACTTAGAAAGGTGATAAGGATTTGCAAACCAAGAGAACTCAGTATGAGTCGAGGGTTGAATCAGACTTTCAGATTGGTACCGATGGGTGTATAATGTTTAAAGATAGAGTTTGTGTACCCAAGGATAGCGAGCTTATTCAGAAGACTTTGCGAGAGGCACATAGTGGTTGCTTATCTATCCACCCAAGTAGTGTGAAAATGTACAACGATCTGAAGAAAATGTATTAGTGGTCGGGAATGAAAAGAGACATTTCAGAGTTCGTTTCCAAGTGTCTTGTGTGTCAGCAAGTGAAAGCTGAACACCAAGTACCGTCAGGTCTACTTCAGCCTATCATAGTCCCTGAGTGGAAGTGGGATCGGATTACTATGGATTTTGTGATGGGTTTGCCGATAACCCCGAAGAAAAAGAATGATGTTTGGGTAGTTATGGATAGGATAACAAAGTCAGCACATTTTATACCGATGCGTACCGACTACTCCCTTGAGAAACTGGTCGACTTGTGCATTTCTGAGATTGTGAGGCTTCATAGAGTGCCTCTATCAATTATTTCAGATAGAGACCTGAGATTTACTTCGAGGTTTTGGAAGAAGTTACAAGAGGTATTTGGAACTAAATTGAATTATAGCACGACATTTCACCCACAAACCGACGGACAGTCAGAAAGAGTGATTCAGATTTTAGAAGACGTGTTACGACGTTGTGTTCTCGAGTTTCAAGGTAGTTGGGAAAGGTACTTACCATTAGCTGAATTTGCCTACAACAATATATCAGTCAAGTTTGAAGATGGCGCCTTATGAGGCTTTAGATGGGCGAAAGTGCTGAACGCCTTTATACTGGACCGAGCTCAGAGAGAGTCGGATTCACAGGGTCAATTTAGTTAAAGAGACTGAGGAAAAAGTTAAAGTGATTCGCGACTGTTTGAAGGCCGCCTCAGATAGAAAAAAATCCTACGCGGATTTGAAATGGAAAGAGATTGAATTTCAAGTCGGTGATCGAGTGTTTTTGAAAGTATCCTTGTAGAGGAAAGTCATCAGATTTGTAGAAAGGTGATAAACCGTAATTTATACATATTTATAACCCATGTTTAACACATTTTATGAATGATTTCTCTTTAGATTTGGTGAATTCGATGCTCCTAATGCCTTAATTTCATGTTTTATCCTTAGGTAAGCATAGGAGATCGAAAGGAACGAGAAACTTGCCAAAAATAGAGAAAATGGGTCAAAGCACGAAATCAACACGGCCTAGACCTCCTCACATGGGCAGATCACACGGTCGTGTCAATCTGGAATAATTGAAGCACGATTCACACGGGCAGCTCACACACCCGTGCCAATCTAACAAGCTCGAACACGGCCTGAAGTAATCGCACACGGCCGTGCCACAAGGGCGTGTCCCTACCGAACCCTAGTTAAGCTTTATTCAGAAAAGGCCAAATTTTAGGGCTTCTTAGGCATTCCAAAGCCTATAAATACACCTTAAAGGAGGAAGAAAAGGGGGACGGAGAATAGGGAGTAAGGAATTACTCCGAGGAAGCCGATTGATCCATCTCAGAAGCCGGAGCCACCATCAAGACTGAAAATCTCTCCTCAACCTTCCCTTCAGGAGTGTTTGGGTTTTCTTTATGTTTTGTTATTTTTATTATTCTAAGATGTGTTCTTGTTTAGTTATGAATTAAACCCCTAAATACCTAAGGGGGATGAAACTTATGACTAAACCTTGTTATTATTTCTGAATCGTATGATAAATATTTAACTTGTTCTTAATTACGTGTTCTTAATTCTTGTTTTGGTATTTCAGGATATCACTTCAAGTTACTACTCTTAGTTGGAGGAGGAATAGACCCTGACTAAGAGTAACTTTGTCGTAATTAAGCGGAGTTGATTGTGCACCTAGAGATAGGGTGACAAGATTTTGCCAGATTAGGGTGAAACCTAATAAGGGAATCCATAGATCGAGTTAATGCAACCTTAGGATGTTAATTAGAGATAACTCTCGGTTATTCAACCTAGGGATTAGACGTTATTAGTCTCAAAAGGGATAATAATATACATTAGGGATTTTTACGGAACAAGTTGAATGAATAAATCATCCGGTTCGGAGCCAGAATAACAAGCAAGAGTCTAGGTGGATTTTTCCTTAGGTATTGTCTCAATCAATCGTTTTCCACAATAGTAATTTCCTAATTTCTATTTTCTGCAAGCTTTTAGTTTAATTAGTTAGTCAAAACAATCCTCTTTTATTCGGCTAGATAATAAAAAGACGGTCATTACTAGTACTCATAGTCCTTTGGGTTTAACAATCCGATCTTGCTAAAGCTATACTACTGTTCGATAGGTACACTTGCCTACGTCGTGATCATAGTTAGTTTCAAGAACGAGTCATTACAAATTTATAAAACTTATCACACAGAAAATCGACAATCAAAGGGGCAAGTTGAGTCCTCGTTTCATAGGACCTTATGAGGCTACCGAGAGAGTAGGGCATGTGGCCTATCGATTGGCTTTACCATCAAAATTGGAAAAGATTCATGACATGTTTCATGTGTCCATGTTACGTCGATATAAATCAGACCCTTTGCATGTGATTGCACCATCAGAGGTTGAGATTAATTCGGACATGACTTATGGCGAAGAGCCGGTCAGGATTTTGGCTCGGGAAGTTGAACAGTTGAGGAATAAGAGTATAACACTCGTGAAAGTTTTGTGGCATAGACAGGGAGTCGATGAAGCCACATGGGAACCCGAGAAGAACATGAGAGATCAATACCCAAACTTATTCACCGGTAAGATTTTTGGGGACGAAAATGCCTGAGGGGGAGAATTGTAACAGCCCGAATTTGGGCCTAGTCAAAACAGTGGTTTCGAAACCACTATCCCAAGGTCAAAGAAGTTATTTTTAATATTATTTTATGGGTTATAGCATGATTATGAAGGTGCATAAAAATTTTGGTGAACTAATTTCAGGGATTGCATGCTTAATTGAGAAAAAAGACTAAATCACATAAAGTGCAAAAGTCCTATTTTGATAGCTAAGGGTGTTAATTGTCATGAATCATAAATTGGGGCTCTTTAAAGGAATTAGACCCTTTTAAAAGAGCATGACCGGCCATAGGGACAAGGAAATAAAAAAGTCAAAGAAATTAGGTGGGTTGGTAACTTAAGTGAATAGATTGAATAAAAAAAAATTGGCCTTCATCTTCTTTGCTCTTTCTTTATTCCCACCGAAATATCAGCTATTAGAGGGCCTTGGGAAGCTTGAAAATTTCAGCAACTTATCCCTCTCTCAAGTAAGTGATTTTGATAGTTTTCTTGATGATTTTTACATTATTGGACCCCTTGAAGCATGAGCTTTCAAAAGAGAAGACTATTTTGCAAAATGGTTGACAGTCTAGGATTTCACCATGAGAGTGTTTATGTATTTTTCTAAAATTTTATGGAAGAATATGTGTATTAGATGTGTAATAAATAACTTTTGTGAAGAAGTTTTCATGGAAACCCTAACTAAGGACCATTTTGCATAAGTTGTAAAATAAGTGATGAATGTGTGAAATAGTGGAAATTTTGGATTCCTATAAGTGTGAAAAAGATTCAGCTAGGCTTACGATATGAAGAAATTTGATAAAAATCAATTTTCGAGCACATGGGTTAAATGGTTATTTTGTGAAAATCTAGGGGCAAAATGGTCATTTTACCCAATTATGAATTTTCAAGTGTCTAGATTAATGTACTGATAAAACGAGTGAATTTTGTTATTATAGATCAAGAAATTCAAAATCCAAACCTAGACCGGGGGAAGGCCAAGCAAGTAGATTAGACCGACTAGTCGCCATATTTTGTAATCCGAGGTAAGTTGTATGTAAATAATACAACTACATTATCATTATATGTGTTGAATTAATATAGCATGAATTGCTTGATTGTGGAAATGAGAATGCATGATGATAATTGAGATAGTAGAATTCCCGTTTGAACCATAGGAAATAAATCGGATAATCATGCCATGACATATGGGTTAATGTGAGCTAGTGTAAGACATGTCTGGGACATGCATCGGCCACATTATGAGAGCCAGTGTAAGACCATGTCTGGGACATGGCATCGGCACAGATATGCGAGAGCTAGTGTAAAACCATGTCTGGGACATGGCGTCGGCCTTGATGACAATAGTTAGTGTAAGACCATGTCTGGGACTTGGCATCGACTTGAGATATGAGCCAATGTAAGACCATGTCTGGAACATGGCATCGGCATTCTACCCCCTTTTTTAGGCTTATTGAATACCCGGTAGTGTTCCGAATTGTTCAATGGCGGGAGTTATGGTTTAAGTTAATGAGAAAAGTATAACCGTGTTGTGAGTGATACATGTATCTGTTTGATGCATGAGATGTGAGCTCAATATATGTTATGTAATGTGTATTGGATAGTGATGAGTAAGTTGTGCTTATGCCTACTTTTAAATTAAGAGCACGCTGATGAATGGTAAAGTTGTTGTTATGCATTTGGATGCAACTTACTAAGATTTATCCTTACTCCCTCTCCTTTCCATTTTCTTATAGTGCCGCCTAAATAGCTCGAGGACCAACGGACGTCTGAGGCAACGATCACACTATCAGCCGTGGCACTCAGTATAGTTAGATTACTTGTTTTTTAGTATGTCATGTATAAAGTTTAGACTTTAATGTTTTGAGTCATTGAGAAATTGGCCAAATGCGTTGGCTTGGGTTGATACCCCTTCATTTTGTATTAAGCCTAGAATGATGGCTAATATTCATTTTGATAGATGCAAATGATGTTATTTTCATGGATGAGTAAATTACATATATGAAATATTATCTATTGTGGTTGTTTTAGTTAAGAGGATCATCCTTGTATTGGTGTTGACTGATTTTGTATAAGTTGTGTAAGTAAGGGTGACAAAAAGGCCTAGTAGATAGCCTTATTTTTTACCACACAGGTAGACACACGGGCGTGTGTCTAGGCCATGTGTGACACACGGTTTGCCCCACGGGCATGTATCTAGGTCGTGTGTGACACACGGTTTGCCCCACGGGCGTGCGATCTGGTCGTTTGTCCCGTGCACATAAAATTTGCAAATCAGTATGCATGGTAGTAAACACATGGGTAGAGACACGGCCGTGTGTCTCAGCCGTGTAAAGGGCACGACCTAGCACACAGGCGTGTGCCTTGGCCATGTGGCCCTTAAGGATTACTGACGTCGAAAACAGAATGTCTAGGTTTTTATACACAGGCTAAGACATGGGCGTGTCCTGGCCGTGTGTAGGAGACAGGCCATGGACACGGGCGTGTGCCAGGCCGTGTGAAAACCCCTGTAGGTTCAAATTTGAAATTAATTCCACCCGGGTAAAGGACACAGTAGTGTCCCTGTATGCTTAGGCCGTGTGAGTCACACGGGCTAACATTACAACCATGTCAAATTGGTTACACAAGCGTGTTGCCCCTTCCACACAAGCGTGTGCCCCTGTGTCTAGTGCTATTCTTTAGAGTTTGTTGAAGGACCCGAATTAGTCCTGATTGGTTTTTAAATGAATGTTTGGAGCCTCGTATGCCCACATTGAAGGATTTTAGACAAAGTTTTAAATTTGCCCAAGTCTTAGTGACTAGGGAATATATGAATGTATGTGTTCAAGTTAGGTAACACCTCGTATTTCGTCTCGGCGTAGGGTACGGGTGTGGGGTGTTACAAATTCCATGTTACAACTACCAATTCAAAGTGATCATGCATATATTCATACTAGTATATAATTCACTATATATATGCAACTAACCTATAATTTACCATCCATTTTATAAACAACTAATTAAATTCCTATCCTCATTTATTGTTACAAGTACTAGTCTGATAATCAAGATCATTAAATAGTTAAATATATCTCATTTCATGTTGGTGTTTCAGCCATTCCTAAGCCTAATAGCTCTTTCTTTCTTATTCGACCCTCAAGGCTCGTTTTTTATTCCTTTCATACTTTGTTGCATATCCATTGCAAATTTCATGCCATTTACCATTAAAATTTATTTGTGTGATTATAACCATGTTAACTTCCCAGGTTGTCTAACGACAATGACACTATAACAATATATATAATACCATCTCGATAAATAACATTTCTAAAGTGATTTTTGACAAAATTGTCATTTAGGGATTAAATTGATAAACGTTAAAATTTTGTGGTTAAATTGTGAAATAAATGAAAATATAGGCTGCTAGGGACTTAATTGAAATTCGGCTAGTATGGGTATAAGTTAAATTTCATGAATTTGTATTTTTATGATATAAGGACCAAATTGTAAAAATATTGAAATATTAGGGGGGAAAAGTGTAAAGTTGCCTTCATGTGTATTTTGGATTAAATTGGATAGAATGATAATTAAATAAGTTAATTTTGATTACATTTAGATCAAGAAAAGCAAAATTTAGATTTAGATCGGGGGAAAAATAAAGTATCGAACTAATCGACTTATTTCGCCATTTTTGCAATCGAAGTAAGTTTGTATGTAATAAGCATTGTTATATTTGTGTTTTAAATGCTTTAATATTGCATAAATTGTGAATATAACTTTGCGGACATATTCGACGAAGATTCGGCATTGAGAAATCCTGGTTGAACCTAAGGAATAGATTAAGATACGAATGACATGTCATTAGGGGTTATGTGATTGGGTGCTGGTTCGTACGTCCTATAGGTGGCTGAGTTCTTCGACATGTGTTACGGATTCTCGTCAGCTTGTGTGAGCAGACTCGTTGTTAGCTCGAGTATGAGCATTATATGTGATATGAGATTGAGATAGCTTTGGCTATCTATGTGGCACTTAGGGTGCGAGATTTCCTGAGTATCCGATAGTATTCCAAACGGTTCAATGGGTAAATGAAAAATATGGATGAGTATGAGATTGATACGAGATGGTACAGGTATGTACATGAACCGTATAAGCTTTAAATCGAAGAAACTTGTGAAGTTCACATCTAACCTTGTGATTGAATATTTGATAGGTTTATGTATTTATATAAGTTGTATAGTCATATGACCAAATGTTTGAATTGTATATTTTTGGTAAGTTGAGTTATTTTTATACAAGCTTGCTAAGCTTTATACCTTATTCTGTTTATTTTTCATGTTTTATAGTGAAATCAAAGCTACCTCGGATTTGGGAATCGTCGAGATCTCGTCACACTATCAAGCTATCACTTTGGTACTTTTGAATCTATGTTATGGTTATATGGAATGTATAGGAGTTTGGTCATTTTGATATATTTTAGTAATGGATTTAACCTTTTGAGTTGTCTTGTAAATGATGATGGATGTATTATGATTTTAGCCATGTGATTTGGCTTGTATTTGGCATGTTTTGCTCATGTATATATATATGTGTAATTGATCTTGTGATGTGTGGTTGGTTAGTGATGTAATATGCTTGTATTGAATAGGCATTATGGATATCAAATGGTTGAGTTTTGAATATTGATATACTAGTGAATCTAGGCAAAATAATGCATATTTGAAAGTGGTTATAATGATGATTTGAGAAAGTGAAGTTTGGTATGAAATTTAAATGGCATATTGTAGTATTTGTGTGTCTTGTATATGTTGGTATTGAAATGGCATGATTTATGCTTGGTTGAGGTTGGATGAATGCCTATTTATGTCATGTTTAGTGCCATTTGGTTGGGTGTAGGTCTATGCAAATTTGGGTGGCAAGATGGCTTGGTAAATAGCCTATTTTTGTCCACACGGGCAGAGACACGGGCGTGTGTCTCAGCCGTGTATAACACACGGTTAGGTTACACGGCCGTGTGTCCCCTGGTGTTGAACTAGAAATCAAGTGGGTATGCTCCACACGGCCCAGCACACGGGCGTGTGACTTGGCCCTGTAGCATAAGTCAGTATACCCTACAAGTTTGGCATGGCCTAGCACACGGCCTGGCACATAGGCGTGTGTGGCCATTTCGAAGGGCACACGGGCGTGTGGTTGGCCATGTGACCCAAGTCAAAGAGTTACACAGGGTCAGACACAAGCTAGGACACAGCCATATGATCCCATTTCAAATGTCCACACAGCCTGTGACACGAGCGTGTCTTTGGCCGTCTGAGACACACGGCCGGGCCACATAGGCGTGTGTCCCCTGTATTTTGTAAAATTTTCTAAGTTTTCCAAAAATTTCATAAGTTATCGATTTAGTCGTGAATCACCCCAAATGCATGTTTTGGGCCTCGTAAGCTCGTATTAGGGACATTATGAATGTATGTGAATGTTTTATATTTGAAATGGAAAATGTATGAGAAATGTTTGTTTAATTGGGTTATAAGTCTGGTAATGTTCTATAACCCTATTCCGGTAATGACTATGGGTAAGGGGTGTTATAGTTTCCCTATATGCAAATGAATCATGGTTTTCTTACATACGTATGCCTTCGTTTTGATTCGGATGTGGTTATCATGCTTAGCTAATCGAGAAAGAGGAGGCTTAAACGATAAGGGAAAAAATTTAAACAAATGTAGTCAATATCAGCTATCAGGTATTTTGCTGGTGAGTTTTTGAACTCAAATCCTCAGTGTTCGTCTTATTTATATTAGTATTGTGTTGTTTTGGGATGTTTGCTGTACTATTGAAGCATGCAAAGTGTTGATCTACATATGCATGTCTGGTTGTATGCATAAGTTTGTTGTTTTGATGAACTGTTATTGGTAAAGTAATCAAGGAAGAGGTTATCATTGAAATGGTCTGATAGGAGATATGTTTGGTATGATCTGTGTTGTGTTATTAATAGTATGTTTAGTTGAATGCTGGTTATATTTCAATCGTGAAAACGACTGATATGCGAAGTGTGAAGGTATGCAATGACAGATGGAAAATGAAGAAATGACATGTTGTGCACTTTGTGCCACATGTTATTAGTTTTACGGAGGTTCGAGTGAGTTGTAAGGGGAATGTATACACATGATTTTTGGTTTTACAGAGATTCGGTTGGATTGGACGAAGCTTTATGCGTACATGCACATAATAACCTTATGTAGGTTCTTTCAAGTATGAGATTATGTGGAGTTTCAGGCTTAAAGGTTCATGTATGTAAGAAAGTCCCATGGTCATGGGCAAACGCAAGATAAGGCGATTCACTAGATTTATCTCATGATTCAAGTTATGAAAGTCTACTAGACTTGTTCTCTAGGCTTCATGAAAAAGTTATATATAGAATTTCTCCATGTGAAAGTTCGTGGAACAGTTCACATATACAAATCCGAATCTATATGTAAATATTCTTTTATGGATCTGTATGTATGAGTTCACCATATATGAGTTTACATCCATGAATCTTCTATATTAATTTATATGTATAACAGTCCGCTGGATTTATCTTTATGATTCAGGCTATGGCAGTCTACTAATCTTATATTCATGTTTCGAGTTTAAGAGTTCAAAGAGACTCATTCAAGAATGGGTTCATAAGTAAGAACCCGCATATATGAATTTGTGATTATGATTTTGCATATAAGGGTTCTCAAGCATGGTCTGCAAAAATGTATTCGCCAAGCTTGAGTCCGCGTTTATAAGACTTTACATGTAAATCCACATGTAAAAATTCTTCAATTGTGAATCTCTATGCATGAGTTTTCCGGAATCAATTCGCCGTACATTAATCTGCAATGATAATAATCGCTAAGGAAATCTGCATATGTTCTGCTAGCAAAAGAGGTAATAATCCATCTTGTATGAAATCAATGCAAATGAGTAAGTGAAATCAATATGCATTGTAGCCTATAGCACGAACGATAGAAAAAGAGGGTTATGACGATAAAAAAAATGTACAAATTCTTAAGTTGAGCCAATGCAAGGAAAGACAAAAGTATGCCAACAAGATGTGTGAACTATACTTGTGCAAGTGCTATCAAATAAGACAATAGACCCATAAAGTTCTAACTTATAAATTCATAAACGGTATGTTATATTAGTAACTCACTAAGTTAATTTGAACTTACTTTTTGTTATGTTTTCCAGGTATAATGGTTTATATAAGGAGCTGAAAAGGATCAAGCCAAAATTCGTTCAAGCTTAAGCGAACTTGAGTTCTTAATTGTAACATGCATATAGTGCGGAGACTAGAAGGTTGAGCCTTAGGGTCAGATTTTTGTAACTAAGTATGAATCGTAGTATTTTATTTACAACGAAGGGAAATCGATTCAAAATATGAAAACTATTATTGTTAATTTTTCATAAGCCCGTCTGTTGAGATTATTACCTTGAAATTATAGTTGTAAATTTTTCATAGTTTATTTCGGAGATGACATTTCATTTTGTAACTGGAATCGTCGGTCTGGTTGGGTACAGAGTGTTACACAATCCATCTGTCACCCCAGATTGCTCAGCAATGATGGTTTTACTCAGTACTCCGACCCTATGGCATGCCAACTATATCCGACACGGTCCAAACAGCTAATAGGATATTCATTTTCTGATTCATTATATACATTTCAATTCACAATTCAATAATCACTAATCAATCAACATATCCTAATTTCACAACTTATATAACATATTTTTCCAAAATTTCATACCAATTGATAGATATCAAGTAATTCCTAAATTTTGTACTTCATTCAATTTTGTCCTTGTCTCGATATTAAATCTCAAATATACCAAATCATCTCAATAGTCATCAATGACTTACCTAAGTAATTCATAAAATAGAATAACATGAGAATTCAACAATTAAATGGGTCTCGAAA
Source organism: Gossypium anomalum (assembly GCA_025698475.1). Taxonomy (NCBI): domain Eukaryota; kingdom Viridiplantae; phylum Streptophyta; class Magnoliopsida; order Malvales; family Malvaceae; genus Gossypium; species Gossypium anomalum. The sequence continues at coordinate 61,418,813 of CM046965.1, forward strand.
TTTCAAGCTACTCATCGATAATTTTAGATTTTTCTTTCCCTCTCGATAAATACGGGTTGACATTAGCTACAGGTTAACATAAACACATAGAATTATCAATAAACAGCCAATTCACAATCAATTATCAATGTATAGAAATTTTGCAATTTATTCAATTTAGTCCTTAAAACCAGGACTAACCTAACTTTCAATTTAAAGCTTCAATTGAAATTAGATTTCACTATTACTCATTAGGGACATCTTATTTCTCATTTCTACATTCAATTTTACAATTTATTCAGTTTTGTCCCCAATGTACGAAACTATCAATTAAGCTTTACAATTTAATCTTTTTTCACATCTAAGCTTAAAATCTATCAATTTAACACCTAAAAATTTCAATTCCCAATAATGGAATTTTCAAAAATTTATCAAATTCACAAATTGGTACATGGTCTAGCTAAATCAAGCTCCCATGACCTCAAAAAAATAAAAATTACAATAAAATGACTTAATTGCATTAACCAATTTGTTGATTAAAGCTTGAAGGAGAACAATGGCGTCAAGCTTCTCCCTTTTTTATTTTTCTCAGTTCGGTGGAGAAGGTGAAGTTTCTTCTTTCTTTCCATCGAATGTTAACATATATAATTGGTTTAAGTTTTAAATAGTTTAATAGTATAATACTTAGTTTAATTAAATTAATAATCACGTGATTATATGGACCATTTACTAATGTATATACATGGTATAATTGTTGTTTTAGAGCTTTGGTAATTACAATTTAAGTCCTTAAGTCATATTCTAATTAAAAATCTAAAGTGATTAGACTTTACAATTTAGTCCTTAAACCTTAATTAATCATTTATTCAGCTAAATTACCTATAAAAAATTCAATTCACTTACAAAATAACTCTGTAAATATTTTTATTTAATATTTACGGACTTTTTTTATGAAAATAGAATCCTGAAACCGTATATTTTGACACCACTAAAAACAGGGTCATTACAATTCTCCCCTTCTTAAGAAATTTTTTCCTCAAAATTTACTTGGAAAGAGGTAAGGATATTGGGCTTTCATTGCTTCTTTCGATTCCCAAGTCGCTTCCTCAATGTTATAACTGTGTCACAAGACTTTTATGAATGACACTCATGTATTTCTCAACTGTTTTACTTGACGAGCTAAGATTTCAACGGGCTCTTCCTCATAAGAAAAATCAAGTTCAATTTCAATTTCTTCCACCGAAATAACATGAAACAGGTCAGAATGATACCACCTGATCATAGATACACGGAATACGTCATGAATCTTGTATAATTTCGACGGTAGGGCTAGGCGATATGCAACTGGTCAAACTCTCTCGATAATTTCATACGGCCCGATATATTTAGGGCTTAATTTTCTTTTCCAGCCAAAACGAAGAACTTTTTTCCATAGAGATACCTTTAGAAATACTTTATCACCCACTGAAAACTCAATATCTCTCTTTTTCAAATCAGTATATGACTTCTATTTATCAAACAATGATTTCAATCTATCCCTGATCACCTTTACTACATTCTCAGCTTCCTGAATCAATTTTGGCCCGGCGATTCTTCATTCACTTAATTCTAACCAACATATAGGCATTCTACATCTATGACCATATAAAGCTTCATACGGAGCCATTTGAATACTAGACTGGAAACTGTTATTATACACAAATTTGACTAGTGATAAATAACGTTCCTAGCCATAATTGAAATCAATAACACAGGCTCGCAACATATCTTCTAATATCTAAATTATTCTTTTCAATTGACCATTAGACTAGGGATGGAACGTTGTGCTAAAATTCAATCTCGTACTTAAAGATTTGTGCAACTACTTCCAGAATCTCGAGATAAAGTGAGGATCTTGTAACACCCTATACCCAACCCGGTTGTAGAGCCCGAGTTAATAAGACGCTACAACAAACGTCGAACTCATACATATTCACACAACCTCAAATCATGCAACCATCGTCATTCTCACATATTTAAAGGAGCATTGAGTCTTAAACAACTTATGCAACATCTAAAATGACTCATTAAACATTTATCGACATTAATAACAAGTTAATCATGCATGGGGACCATCTAACAAAAATTCCCGAAGAAATCACATAAGTATCGATACTCAATCTCAGGTATCAATATTTATGAATATAGGTATTGATACCATTAGAACAATCAGTACCTTTTTAGCATTTTGTTTCTTCGCAAAATAATGGAACTAAAAATACTATCGATACAAAGCAAAAAAGTATCTATATTTTTACCCTGAGTATCGATACTCAAAGAAGGGTATCGATACCAATTTAAGCTACTAACTTCCTACACATTTGTTTCAACATGGGGGTATCGATACTTAAGCCCGATAATCAATACCTCTGTACAAATCAACAATAATTACAACAAAATATGGCATTTAACATATTCAATCACATACCACATCAACATGCATCTACAACCTCTGTATTCAATCATCAAAATGACCTTATTTGCAAACTAAAGCAACATTCATGGTACAATCCAAGACAAGTCCAATAGTATAATAACAAATATCCAATAAGTACTAAGTGCTTAAAATTAAAACAATCATTCAAATCATAATGATAGAAATCAACCAATAATTCTGCCACATTATCTTATTCCAACAGTTCAAAAAATAGCAAAAATATCACCTACTCAAACACTAAAGCCTAACTTGGATCATGTCCTTGGAAACCATACCGCTCACACAACAATGCTAATTATCTGTAATGATTTAGAAGAGGGTGTGTGAGCTTAAACAAGCTCAGTGAATGATCAGTAAATCCATCAATAAATAAGATATCATACATTAAATGAAAGCAACCAAAACACAATTACATACATCCTCAACTATAGAGACATACTAAAATATTTATCCATAATTTGCAAACTCATCCAACTTAATGATCATATATAAGTAGGCATACATCACATTTCATAATATTTCATTCAATGAGAAATTGGCACTTGAGGCTATGGAACATCAAAGTGGGCTCTATCACTACACATTGCATACACAGATCTCCAACACACCAATGACTCGAAGAGTCAAACATATCCAAGAAACGTAGCATTTAGCTAACACTCTCCAACATACCAACATATGCTGGTGAATGGAGCTGAGCTCACATTCCCTTATTTCTCCAAAACTGTCTCGGGCCTAAATGCCCCAAATCAAAACACAAGGGTGAGTACTCACAAATCCTATGGCATGCCAACTATATCCAATGGTCTCAAAAGATCACAAGGAAAAAATATCCACAATTAAAAGTATATGTACTTACCATTTTCTGCAGACTTTCACTGCACATTTACATCACTAACACAACATCATCACTGTTAGTTGGCATGTTTAGTATGCCCACAACTAATACATTTACAAGAGCTATCACAATATATATAACTTGTCACATTATAACAACTTAATACTCAATCCATATCACACAATCACATACTTTGCAAATTAAACGAAGGGTATAAGAAAGCTTACACTCGGAACTTATAGTATGGGTTTAGGATACTCCTAAGCTCCCATTTAACACCATGAATTGTGTCTACAAGTAACAATTCCAAACACTCACCATTTGCACTTTCGCCTAGTCGTCGAAAGCTTAAACTAGCTTTTCCTTTCCTTTCGCCTTGCTCATCGAAGACTCCAACGGTTCCAAACCTTTACCAAAAAAATCACATAGCAAACAAAATTAATATTCTCCCATAGACTCACCTAAATCAACAAAAGCGCAGGCTTAAGCTAATTCCTCTTAGAACTAAAATTTTCGATTAGCATAGCCAAAACACAAAAAATTTCAATTCCTACTTGTTCCCTTTACTTAAAACCAATTCCAATAATCTAATTACTTACCTAAGAATGATTTTCAACCTTCAAACCACTCTAAACTACTTAGAATCTTGGTTCTGAAATTTCGACGTACAATGGCCATCTTTCATGAAAACTTGACAAAACCTTAAAAAATATTTATGAAACTTTAATGAGAGTTTAGAAACCTTCTAATCACATCAAAACGAGTTGAAAAACACTTTGAAACATTGCTTTCTTTCAAAATCCCGAATTTCACAATTAACGCCCCAAATTTCAACATTTACACAAAATAATTGATTTAATAGGTAAAAACTCAATTTAAATAGCTAGAATTCATCAAAAACTATTAGGAAAACAAAACATTACCTTGGTTTGGAAAAAATGAACGTTTGGTGCAAATCCAAGAAAATCCATAAGTTGAATAAAAGTAAAATTAATGTTGTTTTGATGTTTCTCTTTGAATTTGAGAAGGATTTGGTGTTTGAAATTTTATGGAAATCAAAAGGATTACAGTTTGGAAGATCAAAATAGGTGAATGATATTTGGGGTTTCAGGGGACAATAACTTAATAGGTGAGGGAAGAAGAATTGTGTATCTACTGTAGGTGAAGAGGAAATAGGGTGTTTTTAAAGTTTTGGTATATTTACCTTTGTGTTACTCTAAATTTTAACCCCATTTCCAAAACAATCCACGTTTTAAAATTAAAGATCTTTTCTACATTATTTTCAAAAATTTATTTAATTTCCTAAAAGCCATAGTCGAATATAATTTCGGGTTACCATACTTCAAAAATTTTCAAACTCATTTCGAGCCAAAATTCCAAGTTTATCCTCAAAACTTCTTGGCCTAATTTTGGGGTGTGATAGATCTCGATCAGAGGTAATAGATAAAGGTACGCCATGAAGTCTAACTATCTCACAAATATAAATTTCAAGTTTTGAAGTGACCAATTAGTTCTCATTGCTAGAAAATATGCATATTTTGTTAGTCGATCAACTATTACCCAGATGGAATTTCTTTTACTTAGTGAAGTCAACAGACCAATCAAAAAATCTATTGTAATCCGTTTCCATTTCCACTTCGGAATAGCGATATGTTGTAAAAACCCTGTGGGAACTTGATGTTCATCCTTTACTCCCTAATAGGTTAGACATTTTGCAATATAGTTGACAATCTCTTTTTTCATTCTAGGCCACTAGTATGAATGTCGCAAGTCACGATACATTTTCGCACCACTAGGATACATAGTAAAGGGGCTATCATAAACTTTGCATAATATCACTTCTTTCAATTCAGCAATATTGGGAACACATATTCGGTTATGGAATTTAAGGCAATTGTTTTCATCTACACTAAAATTTTTGACAATGTCTTGATGAACCAATTTTTTTCTCTGAAAACTTGGTATCAACAAGTTGTGCCTCCTTTATCTGATGAAGTAACACCGGCTTGATTCTCAATTCGGCTAACAAGCTACTATCATTACTAATAATAAGTTGCGCAAACTTTGCTCGCAATTTGATCGTGGCTTTTCTGCCAATGCGTCAACTATAACATTTACTTTTCCAAGGTGATAATCGATTACATAATCATAGTCTTTCAATAGCTCGACCCAATGATGATGTCTCAAATTCAACTCTTTTGATATGATGTATTTAAGAATGTTATAATCGGTATATACGTTTCATTTCTCACCATATAGGTAATGTCTCCAAATTTTTAGAGCGAACAACATAGCGGCTAGCTCTAGATCATGTGTTGGGTAATTGCGTTCATGCATTTTCAGTTGTCAGGGTGCATATGCAATCACTTTGCCATCCTGCATTAATGTATAACCAAGAACATTCAACGACACATCACTATACACCACGAATTCTTTCCCTAACTCAGGCAAATTCAAAATCGATGCTTCTATCAATATCACTTTTAACTTCTCAAAACTTTCCTAACACTGGTCATTCTATACAAACAACACGTTCTTTTGTAAAAGCTTCATCATTGGTAGGGCTATTTTGGAAATCCCATTCACAAATCTCCAGTACTAGCCAATCAAACCAAGAAAACTTTGAATCTTCGATATATTTTTTGTGCTTTCCATTGAAGAATAGCTTTGATCTTGTTCAAGTCAACATGAATTCCCTTGGCTGAAATAACATTCCCAAAAAATACTACTTCAAATAACCATTCGCACTTACTGACCTTCCCATAAAATTTATTCTCACGTAACATTTGTATTATGATCCTCATATGCATATGTGCTCAGCTTTTGACTTTGAATAAATCAAGATATCAAATGAATACCAACACTAATTGATCTAGATAGGGCTAGAATATGCGGTTCATGAGGTCCATTAATACCACAAGATCTTTTTACAGTCCGAATGGCATTACCAGAAATTGGTAGTGACCATATTGCATACGAAACGCAATTTGTGGCATGTCACTATCTTTCACTTTCAACTGGTAATATCTTGATCTCAATTCGATCTTAGAAAAGACTAATTCACCCTTGAACTGGTTAAACCAGTCAACAACACGCAGCAAGGGATATCGTTTCTTGATTGTCAGCTTATTCAGCTGTCTATAATCAATGCAAAGTTGCATCGATCCATTTTTCTTTTTGACAAACAACACTAGAGCACCCCAGGGTGCTATACTAGGGCGTATAAAGTCTTGGTCAAATAAATCTTTAAACTAAACTTTTAAGTTTTTCAACTCTCCTAGCGCCATTTTATATAAGGCAATTGATACAAAAGTTGTAACAGCTCATTTTTCAATCGTGTCGAAAATAGTGATTTTAGGACCACAAATCTGATGAGTGAACCTGTAAATATTATTATTTACTATTTATGAGTCAAATATAGTATAATATTGAATTTTTATATGATAATTTTTGCTAATTGAATGAATAGTTAAGTACAAGTGTCCTTAAAGTCAAGTGATTTTGAAAAACGAGATATCGGGACCTCATTATTGTAAACCAAACTCATAAATATTTTTATTAAATATTTATGGAGTTATTATATAGGTATATTTAAATTTGGTCTAAAAACTTTAACGTTTAGATAATTAATTTAGTAAAAAAGACTAAATCGTAAAAGTTATAAAAGTTAGTTACTATTAGTTCAGTTGTGCTAAATAGTTATGAAAGCATATTTGAATGGATTTATATGGTAATTTAACCATATTTAAAATGTTGGACGGTATGTATATATTTTTAATTAAAACTATGTAATAATTAATGGTATTTTGGTAATTAAATAAAAAGATAAAATAATAAAAACAAGTATCATCTTCTTCATTTTCCATATTGGTTGACCAAAACACCATTAGATCTTTAGGAGAGGTTCGGCCAAGGCTTATTTCAATTGCATGGTATGTATTTTTAACCCATTTTTGATGATTTTTATGTTTTTTAGAACAATGTAGCTTAATTTAGCTAACCCAAGGATTAATTTGCAAAATTGTCAATTGTTTTGATTCATGTCATTGATGAACTTGTAATTTTTTTGAAGTTTGATGATAGATTTATAAGCTTAATAGTTAAATAGGACTATTTTGTAAATTGGATTTGGTTTATTTTACAGTTTAAGGACTAAATTGTTAACAAAGTAAAGTTACATAAAATTCTTGTGAAATTTTGTTAAATATGGGTTGTATAAGGACTATAGAAAATTCAGCTAGCATTGATTAGGTTAAATTTTGATAGATTTGAAAGTTTCCGGTTTAAGGACTAAATTGAATAAAATGAAAAAGATTACGAGGCATTCAAATAATAAAATTTAACTGGTATAAACGTATAATAGGATGATATAAAATGTTTGGATTTGATAAATTGAATTGAATTATTGAATAGATCAAAAATTGGACCAAATTGAAGAAAATTAGTGCCTCATATTTTAGTCAAATTTGAAAGATAAACTCCCAATTAAACTCTATTTATTTGTTTCAGTCGAACTCTGAATAGTCTAAATTATTTTATTATTATTTTACCTATGAATTTAGCCTATAAATAGGGTCTTTTACAATCTTATAAAATACACACATTAAAATATTAAAACTTATAACACTTTCAGAGAATTTTGTGTTTACGTTTTGAGGGTTATTTATTTTCGGGTTTCGGGGTTTAGTTTTTATCTCCATCTTTTGTACTCTTCATTCTTTTGCCATTATAGTAAAATCATATTTGCTTGTGGTTTTTTATCCTCTTTGAAGGGGATTTTCAACGTTAAATTTGTGTGTTCAATTTCTTAATTTCTCAATTTCTTCTACTATTTTTACTTTTTCGTTGCTTAACCGGGTCAATCCCCAACAAGTGGTATTAAGAGCTAGTTCAATTTTCATAGATCATCCAGTTCAGAGATGGTAGCAACAAGATTTGACATTGAGAAGTTCAATGGTGTCACAAATTTCAATCTGTGGCAAGTTCGGATGATGGCAATTCTAATTCAAACCGATCTGAAAAAGGTTGTTAACAGGAAAATGCCTGAGAATCTAAATCAAACAGAATGGGAAAAGCTTGATGAAAAGGTCTGATAAACCGTAATTTATACATATTATTATCCCATGCTTAACACATTTATGAATGATTTCTCCTTATATTTGGTGAATTTGATGCTCCTAATCCTTTAATTTCATGTTTTATACTTAGGTGAGCATAGGGGAGCAAAAAGAACAAGAAACGGGCCAAAAACAGAGAAAATGGGCCGACGTGGGAAAATAACACGGCCTGGACTTCCTCACACGGGTAGCACACATGCCCGTGCTATTCTAACAGGCTCGAACACGGCCTAAAACAACCTCAACACGGGCATGTTGATCTCTCAGCCTTGACCACATCCTGAAGTAATCGCACACGGGCATGTCACACGAGCGTGTCCCTACCGAGCCCTAGTTAAGTTCTATTCGGAAAAGGGCGATTTTGAGGGCTTTTAGGCATTCTAAAGCCTATTTAAACACCCTAGAGGAGGATTAAAGAGGACACGGAAAGTAGGAAGCAAGGAATTACTCAAAGAAAGCCGATTGATCCATCTCAGAAGCCGGATTATTCATCAAGACTGAAGATCTCCCCTCAATTTCCCTTCAGGAGTTTTGGGTTTTCTTTATATTTTGCATTCATTATTCTTCTGAGATGTTTTCCTTTTTAGTTATGAACTAAACCCCCTAAATAACTAAGGGGAATGAAACCTAAGACGAATCTTGTTATTATTATCTGAATTGTATGATAAATATTTAACTTGTTCTTAATTATGTGTTCTTAATTCTTGCTCCGGTATTTCAGGATATTGATTCAAGTTAATGCGCTTATTCGGAGGATGAATAGTCCCTGTCTAAGAGTAAATTTTCATAATTAAGCGGAGTTGATTGCACGCCTAGAGATAGGGTGACAAGATTTTGCCGGATTAGGGTGAAACCTAATAAGGGGATCCATAGATCGAGTTAATGCAACCTTAGGGTGTTAATTAGAAAGAGATTTCAATTATTCAACCTAGGGTTAGACGTTATTAGTCTTGAATAGGGATAATAACATAACTTAGGGATTTCTACAGAGCAAGTTGAATGAATAAATTGTCCAATTCAGAGTCAAATAACAAGTGAAGTCTAGGTGGACTTTTCCTTGGGTATTGTCTTAATCAATCGAATTTTCTAAAAAGTATTTTCCCCAAACCTATTTTCTATGCATTCTTAGAGTAGTTAATTAGTTAATTAAAACCCCCATTATTTTAGGCTAGATAATAAAAAGAAAGTTAATATTAGTACTTTTAGTTCCTTTGGGTTCGACATCCGGTCTTGCGAAAACTATACTACTATTCGATAGGTGCGGTTGCCTTCATCATGATAATAGTTAGTTTAGGTACGATCACTTATAAATTTTAAAACTTATCGCGAGTGAAAATCAAGTTTTTGGCGCTGTTGCCGGGGAACTAAGATATTAGGAACACTCAATTTTATTACTTTAGCCATTTATTTTATTGCAATTTTAATTTTGTTTTGATCTTTGTTACTAAATTTTCTTTTGCCTTCTTCTGGCAAGTTCTTATAGTTTATGACTAGAAGAAACCATCAGGACCATTACTTTTTGACGAAGAAATCGATCGCACAGCTCACAGAAACTGAAGAGAAATAAGGCGAAGCCTAAGATACACAGAGGAAGAGCAACAAGATGATATCTCAACTACAACCGAGAAGATGGCTGAAAATCAGGAAAATCCGCTACCTTCTGCGATTGCCGCCGATCAAGTAAATCAGAATAATGTTCCACGCACTATGTATGATTATGCTAAGCCAAAATTAATAGGAGCTGAGTCAAGTATAGTTAGGCCTGCTATTGCTGCAAATAATTTTGAACTAAAACCTAACACGATTCAAATGATACAGTAATTTGTTCTGTTTGATGGTTTGCAGGATGAGGATCCCAATGCTCACTGGGCAAATTTTTTTGAATTCTGCGACACATTTAAAATTAATGGCGTTTCTGATGATGCCATTCGCCTTCAGTTATTCCCTTTTTCATTGAGAAATAAAGCTAAACAGTGGTTAAACTTGTTACCACAAGGGTCAATCACTACTTGGGAACAAATGACCGAAAAATTTTTATTAAAGTATTTTCCGCCAGCTAAAACAGCTAAATTACGTAATGATATCTCTTCTTTTGTGTAGATGGATTTAGAAACACTTTACGATGCATGGGAGAGATACAAGGACCTACTGCGAAGGTGTCCTCACCATGGATTACCTCTATGGCTGCAAGTTTAAACATTTTACAATGGTGTGAACCCCTCGACAAGACAGATGATTGATGTAGCAGCTGGTGGAACCATCAACAACAAAACACCTAAAGCAGCGTACGAATTTATTGAGAAGATGTCACTAAATAACTAACAGTGGCAAGTCATGAGGACTAAGCCAACCAAAATAGCTGGCATTTATAACGTCGATGCGGTTAATATGTTATCAAATTAGGTGGAACTTCTAAATAAAAAGATTGATGGTTTACTTGGTTCTACGCAAGTACTTCCAGTGATGAGGTGTGATTCAAGTGGAAGAGGCGTACATACAGAATATCAACCCTTCAATCCTACAACCGAAGAGGAACAAGTCCACTATATGGTTAACAATAACTGTAAACCTCAAAATAACCCATACAGTAATAGTTACAATGTAGGTTGGAGTAACCACCCAAATTTCTCATGGGGTGGTCAAGGAAATCAAAGGCCACAAAATCCTCTGGGTTTTCAACAACCACCTTATTAATAGAAAAAGAAACCGAATCTTAAGGAGATGCTATCCAAATTCATTACGGTGTCAAAAACTCGTTTTTAGAATACCGAGACAGCACTTAAGAATCAACAAGCGTCGATGTCCAAACTAATTTTTGAACGACCACAAGGTAGCTTGCCAAGCAATACTAAACCTAACCCAAAGGAACAGCTCAATGCAATCAACATTAGAAATGAGGAAGGGTTAGTTGCATCTTAACCAGAACCAAGGCAAGAAACTGTGGTAAGCAAAGGTAAAGGTGAGGTAGGTCACAATGAGAAAAAAACGGTAAGTGTAGAATATAAATCTCGTATGCCATATCCCAATGCGACAAGGAAAGACCGCTCAGATGAGCAATTTGGTAAATTCCTTAAACTTTTAAAGAAATTACATATCAACTTACCATTTATTGAAGCTCTCTCGCAGATGCCGAACGCAATGAAGTTTTTAAAGGAGCTCTTAGCAAATAAGCGAAAGTTGGACGAGGCATTGCATGTGGAGTTAAACGAGTTTGCTCGACTATTCTTCAAAATAAGCTGCCCAACAAATTAAAAGATCTAGGGAGTTTTACAATTCCTTGCTTAATTGGAAGCTTAGATATTAATAATGCATTGGCTGATTTAGGGGCTAGCATCAACGTCATGCCTTACAAACTATTTAAGCAACTAGGTCTTGGGAAACCGAAACAAACTAGGATGAGCATTCAATTAGCAGATAAAACTACCAGATTTTCTAGGGGTATTATTGAAGATGTACTCATTAAAATTGACAAATTTATATTCCCAATTGATTTCGTTGTTCTAAACATAGAGGAGGATAGTAACACTCCTTTGATTTTAGGAAGGCCCTTTTTAGTAATTGCTAGAACAATTATTGACTTTGGCACAGATGAATGGCGGACACATAAATCGAGAACACACGATAAACCAAAACTGCGCCAGGACGAGTTCAATACCTCACCAAATCAACTTAAGGTTGGAGATAAAGTATTATTAGATACCGCAGATCCTTGCATTACCACTACCAAATCGAATGAAGAAATTCCTCTTACGGTACATAGCATTTTCCCATTCGATACAGTCGAGGTCATCCATCCCAAATTCGGCACTTTTAAGGTAAACAATACCCGTCTAAAACTTTATTTTGATGAAATTGATAGCAGGAATGAGGAGTGTAAACTCCTCGAACCATCATGACCATTCAATGGAGAGGTAAGTCGAGCTTAGACTCTAAATAAGCGCTTCTCGGGAGGCAACCTGAGCACTAACGGTATTAACTTCTTTAAATTCTAGGGTTTAACACCTAACTTACTAACTGAGCTCCTGAATACAGGTTTTCCACACTCACACGGCCAGGCACACTGGCGTGCTGTAGACCGTGTGAAAATAGGGCAAAGATTTTTCCCCAACACGGGCTGTGATAAATGGCCATGGCCGTGGGCGATCCTGCCAAAATAACACAGACGTGCGACACGCACATGTCTTAGAACCGTGGTTGAACCTGAGAAAATAGCACGGGCATGCAACATGCCCGTGCCTAGCACCCGTGGTCGAACCTGTCAAATTAACACGGGCGTGGACCTACACACACGAGCGTGGTAGAAGCGAACGAAGCAGAACACAGCCGTGTTCACCAATACGCCCAAGGTACACGAGCGTGGGGTGAATGTCAGACGCGCTGAAATTCAGAAAAACGCGAAACACATGGGCTAAAATTAGGGCACACGGGCTTGTCCCATGGCCTTGTGCCCCAAAATCTATAAAAACCCCTTACTATTCATCATCTTCTTCCCTCAAAATCCCTAACCCTAGCCGCTGCAAGTCCACACACCCTCTCTGCCACGCTCGTGCGACGCCTTCAACTCCATTTTTGAAGCCCAAGCTCCTCCCTCTTGCGTTTGTTTACTCTTTTCTCTTCTATTTTACTTACTTTTGATGTTTATTAGCAGAATAATCTTCATTTTTCTCATATTATTTCCATTTTTCTATCATTTAAATTTGATTTTTAGAGTAGTTATCATCTATTTCATGTTGAATTTTTTTTACTTATTGCATGATTTCTCTGCTCCATTTGACTAGTTTAAAGTGAATATTCATAGTTAGGATAATAGAAATACTCATGCCTTTTGTTTTTCTATTTTTCATCAATACATTATGCTATATTCATTCATTTTTTCGTTTCCATGGATTTCATGCTACCAAACCCACATGCATCACTCACTAGATATTTCCATTAACATTATTCTCGAAGTTCTATTCATAATAATGACTTGATATATTTGCTTTGGTTGTTTTAGCATGTTCATCAAATTAGTCTGTGAACCCCATGAAGTTTTATCGTTTAATTTTAACATACTTGGGGCGTATTGGTTTCACTGCAGATATACTATGTCATCTTCACGTGGAAAAAGGCCGCATTTCCCGCTTCGAAGAAAAAGAAGGGAGCGTCATCTTCCTCGGGTCCTACCGCTGAAATTTTCCATCCCTTCCTTCAATTTCCCATTGGACCCCAAGAGGAACTCTTCCAGATACTTCAGGCCTGACCTTTAGGTGTAGGCCGCTGCATCAATTGGACCGCACTCGAACAAGTCCAACTAGCTGATGCGGTCAAAGCTCTTCTAACAACCGATCCGTGGGAACTTTTTTTTACGATTATCGAGCTGACTTATCTCGAGCTCACGATGGAACTCTGCTCAACGTTCCATCTTCAGATCATAATTGTAACGCCCTAAAAATCTCGAAACCCAAAAATCCTAAAATCCTGAACTTTCTTTATTTTCGGTTTTGATAAAAATTGTGTTTAATATTCCTAGCTAAGCGATAATTTTAGTAGGTCTTAGTTAAGGAGTGAGTTGAATTAAAGGGTAGAAGAAATTATAATTTAATTATTAAAATAATTAGGGTTGGCAAGTAGTTGGGGTTTTAAATAAAGATAAGGGAAAATAGCATCAAAAAGCCTTGTGGAGGAATGGCTAAGTGATGCCACTTAGAGTGTAGGGAGGTGGTGTTAGTGGCTAGCAAGGAGATCCTAGGCTCGAATCCTAGCTTAGTATTCTTAGGAATTTAATTTTGGCCTTCTAGAAGGTTGGAAGTGGCGTGAAGATGGACTATAAGGGGAGTGTTCAGGAGAGAAAATTTAGGAAATAGATTGGGGAGTTATCAGGGAGAAAAATGAGGAAATGCAATGCAGGGCAACCTACCCCAACAATCCAACTGGTACACTTCTACTCCGTCCCCCTTTTCAGAACCTGTGTGGATATAAATAACGACCCACCTAATCGATACACATAAATGGTAGCCCGATTGCAGAACTACCCAAGTTGCAGCAAGCTGCCAATCACATATTGGGCTTAAAAGCCGTCGGTGGATCTACGGTTGTCAAGCAACCATGCGACCCTCATATACTCCCTCCGTTCCATAATTCCCAACCCATATGCAACCTAACCAGGATATCACATGAATACATATGAATTCATGTAGCAATCATAAATCTTACACACAACACTTGGGGGTATTTTAGTTATTTTTTCCCTTAGGGGTATTTCGGTAATTTTTTTATTACGGGTTTTTACTTACCTTGGCCCATTAAAACATCCCGTGAGCTAAAATGAACGAACACTATGCACCAGGTAGGATTCCAGAGAAGAGGAGGTGAGTCATTAAGACTACTTAAGTACCAAGCTCTCCCTAGATCCAATCCTAGACATATATATACCCGCTGCCACACCTTAACTCTATGACCTGTCCACGGTCGCAATATATTAATTAAGTTTTATGTGGTTATCATATACTAGGCCCAAACCCCTACATACATGCATATGGCCCTCTTGGCCCAATCTCATTCATATGGCCCATCAGGCCCAATTCACATTCATATGGCCCATCAGGCCCAATTTACGTTCATATGGCCCATTCGGCCCTATCTCATTTATATGGCCCATCCGGCCCAAATCACATTATATTCATGCTCACATACAAATTTCCTATCACATAGCATCGCTTATCAAATTTTACTTATTATGGGCCCAACAGCCCATCGGGCCCATTTAGCCCATTGTGGCCCACTTGGCCTATTCACAACCCAAGTCTATGGAATTGCCCATGGGCCTTACGCAACCTATCAGTCTCCCCCTTACGAGTATTCGCATTTGCAAGACTACTGTAGCCACATTTTTAGCTTTTCGGCATTTCAACTTTTGTCGAATCATAGTGTGTGTGCAGTGTATGTACACACCTGGTAGGCAAGCGTGCTGTGATTCCCTTAGTCACCAACCTGCAAATGATATCACCCTTCAATTATTCGCATGCTTAATACATAACTTTACTAAAACCGAAACCTCACCTTAACTTCACCTTGCGCGATAAGTATAACAACCTCTTCTTAAATCAGTAACCACGATCAACTCCTAGATCTGCACCAATCTTAACTATTAAAACTAGAATAATAGGTCACTCGTATCCAACACAAGTCCCCTTACCTTAACTTTGAACATTCGGCCACCTTAGCCAATGGGAGAAGAATACTTACCAAAACCGCAAACACCTAAAGAGCAATTTCGGCAGATAGCTAAGATCCGAGGTCCAATACTAATTCCCTACCAAAGTCGATTACAAAGAGTGAGGGAGAGGAGTAATTGGTATTAACAATACTAGCAAAAAAAGAGAAAAGGTGCTTACACCAAAAGAGCAATCGGCCCAAGGGAGATTCGACTTTTCAGCTTTTAAACTAATATGGTGAATAAGGTTTATTCAGTACAAATTAAAGAAGAAGAGTAGAAGAAGGAATCGGCTAACCTAAAGGGTAAATCAAAAGAGAATTGAGGAGAGAAAGAAAGGAAAAAGAATCAGCTAGTAAAGATGGAAAAGCCAATCGACATTAAAAAAAATAAAGAATTTGACATTAGCCTATGATCCCAAACTCAGCACATATTTATAGCCTACAGCCAAGTTGTCTGACCCTCAATTCCCAATTCAGCTCCATCAATTCCCCCTTCTCATCTCTTCTTTTTTCTCCCTGATAACTCTCCAATCTATTTCCTTAATTTTCTCTCCTGAACACTCCCCTTAGAGTCCATCTTCACGCCACTTCCAACCTTCCAGAAGGCCAAAATTAAACTCCTAAAAATACTAAGCTAGGATTTGAACCTAGTATCTCCTTGCTAGCCACTAATGCCACCTCCCTACGCTCTAAGTGGCGTCACTTAGCCATTCCTCCATAAGGCTTTTTGATGTTATTTTCCCTATCTTTATTTAAAACCCCAACTACTTGCCAACCCTGATTCTTTTAATAATTAAATTATAATTTCTTCTACCCTTTAATTCAACTCATACCTTAACTAAGACCTACTAAAATTATCGCTTAGCTAGGAATATTAAACACAATTTTTATCAAAACCAAAAATAAAGAAAGTTCGGCATTTCAAGATTTTTAGGTTTCAGAATTTTTGGGGCGTTACAACTCTACCCCCTAAAAAAAATTTTGTCCTCGAAATTCCCAACTACTAACACAGACTACCACACCACACTTCCGCTGCGCACTCTAATTCCAACTTAGGTAAATAGCACCCGATGGGTAAGTACGTACTATTATTCACCTCCGGAGCGTCTCCATCCTCATGATGACGTGCTGCGTAGACCAAAGCTGGCTGCCTCGCCTCAGCATGACCAGCACCTCTGCTCGGTGCTCTACGACCCAAACCGTTTCCACCCCTGGCCTGATCACGGCCTCTCGGTGGTTGCTGACCACCCCTTGGTTGCTGAACACCACCTCGGCCCACGTCTGGCACCTGTCTCGGCATTCTAAGGCAATTCCTGATCCTATGCTCCTTACATCCACAAGCTAAACAAGCTCCTGTCCTCTTCCAACACTCGCCTACATGACCTTTCCCACAATTAGCACATGGTGGCACCCCTGGATTAACTGCAGGGGGCCCTGCTCTAACTGGCTCATTAACTCTGGCCCTAGCCCTAGGCCTCTGTTCAACACCAGGAGTCTCAACCTCCCTCTTGTTCTTACCCCTTTCTTTCTCCCAATTTAGGCGATTAGTGCGCTTTATCTCCTCTGCTATCTTTGCTTTCTTTACCAAATCCGAGAAAACTCACTCCCTTTGCGGGGCTATTAATACTCTAAGGCTATCTCTAAGTCCATCCTCAAACTTAACGCAACGCTCATAGTCCGTTGCCACCATAACTCTTGCATACCTACTAAGGCGTAGAAACTTCGCCTCATACTCCACCACCGATTTATCTCCTTGGGTCAAGTTCAGGAACTCCTTCCTTCTAGCATCCACATAGCTTGCACCACATACTTCTCTTGGAATGCAGCTTTAAAAAACTCCCAAGTGACCCGCTCCGGTAGGGTGCCCTCTTTCATCGCCAGCCACCACTGGTAGGCTAGTGACACGGCTTCTTTTAACTTTTGTTCTGATGAACTGTCCAGGTCCTCCATTATCCTTTCAGTGGCCTCCAACCAATATTCCACCACGTTAGGAGCCACACCAAACACACCCTTGAAGATCTCGGCCCTGTTTGAACGAAGTCGCTCCGGAATGGACCCCTAATTCCTGCTGCCATTATTGGGCCCAGCGACCCTTTCCAAAATCGTCAGCATTGCCTGCGACAATGCATCTTCTCCCGTGGCCCGATCATATAGTCCATTCCCAATCACAGGTGAGGCCAAAGCCTCTTCTACTCCAACGTCAGGCGTATGGCCCGATGTCGACAATTTAGCCTTAACACTTCTGCGGCTTAGGCCATAACCTCTTGCACCTCTTTTAGCACTCATCGTCGATTCGCGTATTATCTGGATTAAAAATTTTATGAAGTTTTAGTTAGTTTAATAATTAACCCGATGTTTTATGGAAATTATTAAAGAGAAGATTGTTTTCAAAAATCCTCTACAGGTTCAAGTTCCTGCGGGCTCTAGTTCTATTCTAACAAGATCACCTAAAGTAGCCCTCTAGCTAACTACTATATACTTGGTTCGACGTCGGAGACTCGGTGTGCCGCTCAGCAAGACTTTTCTTATCACAAAATATTGTGATTCAATCAAAAAAAATTTAAAAATAAAAAGAAACCAAGTAATAAGGCCCAATTCACAGCCCGAGTTTTGTAACCTAGGCTCTGATACCACTAAATGTAACACCCCAAACTCGACCTGGACATTATGGCTGAATCTGGCGCATCACGTTGAAGTGTTTTAGTGAAAACTGCTTTTTCATTAAAAACCCTTCTTAAAATAAAAGAAACCTTAACTATCCTTTAAAAAAACTCCTTTTAATCACTTGATTAAAATATATGATTTTATGAAAACATGTCCTTTTAAAATATAGTTACGGAAACGTAGAAGAGACATACCATGGATGAAGAAACCATGCTCAACTTCTTATAATTACGTCACATAAAAATAATAATCCAAATAATAACCAAATGGAATGCCTTATTACAATCCAGTCTGAAATCACTTAATAACCAGAAACTTATATGCTTTAAAATGAAAAAAAAAACAAAATGTAACACCCTAAACCCGGCCTGGACGTTATGGCCGAATCTGGCGCAAGCGCATGGATACAAGTTATGCCTTGGAATTAAAGACAATTCCGAACAGGCTTTGTCTACGAACAAGGAAGCTATAAGTAATGCAACTATGAATCTCATGGAGAGTACGATCCTGGCTCAGGATGAATGCTGGCGGCACGCTTAGCACATGCAAGTCGGATGGGAAGTGGTGTTTCCAGTGGCGAACGGGGAGTAACGCGTGAGAACCTGCCCTTGGGAGGGGAATAACAGCATATATAGTCTAGAGTCCAGCACTAATTGAAAAAAAAATTAGGAAAAATATTATGCTGATAAAAAATGAGTGACATAAAAAGACAGAAAAGTTATCATTACGTTTATCATTATGTTATAAGAAAGAAATCCACTCGGCAAGTATGACGGTCTTAATGATGATCCTGCACGTATTTCGTGTCTATCTCATTGGTGGTTTTAAAAAACCTCGCGAATTAACTTGGGTTACAGGCGTGGTTCTGGGATTCACGGATTCAATTATAATCTTTCTTACTTTCGAGATAAGCAAAGCATGCAAAGTCGTACTTACTTTACTCTTTCTACCTATCAGGATAATACAATTTCTCCTCTGTTTCAGTCATTTTTTTTGGAGATTGGATGCAGTTACTAATTCATGATCTGGCATGTACAGAATGAAAACTTCATTCTCGATTCTACGAGAAGACCCTATACCTAGAGCTAACATTATATAACCAAGTTAGGACATTGTAGAATAGGCTAAATCCCTCTTAATATCTTTTTGAGTAAGGGCTAAAGTAACCCCTAATAATACCGTTATTATACCTATCAAAGATATTAGGTTCATTATGTAAGGTATAACTATAAAAAGTGGATTTTTCGTTTTCAATTTTTTTATTTTTTTTAGTTCTTTAAAAGTAGGCTAAAAAAACGAACGCCGTTTTCGAGGAGAGCCGAAAGGTAGTTCAGTTTCCATTCCCAAAACTGTTAAAAAGCAAAAATTATTCTTTTGACCTTTCTTTTTTTTCATTGGATCTTTATGAGAGGGTTGTAGTTTAAATTTGTGCCAAGGTTTCAGGCAAAAAGGAAATAGGATCTTTATCTGAATACCGTCAGTTAACCAGTTTTTTGGAAATTCGGTTTCGGATAACAATCCTCACCATGAAATAGCGCACCCACACATCTTCATCGATGTTGCTTTTTGACCGGAAGACCGAGAGCTAACTATCGAGACTTTGGACTATCCGAACACATACTTCGTGAAATGGTTCAGGCATGTTTGTTTTCGGGGGCAACAAGATCGAGAAACTCAACAACGCTACTATTCTTGAACAACTTAGAGCCAGGCTTTCCTTTCGCACTATTACGGATACGAAAATAATATTGAAAATTTGAGTGGTTCGATTCTTGAATAATCCACATCACTTCTGCTTCTATTGTAACAAAAGATTCCCTTTTTATGTGGAAAAGGCCTGTATCAATAATTATGATTTTACGTATGGACAATTCCTCATAATTGGTGAATTCGTAGGTTCAATTCCTACTGGATGCACGCCAATGGGACCCTCCAATAAAGGTCGAGATACCACCAGTCAACAAATTAATGTAAGTTGTGAGGTACAGCAATTATTAGGAAATAATCGAGTTAGAGCTGTAGCTATGAGCGCTACAGATGGTCTAACGAGAGGAATGGAAGTGATTGACACAGGAGCTTGGGAGGCTCATTACTTCAATTGAGATAATGAAAAGTCATTTCATTTTTTTAGTTAGAATTTTAGGCGGTTCTCGAAAAAAGATGGCAAAAAAAATTATCCCTAGAGTAGATACTAAGAGGAATGTATAAACCAATGCTTCCATAAATTCGATTGTGGTTTTAAATCGTTGGGTGTGGTGCTGAAATTGTGATCTCCAAAAATCATATTTTTTCATTCATTTATTCAGTCAATTAATAAGTATTTTTTTTCCATTTTTGATTCACGATTTAGACTCAGTAAATCATTCATTTTAATCGCCACTCTATTCGATATAGAAATAAATTAGATAAATTTAATCTATTATATAAATATTTATTAGAAATAAATCGTCAAATATTCAATATGATTCCATAAGATCTATGAAGAGCAGATCTAATTGTATGGCAGGTGAATTAGTAGAATTTGAAGAGGGTACTATAGGCATTGCCCTAAATTTGGAATCAAATAATGTTGGTGTTGTATTAATGGGTGACGGTTTGATGATACAAGAGGGAAGTTCTGTAAAAGCAACAGGAAAAATTGCTCAGATACCAGTGAGTGAAACTGACACAGGTGGGTAGGTAGAGAATACCTAGGGGCGCAATGCGCTACCAAGCTCCGCTACATACCTTTCAATTGGCCTACAATGTCATTGTAGAGAATCCCTGTCTTGTTTTCCACACCCTTATTTCATCTATTGATATACAAAACAGATCTTTCCACTTCCTCTTTTTGGTTTCATACAACAACCATATAAGCTTATACAGTTTGGGAAGGGGTTTTGATTGATCGATCAAAAAGAAGAATCTACTTAAACCGATATGCCCTTAGGCACGGCCATACATAACATGGAAATCACACTTGGAAAGGGTGGACAATTAGCTAGAGCAGCGGGTGCTATTGCGAAACTGATTGCAAAGGAGGGGAAATCGACCATATTAAAATTACGTTCTGGGGAGGTTGATTCCATTAGTAATGAGGATTCAGAATATCACACATTGATCAATCAAAGAGAGATTCAACAACTAAAAGAAAGATCGATTCTTTGGGATCCTTCCTTTCTTCAAACGGAACGAATGGAGATAGAATCAGACCGATTCCCTAAGTGCCTTTCTGGATATTCCTCAATGTCCCAGCTATTCACGGAACGTGAGAAGCGGATGAAACCCGTATCTTTACAGACATGTCTATTTCATCGAGCCTGTCTCTGAAACAGTGCCCAGATCATTATGCCTTTTGTGCGGGTCGAAACTTACTCGACAATAAATTTTGCTACCTTAGGACCGTTATAGTTACGGCCGCCGTTCACCGGGGCTTCGGTCGCAGGCTCCCCTGTCATCAGGTCACCAATTTTCTTGACCTCCGCTGGGTTACAGGGGGTATTTTACCAGAGGTTTATATTGTATCAATCTACCCTTGTGTGGGTGATTCCTGTTGAAGCATATACTCGAGGGTGGGTGCAGGGTGAATGATTTCAAAGCGGACACCCATTCATTAGATAGAGAAGATCACCAAGATCTCGTGATCCGCTGCCGAACTTATTCCAATTCAATGAGCATTCTCAATATTATGCCTTGAAGAGGACTCGACCCTCCATGCTCTTTAGCACGAGATTTTGAGTCTCGCATGTCTACCATTTCACCACCAAGGCATCTTGAAAGTGAATCGTATTCCATGAATATGATATCATTCGCTCCCCTAGCTTTCGTCTCTCAGTGTCAGTGTCGGCCCAGTAGAGTGCTTTCGCCATTGGTGTTCTTTCCGATCTCTACGCATTTCACCACTCCACCAAAAATTCTCTCTGCCCCTACCGTACTCCAGCTTGGTAGTTTCCACTGCCTGTCCAGGGTTGAGCCTTAGGATTTGACGGTGGACTTAAAAAGCCACCTACAGACACTTTACGCCTAATCATTCTGGATAAAGCTTGCATCTTCTGTATTACCGCGACTGTTGGCACAGAGTTAGCCGATGCTTATTCCCCAGATATCGTCATTGCTTCTTCTCAGGGAAAAGAAGTTCACGACTCGTGGGCTTTCTACCTCCACGCGGCATTGCTCCGTCAGGCTTTCGTCCATTGCGGAAAGTTTCCCACTGCTGCTTCCCGTAGGAGTCTGGGTCCTGTCTCAGTCCTAGTATGGCTGATTATCCTCTCGGACCAGCTACTGATCATCGCACTGGTAAGCTATTGCCTCACCAACTAGCTAATCAGACGCGAGCCCCTCCTCGGGCGGATTCCTCCTTTTGCTCCTCAGCCTACGGGGTATTAGCAGCCGTTTCCAGTTGTTGTTCCCCTCCTAAGGATAGGTTCTTACACGTTACTCACATGTCCGCAACTGGAAACACCACTTCCCGTCCGACTTACATATAAATTGATTTTGTATATAATAGAAATAAAAAAAAGGGTTCGGTTTGTCTTTTTTTAGATAGTTTTTCATTAGTATACCTATAAAAAAATAGGTATATCTTGCATCCTTTCTAGAGTTTCGATATAAGGATATCTTTACCAATAGTCAACCCATTTGTTAGAATAGCTTCCATTGAGTCTCTGCACCTATCCTTTCCTTTTTTTATTATTCTCGCTTGCTGAGCCTTTGTTCATGTTTATTTTCGTAAAATAATAGGATTTGGCTCAGGATTGCCCATTTTTCATTCCAATGTTTCCCTGAATTTGAAAGTTATCACTTAGTAGGTTTTCATACCAAGGCTCAATCCAATTAAGTCCGTAGCGTCTACCAATTTTGCCATATCCCCTTTTGTGTCTTGAGATTAGGATTTTAAAATGTAGTTGCGGAAACGTAAAAGAGACATACTATAGATGAAGAAACCATGCTCAACTTCTTATAATTACGTCACATAAAAATAATATTCCAAATAATAACCAAATGGAATGCCTTATTACAATCCAGTCTGAAATCACTTAATAACCAGAAACTTATATGCTTTAAAATGAAACAAAAATAAATCTAAATTGTCTTGCTAGTTGGCCACCCAGAGTCCCTCCAAATATCGAACCTTCTACTGAGCATCACCTGAAAATAAAAAAAAAGAAGGGGTGAGTTTTCGTAAACTCAGTGTGTACAACCCTCGATGAAAACAAGCATTCAAAAGTCATCATACATCAAACATGCAATGCAATGCAATGCAACCCACCCCAATAATCCAACCGGTACAATTCTGCTCCGTCCCCCTTTTTACAACCTGTGGGGATATAAATATTGACCCACCTAATCGATACGTATCACTGGTAGCCCAGTTGCAGAACTACCCAAGTTGCAACAAGCTGCCAATCACATATTGGGCTTAAAAGCCATCGGTGGATCCACGGTTGTCAAACAACCATGTGACCCTCATATACTCCCTCCGTTCCATAATTTCCAACCCATATGCAACCTAAACAGGATATCACATGAATACATATGAATGCATGTAGCAATCATAAATCTTACACACAACACTTGGGGGTGTTTTAGTCATTTTCGCCCTTAGGGGTATTTCGGTAATTTTTTTATTACGGGTTTTTACTTACCTTGGCCCGTTAACAAATCCCGTGAGCTAAGATGAACAAATACTATGCACTAGGTAGGATTCCAGAGAAGAGGTGGTGAGTCATTAAGACTGCTTAAGTACCAAGCTCTCCCTAGATCCAATCCTAGACATGCATATACCTGTTGCCACATCTTAACTCTATGACTTGTCCACGGTCGCAATATATTATGTGGTTATCATATACTAGGCCCAAAACCCCTACATACATGCATATGGCCCTCTTGGCCCAATCTCATTCATATGGCCCATCAGGCCCAATTCACATTCATATGGCTCATCAGGCCCAATTCACGTTCATATGGCCCATTCAGCCCTATCTCATTTATATGGCTCATCTGGTCCAAATCACATTATATTCATGCTCACATACAAATTTCCTATCACATAGCATCGCTTATCAAATTTTGCCTATTATGGGCCCAACAGCCCATCGGGCCCATTTAGCCCATTCCGGCCTACTTGGCCTATTCACAACCCAAGTCCATGGAATTGTCCATGGGTCTCAGGCAACCTATCAGTCTCCCCCTTACGAGTATTCACGCACTCATAAGACTACCGTAGCCATATTTTCGGCTTTTTGGCATTTCGACTTTTCGCATTTTGGCATTTCGGCTTTTGCTTAATCATAGTGTGTGTACAGTGTATGTACACACCTAGTAGGCAAGCGTGCTATGATTCCTTTAGTCACCAACCTAAAAACGATATCACCCTTCAATTATTCGCATGTTTAATACATAACTTTACTAAAACCGAAACCTCACCTTAACCTCACCTTGCGCGATAAGTATAACAACCCCTTCTTAAATCACTAACCACGGTCAACTCCTAGATCTGCACCAATCTTAACTATTAAAACTAGAATAATAGGTCACTTGTATCCAACGCAAGTCCCCTTACCTTAACTTTGAACATTCGACCACCATAGCCAATGGGAGAAGAATACTTACCAAAACCGCAAACACCTAAAGAGCAATTTTGGCAGAGAGCTAAGATCCAAGATCCAATACTAATTCCCTACCAAAGTCGATTAGAAAGAATGAGGGAAAAAAGTAATCGGTATTAACAATACTAGCCGAAAAAGAGAAAAGGTACTTACACCAAAAGAGCAATCGACCCAAGGGAGATTTGGCTTTTTAACTTTTAAACTAATATGGTGAATAAGGTTTATTCGGTACAAATTAAAGAAGAAGAGTAGAAGAAGGAATCGACTAACCTAAAGGGTAAATCAAAAGAGAATTGAGGAGAGAAAGAAAGGAAAAAGAATCAGCTAGCAAAGACAGAAAAGCCAATCGGCATTAAAAAAATGAAGAATTTGACATTAGCCTATGATCCCAAACTCAACACATATTTATAGCCTATAACCAAGTTGTCTGACCCTCAATTCCCAATTCAGCTCCATCACTTCCCCCTTCTCATCTCCTCGTTTTTTCCCTGATAACTCCCCAATCTATTTCCTAAATTTTCTCTCCTGAACACTCCCCTTAGAGTCCATCTTCACGTCACTTCCAACCTTCTAGAAGGCCAAAATTAAACTCCTAAGAATACTAAGCTAGGATTCGAACCTAGGATCTTCTTGCTAGCCACTAACGCCACCTCCCTACACTCTAAGTATACAGATGGACCATATAAATAAGATAGGGTTGAATGGGCCATATTAACGTGAATTGGGCCTGATGAGCCATATGAATGTGAATTGGGCCTGATGGGCCATATGAATGTGAATTGGGCCTGATGGGCCATATGAATGAGATTGGGCTAAGAGGGCCATATGCATGTATGTAGGGGTTTTGGGCCTAGTATATGATAACCACATAAAACTTAATTAATATATTGCGACCGTAGACAAGTCATAGAGTTAAGGTGTGGCAACGGGTATATGCATGTCTACGATTGGATCTAGGGAGAGCTTGGTACTTAAGCAGTCTTAATGACTCACCTCCTCTTCTCTGGAATCCTACCTGGTGCATAATTTTCGTTCATCTTAGCTCACGGGATTTGTTAATGGGCTAAGGTAAGTAAAAACCCATAATAAAAGAAAATTATCGAAATGCCCCTAAGGGCAAAAATGGTTAAAATAACCCTAAGTGTTGTGTGTAAGATTTATTATTGCTACATGCATTCATATGTATTCATGTGATATCCTGTTTAGGTTGCATATGGGTTGGGAATTATGGAACAGAGGGAGTATATGAGGGTTGCATGGTTGTTTGACAACCGTGGATCCACCGACGGCTTTTAAGCCTAATATGTGATTGGCAGCTTGCTGCAACTTGGGTAGTTCCGCAACCGAGCTACCATTGATATGTATCGGTTGGGTGGGTTGATATTTATATCCCCACAATTTGTGAAAAGGGGACAGAGCAGAAGTGTACCGGTTGGATTATTGGGGTGGGTTGCACTGTATTACATTGCATGTTTGATGTATGATGACTTTTGAATGCTTGTTTTCATCGAGGGTTGTACACACTGAGTTTGCGAAAACTCACCCCCTCTTTTATTTTATTTTCAGGTGATGCTCAGTAGAAGGTTCGATGTTTGGAGGGACTCTGGGTGGCAAATAGCAAGACAATTTAGATTTGTTTTTTTCATTTTAAAGCATATAAGTTTCTGGTTATTAAGTGATTTGCATCGGATTGTAATAAGGCTTTCCATTTGGTTATTATTTGGATTATTATTTTTATGTGACGTAATTATAGGAAGTTGAGCATGGTTTCTTCATCTATAGTATGTCTCTTCTACGTTTCCGCAACTACATTTTAAAAGGACATATTTTCATAAAATCATATATTTTGAACAAGTGATTAAAAGGAGTTTTTTAAAGGATAGTTAAGGTTTCTTTTCTTTTAAGAAGGGTTTTCAATGAAAACACGGTTTTCGCTAAAACACTTCAATGTGATGCGCCAGATTCAGCCATAACATCCAGGTCGAGTTTGGGGCATTATAGTAATGACCAACTACGATGATCCCGGCACGGTTCAATTTTGCCTCAGCGGGTTAGTCCGCCAGTTAAGCATCCCAGAGTTGGGCACCGTATTGGGCCTATACACAGAGGAGTTCAAGGAGGAGAACGAGCTTCACGCTCTCAACTGCCACATTCATTGTTCTCTTTCATGATGCTGGGACACATTAGTCCCTCGCTCGGCCACCTACTACCCTAGCCACTCCAAGGCATCGGCTCTTCCTCCATCCTTGAGGTACCTATATTCTATTTTAGCTCACACTTTGACAGGGCAGAAAGAGAGCACCGGCGTCGTCAACACTCACGACGTCTACTTCCTATGATGTATGTCGCATGGGCACGTCTTCGACCCAGCCTATTTCATTGCCCTAGCCATTCGCCATCAGCCGGAGTGGCATCGGAAGGGGGTCATCTCCATTGGCCCCTATGTGACTCGACTGGCTCGGCACTTCGGGCTCCTCAACACAGCGGCACAAGCATCCTCCCTTACCCTCATTGGCCAGATGTATCCACAAGGCATCTCGGGCATGCTAAGTATGAGGATGATCGAAAAGTGTATCGTCTCGCCCAATCAACTGAGGAGGAGGCCCCCGAGGACATTACTGATGATGTCCCTCCATGAACGAGGACCCACCGTCTCAGCCACCACCCACCCATCGTCCAGTTCATGCGGCGACTTCATATTCTGACATCTCTGAGCACCTCACTCGATTTGAGCAGTAGTGTTTTTAGCGAGTTGATAACATTGATGCTACTCTACAGCAGATTTGTCAGCACCTCCACATTTCATCGCCACCACCACCTCGCGAACCATCCGGCGATGATGATGTTTAAATATTTTATTTTATTTTATTTTTTTTATTTTTATTTTTATTTATCAATTTCCTTATTTTTTTCACTTTTAACTTTTCATTTTATTTCATTTTTGCTACTATTTTATTTTTAGGTTTTATAAACAAATTTTAATCTCGGCTAATTCTTTATGAGTAATTATTCTTCTTTAAATCCCCTAAAAAGTTCTTGATTTTATCACAGTTATAAAAAGCTACAAAGCTCACAATTACTTAGGAACTTCAAACTCCATTGAAAAAGGTTCTCCACGACTACCATGCCCTGCTCGACCACTAGATATAATATTCTTTTGGCGTAGCACTTGTGGAACCCAACCTCTACCACCACTGGAGTATCCTCCTCCACTCTACATAACTCTAAAATAGGGAGTTCATTCACTTAACATTCAGGAAGTTTCACTTCTCTCCCTATCTTATGATCTTATATCTATAATTGCCACTAACTTTATCTTTGTACATTGAGGGAAATGTACATTTTAAGTGTGGGGGGTAAATTATATCACTATCAGAAAAATCCTTGAATTTTGTCATGTTCTCTTGTAAATCTCTCATATCATTTTTAGGATGAATTTTAATTAATTTATGGTTTTTATTGATATATCTTGAATTAAAACATAGGCATTCATGCATTGATTATTTAAACTTTAAGACATTAGAGAATTAAGCATGATAAGTTGATTTTTGAAAAGTTAAAATTTTAGGTTATTTTCCCAAGTTTAGGTATTATCTTGAATTAAAATCCACAGGTTTAAACATAAAAAAGCCATAATTTTTTTGAGATTTTGAGCCTTTAAGAGCATCTATTATTTCTTTCATGCTCACTTTTATTGTTGCTTGAGTGTGTCAATATCAAATTGTTATTCTAGAACTTGCTTAATTATGCATGTCAAGACCACACCATTTGATTTGATATGTCAAGATGATAGAGGCACTTAGGATTAACCCACTCATGCCATGAAAAGCCTACATTCACAACTAACCCTTAGTAAACCTCTTTGAGCCTAGCAACCCATTCCTTGATTTATCCCCAATATTAACCCTTAACTTATTATTGTTGAAATGCCCTCAATTAATTTGATCCCTATTTTTGTCGAGATTTGATTTGAATAATTTGCTTAGCTATGTCTTGTTCTTAATAGTTAGTCTATGTTATTTAACTTGTTCTTAAAAAAATACATATCTATTTATTAGTAGTAAGTCGTATTTTTGAAGCTTGAGTGTTTAAATTCCATATTCTGAGAAGAATCTCTTTTGTACGCAATTAATGATTAAATGTTTTTTTAGTTAAGTAATTTTTCAATTCAATCTCGATTCTAACCTTCTCTTTCAACTTGTGACCACACCCCCTAACCAAGCCTCGTTACAACCCTTTAAAGACCTCTTGATTGATGTATCATCTCAATTTATAGTGGTGGAGATTTGATTTTCATGCAAGCCTATGGTAATAACTTTTCATATTGACTGTTGAGTGCTAATTTCATTATCCTTAAACACTTTGAGTGATTTGAGCGAATCTTTAGTGAGGATGTTTAAACTCTATAAGATTTTAAATTAATGGTGATTACTTAGATGAAGGGAGATGCCTATGTTTTCCGTGATTAAATGCTCAATTTGGAATGTTTGAAACTTTAATGTTCTTTTAGTTGAATTCTCAATGTATGATCACTTATGGATTAGTTTGAGATATTATTGATAGGAATTATAATTTGAGAAAAAGGAATTCTTAATTGTGAATTGCGGATTTTGTTTGAGAACAAGCAAATGCTTAAGTGTGGGGGTATTTGAGAAACCGTAATTTATACATATTATTATCCCATGCTTAACACATTTATGAATGATTTCTCCTTATATTTGGTGAATTTAATGCTCCTAATCCTTTAATTTCATGTTTTATACTTAGGTGAGCATAGGAGAGCAAAAAGAACAAGAAACGGGCCAAAAATAGAGAAAATGGGCCGACGTGGGAAAACAACACGGCCTGGACTTCCTCACACGGGTAGCACACATGCCCGTGCCATTCTAACAGGCTTGAACATGGCCTAAAACAACCTCAACACGGGCGTGTTGATCTCTCAGCCTTGACCACGACCTGAAGTAATCGCACACAAGCGTGTCCCTGCCGAGCCTTAGTTAAGTTCTATTCGGAAAAGGGCAATTTTGAGGGCTTTTAGGCATTCTAAAGCCTATTTAAACACCCTAGAGGAGGATTAAAGAGGACACGAAGAGTAGGAAGCAAAGAATTACTCAAAGAAAGACGATTTATCCATCTCAGAAGCCAGATCATTCATCAAGACTGAAGACCTCTCCTCAATTTCCCTTTAGGAATTTTGGGTTTCCTTTATGTTTTGCATTCATTATTCTTCTGAGATGTTTTCCTTTTTAATTATGAACAAAACCCCCTAAATACCTAAGGGGAATGAAACCTAAGACGAATCTTGTTATTATTATCTGAATTGTATGATAAATATTTAACTTGTTCTTAATTATGTGTTCTTAATTCTTGCTTCGGTATTTCAGGATATTGATTCAAGTTAATGCGCTTATTCGGAGGATGAATAGTCCCTGTCTAAGTGTAAATTTGACATAATTAAGCGGAGTTGATTGCATGCCTAGAGATAGGGTGACAAGATTTTGCCGGATTAGGGTGAAACTTAATAAAAGGATCCATAGATCGAGTTAATGCAACCTTAAGGTGTTAATTAGAAAGAGATTTCAATTATTCAACCTAGGGTTAGATGTTATTAGTCTTGAATAGGGATAATAACATAACTTAGGGATTTCTACGGAACAAGTTGAATGAATAAATCGTCTGATTCAGAGTCAAATAACAAGTGAAGTTTAAGTGGACTTTTCCTTGGGTATTATCTTAATTAATCGAATTTTCTAAAAAGTATTTTCCCCAAACCTATTTTTTGTGCATTCTAAGACACATGGGCATGTCTAAAGCCGTGTGAGGCACACGACCTGTTCACACGGACGTGTGACCTATACTACTATGAAAAATGTTTAAGTTTTGAAAAATATTATATGAGCTCGGTTTAGTCCTGACCTCTTTCTAAGGCATTTTTAAGGTCTCGTTGACCTATGTAAGGGACTCTATATTGATGTATGACTTGTGATGCCATGATGATTGTCAAATGAATGCTAAATGTTTTTCTATGTCCGGTAATGCCTTTAACCCTATTCTAATTACGGATACGGGTTAGGGGTGTTACATTTTATTGGTATCAGAGCTATGGTTTAATCAGTTCTAAGATTACCATAGAGTATGTGAGTCTAGCTATACATACCATATAAATGAATTTCGATAGTGTGATGATTCCTGACAGTTAAAATGTGCTTTTCATATAGCAAATAGATCTCGAACGAGCAATAGCTGATGATGTTGAGAGCAATACACCCGCTCCCGCTCAAAAGACAGTGCTAGCCGAATCTAGGCCAATATCTACTAGTCAGGGAGGAGATGCTAAGCAAGTCTTCTTCCAAATAATGACTGAGTGGTTCATAAAATTCATACGAATGAATCCGGCTGCTCAACAACCTCCACCCCCACCTATTCCTCAACAAGGCTCGGTTGTGCCATAAGTAATAGATATGATTCGATTGAGTAAGCCACCTATTGATAAGATTCGTAAACATGGAGCTAAAGAGTTTAGAGCTACGGTTGATGGCGATGCCGAGAGGGCTGAGTTCTGGCTTGAGAACATTATCCGAGTATTTGATGAGTTGTCCTGTACTTCAGATGAATGTATCTTTAGTATCCTTGCTTAGAGATAATGCATATCACTGGTGGAAAGCACTGACATTAGTGGTTCCTAGAGAACAGGTCACCAAGGAATTCTTCTAGACTGAGTTTTGGAAAAAGTACATAAGCCAGAGATTCCTTGATAAAAAACATAAAGAGTTTCTGGAGTTGAAACAGGGCGGATGACTGTAATAGAATATGAAAGAGAATTTGTACATTTGAGTAAGTATGCTCGAGAATATGTGTCTACAGAAGAAATCATGTGTAAAAGATTTGTTGATGGATTGAACGAAGATATAAAATTGTTAGTCAGGATACTTGAACTGAACGAATTCGTAGTATTGGTTGAGAGGGCCTGTAAAGCCAAGGATCTCAGCAAAGAAAAGAGAAAAGCTGATTCAGAGGCTAGAGATTCAAGAAAAAGATCAATGAATAAAACTTATCATTCCTCGTCAAAGAAATCTAGTAATTTTAATGATCGATTGATAACTTCAATGGGATATCAGAATAGAGATCGTGGAAAGCAACATATCAACCCTAAAGCTCAAACTACCTCAGTATCGAGTGTTGGAAATGCAAAGGATGTAAAGCCTGAGTGTAAATAATGTGGAAGACGACATTTTGGAGATTACTGGGGAAAGAGTAATAACCGAGCTTGTTACAGTTATGGTTCACGAGATCACTTTATAAAAGATTACCCAGAGTTAGCTAAAAAAGATAATGCTCATAACATTAGGCTGAGTAACACTGCAGCTAGAGGTAGACCACCGAGAAACATGGGAAATGTGAGTGGTGGTAGAGATGTAACGCGAGACACTGCAGCGAGATCTAATGCTAGAGCACCTGCACGAGCTTGCACTTTCAAACATAAGAAGAAGCGTCATCTCCAGATTTTATTACCGGTACTTTTACTCTTTATGATACTAAAGTTATTGCATTGATAGATCCAGGGTCTACTCATTCGTATCTATGTGTAAATTTAGTATCCAGTAAGACTTTGCCGGTAGAGTCTACTGAATTTGTAATTAGGGTATCGAACCCCTTAGGCAAGTGTGTATTAGTTGATAAAGCATGCAAGATTTGTCCGTTGATGATTCGGGATAAATACTTTCCAGCCAATTTGATGTTGTTACCATTTGACGAGTTTGACATAATCTTGGGTATGGATTGGCTAATGATGTATGATGCTGTTGTGAATTACAAACGGAAGATGATTGATTTGAGATGTTAGAATAATGAGATTATCCGTATTGAATCAAATGATTTGAATGGATTGCCAGCAATGATTTCAGTGATGTTAGCTCAGAAATATGTGAGAAAAGGTTGTGAAGCTTATTTAACTTATGTGCTTACGAAAGTGACTGAAAAGAAGATTGAATCAGTGCCAGTTGTTTGTGAATATCTAGACGTGTTTCCTGATGAGTTAACGGGATTACCTCCGATTCGAGAAGTTGAATTTGGGATTGAGTTAGCACCGAGAATTACTCTGATTTCGATAGCTCCGTATAGAATGGCTCCGACAGAGTTAAAAGAGTTAAAGTTTTAGTTGCAAGAATTAACCGATAGAGGATCCACAAGACCGAGCTTCTCACCTTGGGGTGCACCTGTTCTATTTGTGAAAAAGAAAGACGGCACGATGAGAATGTGCATTGACTATCGTCAGTTGAACAAAGTAACTATTAAGAACAAGTATCCTCTGCCCCGAATTGATGATTTGTTTGATCAGCTAAAAGGAGCTATAGTGTTTTCAAAGATAGATTTGAGATCGGGTTATTATCAGTTGCGAGTAAAAGATTCAGACATTCTAAAAACTATTTTTCGAACGAGGTACGGACTTTATGAGTTTTTAGTTATGCCTTTTGGATTAACAAATACACCTACTGTTTTTATGGATTTGATGAACAAAATGTTCAGACCGTATTTAGATCGATTTGTTGTCGTATTCATTGATGACATTTTGATTTATTCGCGTGATAAAACTGAACATGCCAAGCATTTGAGAATAGTGCTACAGACTTTGCGAGATAAGGAATTGTACGCGAAGTTTAGCAAATGTGAATTCTGGTTATGAGAAGTCAGTTTTCTGGGACATGTTGTGTCAGCATACGGTATCTGAGTTGATCTGAGCAAGATTTTAGCTATTCTGGATTAGAAGCCTCTGAGAAATGTTTCTGAAGCCTGCAGTTTCCTGGGACATGCTGGTTATTATCGACGGTTTGTGAAAGGCTATTCTATGATCGCAACTCCATTGACAAAATTGCTTCAGAAAGATGTGAAATTTGATTGGTTTGAAAAGTGTCAGAAAAGCTTTGATCAGTTGAAAGCCCTATTGACTGAAGCTCCGATAAAAGTGCAACTAGAATTAGGTAAAGAATTTGTGATCTACAGTACTGCTTCGTTGAACAGTCTACGGTGTGTTTTGATGCAGGAAGGCAAAGTTATAGCTTATGCCTCAAGACAGCTAAAACTTCACGGAAAGGATCATCCGACATACGACCTTGAATTAGCTGTGATTGTGTTCACTTTGAAGATTTGGCGCCACTATCTATTTAGTGAGAAATGTCATGTATATTCAGATCATAAGAGCTTAAAATATTTGATGACTCAGAAAGATTTGAATTTGCGATAGAGAATATGGTTAGAATTGCTAAAAGACTACGAGCTCATTATTGATTATCATCCGGGAAAAGTAAATGTTGTTGATGATGCCTTGAGTCGTAAATCATTGTTTGCATTATGTGCCATGAATGCTCATTTAGCTTTGTCTAATGATGGTTCGGTTTTAGCGGAATTGAAAGCGAGACCTTTGTTTTTACAGAAAATTATTTATGCTTAGAAGGTTGATAATGAGATTTTAGCAAAACAAGCCCAGTGTGATCTAGATTCTGATTCTGAATATCGAATTGATAATGATGAGTTTTTGCGATTCTGAGATCGAATTTGTGTTCTGAGAAATTTATAGTTAATTCAGATGATTTTGAACGAAGCTCACAACAGTTGTTTATTTGTGCATCCGGGTAGTACGAAAATGTATAACGATCTGAAATAGCTTTATTGGTGGCCTGGTATGAAGCATGACATCTCTAAATTTGTTGTGAAATGCTTGATCTGTCAGCAAGTTAAAGCTGAACATCAAGTGTCATCCGGTTTGTTACAACCGATTATGATTCCGAAGTGGAAATGGGACAGAATCACGATAGATTTTGTATCGAGTTTACCTCTATCTGCGAGAAAGAAAGATGTGATCTGGGTGGTAGTTGATCGATTAACGAAATCAGCTCATTTTATTCCAGTACGATATGATTACTCGCTTGATAAATTAGCTGAGTTGTACATTTTCGAAATTGTAAGATTGCACGGAGTACTTATTTTTATTGTTTCGGATAGAGATCCAAGGTTCACATCACGCTTTTGGAAAAAACTGCAAGATACGTTTGGTACGAAACTACACTTTAGCACTGCTTTTCACCCGCAGACGGATGGTCAATCTGAACAGATTATTCAGATACTTGAGGAAATGTTGAGATGTTGTATTCTTGAGTTTCAGAGTACGTGGGAACGATACTTGCCACTGATTGAATTTGTATATAATAATAGCTTTCAATCGAGTATCAAAATGGCTCCTTATGAGGCTTTATATGGACGCAAATGTCGAACACCTTTGTATTGGCCTGAGCTCAGTGAGAATAAGATACACGGGGTTGATTTGATCAGAAAAATAGAAGAAAAAGTGAAAGTAATACGAGATAGTCTAAAAGTAGCGTCAGACCATCAGAAATCATACGTAGACTTGAAACGGAAAGATATTGAGTTTCAGATCAGAGATAGAGTATTCTTGAAAGTATCTCCGTGGAAGAAAATACTTCGATTTGGTCGTAAAGGCAAATTGAGTGCGCGATTCATCAGACCATACGAGATTATCGAGCGAATTGGGCCAGTAGATTATTGGCTAGCATTGCCGTCTGAGTTAGAAAATATTCATAACGTATTCCATGTATCGATGTTACGAAGATACAGATCTGATCCTTCGTTTGTTATTTCCCCGACCAAATTTGAGATTCAATCAGATTTATCGTACACTGAAGAACCGGTCAGAGTTCTAGCTCATGAGATCAAAGAGCTGAGAAATAAAAGAATTGCATTAGTGAAAGTATTATGGCATCGACACGGGGTTGAAGAAGCTACGTGGGAACCCAAGGATGCTATGAGAAAGTAATATCCAAACTTATTCACTGGTAAGATTTTCGGGGACGAAAATTCCTAAGGGGAAGAGTTGTAATAACCCGGTTTAGACCTTAGTAGGAATAGTGGTTTTGGGACCACAAATCTGAGTCAAAAAATATTTAAATATTATTTTCTGTGTTTACAGTATGTGGTTAAGCATGTGTGAAAGTTTCGTAGGAAAATTTAATCGTTTGTGTGTTTAATTTGATAAAAGGACCTAATCGCAGAAAATGCAAAAGTGGCTGTCTATTTGTTAAAGTGCTTAATTGCTATGTCTCTTTAAATGTGAGGTCCTTATGTGGATAATATGCCATTTGCTTAGTTAAT
Organism: Gossypium anomalum; assembly: GCA_025698475.1. NCBI lineage: Eukaryota > Viridiplantae > Streptophyta > Magnoliopsida > Malvales > Malvaceae > Gossypium > Gossypium anomalum. The sequence goes on from CM046965.1 coordinate 61,454,834, forward strand.
GGACATTAATAGCCTTAATTAACATGAATTGTATGTTAATTAATTAAAGGTAAAATAGTAAATGACGAATTATTATGTTTTTAGTAAAAAAAAGCATGAAGTTAGTCATTTATGTTTTCATCCATGTCGAAAATTAAAAGAAGAAGAAGTCAAAGCTAGGTTTTGATATTCGGCCCTTGTTCGTTTTGATTAAGGTATGAGTTTTGTTTGGTTTTTGATGATTTTTACGTTTTTGTGATTGTTGCTTTAAGTTCTAGGTAGCCCATGCCCTAATTTTTGAATTGGTTGATGATTTTGAAAGATGGTATTGATGAATTTATGTGTTTTATGATGTTTAATGATGAATTATGAAATCTTGGTGCTTGATATACATGTTTAGTAAAGTGATTTTGAGTAAAAATGCGTATTAGGGATTAAATTGAGAAAGGTGTAAATTGAGGGGTTGAAATGTGAAATAAATGAAAGTTTTGGGCTGCTAGAGGTCCCTATGATATTTTCGGCCATGCATGGGTGTGTTGAAATTATGTGTATTTTGTGATTTTATGAAATAGGGACTAAAGTGTTAAAATGTAAACATGTGAGAGCTAATTTGTAAAATGCCCTAAATAAGTATATATGGATGGAATTGAATAATTTGTTGAATAAAAGAGTTAATTTTGAATTTACATAGATCAAGAAAAGAGGAATTCAGATTTAGATCGAGGAAAATCGAAGGTTATCGAGTAAACGATTCGAATCATCAATTCTGAGTACGAGGTAAGTTCGTACGTGATAAATGATGTTATAGTTATGTTTTAATGCTTTGATAATGCATAAATGGTATAGATATTTGATTACGGTTTGAGCGTGATGATAATCGACTATGTTCGACACTAAATGTGCGGTTCGAAATAGCTTCGGCTACAAATGGCACTAAGTGTGCGAGTTGGAATAGCTTCGACTATATGAGGCACTAAGTGCGTGATACCGAGATAGCTTCAGTTTATTGAAATGGCATTAAGTGTGCGAGATTGTTACGGTTTCGGCAAATCAATGATGCACTAAGTGTGCGAATTCTTAAAGCATAGAAAGACTTCCGAATGAACTAATGTATTTGAACGAGAGGTGAGAATGAAATGAAATTATACGGGAAAGTTCAGGTATGTTCGGCACCTATGTGGTAGATGATACTATTTGTATGAAGCTTGATGAATTCGTATGAACATGTTATATGAGATAGAATAGAATTGATGGATGAATTGTGAACTACTAAGTGTTTATTAGTCAATGTTTCGTATATTATAAACTGTTGTTTATTTATGGTATGAACTTACTAAGCTATAAAGCTTACTGTGTGAAATCTTCTCTGTTTTACAGTGTTATAAGGCTAGCTCGGATCTTGGGATCGTCAGTGACATCAATCACACTATCGGACATTTATTTTGGTACCATTTTGAGAGTTGTATATATGGTATATAGCATGTATAAGCTAGAGTTATTTTTGTATGTTTTGTGTTGCGAATATAGCCATGAGTTTTGGCTTGTAAATGTTGGTATGTATGGCCTTTTAAATTGGCCTAAATGATGTGTTTGATAGGTAAGTTATATGATGTATATAATGCTTATGTGATGGTTTGATTATGGAATGTTGAATTGGTAAGTTTTATGGTATGAAGTATGTGACAAGACAATGAGTTTATGCACTTTGAATTTATGTATGTTATAATGATTTTGGTATACTTTGGTTGTGAAATTGAGTAGTAAATTGGGTGGTATTCGAATAGTATGAAATATGTACAAATTGGTTGATTTGGTTGCTTATGAATGTATGAAAATGATGCTAAAATGTGGTGGTTTTGGAGTGCTTGAGATAAGTGGAAATTGTGGCTTAAACCAAGCTTAATTTCACCCCATGCGGTTGAGCACACGAGCATGTGTCTCGACCGTGTGTCTGTTGTAATTTTAACTATCCAAGTCAGTCTCAAGCATGGCCTAGACACATGGGCGTGTTAGGTGGCCGTCTGAGGCACACACCCTTGGTACATGGGCATGTGCGGCCATTTCGAAGGGAACATGGGCTAGACACACGGGCGTGTGGTCGGCCGTGTAACCTAAGTCAGTTTCAACAACAGCCAAGGTACATGGGCGTGTCTTGTGGCTGTGTGGACAAGTCAGTATGTATGCCCTGTTTTACCTTAGGCACATGGCTTACTCACACGGGCATGTGACCTGTACTACTTTGAAAAATGTTTAAGTTTTGAAAAATATTATATGAGCTCAGTTTAGTCCTGACCTCTTTCTAAGGCATGTTTAAGGTCTCGTTGACCTATGTAAGGGACTCTGTAATGATGTATGACTTGTGATGCTATGATGATTGTGAAATGAATGCTAAATGTTTCGGTATGTCTGGTAACACCTTTAACCCTATTCCAGCAACGGATACGGGTTAGGGGTGTTACAAATTTGGGCGATAAAAGCGATGATGATTTCTTGTTAGTGTAAATGAGCGATAGCTTCGAGCTTACATCTGAGTGGATCCTAGATTCGGGATGTTCTTTCCACATGTGTCTCAATAGAGAATGGTTCTCCACATACAGTTTGATTGAAGGTAGAGTTGTGTGCGTAGGAAAAGATTCATCCAGTAAGGTAATCGGTATTGGTACTATTAATATTAATATGTACGATAGGACGATTAGGGCACTCTCAGATGTCAGGTATGCACCTAATTTATGAAATAATCTCATCTCCTTTAGTATTTTAGACTCAAAAGTTTGCAAAATCAACATTGAGTCGAGTGGCACTAAGGTATCTCGTGGGGCTCTCGTTTTGTTAAAAGGTAAAAAGACCGACAGTCTTTATATTCTGGAGGTTCTATAATGACCGGTGAAACAAGACATCCCTTGTCCATTACAGAGACGAAGTCAACTCGTTTGGAGTAGAGGAAACTTGGTCATAAGAAGGAAAAAAGGTATGACCGTTTCGTTGAAGAGAGATTTGCTTTTGGATGCAAGTTTTGAAAAGTTAGTGCACTATGTTAGTGAAAATCAGACTCGAGTTAATTTTGATTTGGAAATGCACAAGTCGAAGGCTAGAAGTCTTCCAACTTCTAAGCACAAATTCGACTCAGTTAATTCCCTACACAGTTCAAGATAGGCCCGTGGCAAGCTTTAGCAAACATGGCATTGTGGAAATACGAGTCAAGGTGGAGATTTGTTGAGTATGTCTCATATTTCAGTCAAATTTGAGAGATAATCTCCCAGTTAAGCTCTGTTTATTTGTTTCAGTCGAACTATGATTAGTGTAGATTATTTTTTTATTATTTGACCTACAAATTTAGCATATAAATAGGCTCTTCTACAACCTTATAAAATACACTAATTAAAAGATTAGAACTCATAACACTTTTGGAGAATTTTGTGTTTACGTTTTATGGGTTCTTTGTTTTCGGGTTTCGACGTTTAGTTTTTATCTCCATCTTTTGTACTTTTCGTTCTTTTGTCATTATAGTAAAATTATCTTTGCCAGTGGTTTTTTATCCTCTTTGGAGGGGGTTTTCCACGTTAAATTTGTGTTTTCAATTTGTCAATTTCTTTCACTATTTTTACTTGTTCGCTGCTTAATTAGGTTGATCCCCAACAATCGAGAAAATGCCAAAAATTGTTGATTAGTCCTAAAAAAGTTGTTTGTTTGCTGTCTTGACCAGGTAAGTTCATACGGTATGTTTGTGTTAAACTTTTATGCAATTAGAATTATAATTTTAATTATATTTAATTAAAATTTTAATTGTTTACAATTCGGTTCAAAAAGGTAAGCGAGAGGATTAAATTGAATACGATGAATTGCAAATTGAAATAATTATGGAATTGACCTTAAATTAAATGAGAATAGGATATTTTATGTGTGATGAAGTGTTAATTTGATGAAATGAGTTGATTTGATTTAGATCGATCGGTAGTGATAATGACTAAATTAAATATATGTGAAAATATGATATAATGTTATAAACATGAAATGGAATTAGTATGGTTATGTGAAGTGTTATTATATATGAGAATTGATTATTTGGATGATGAAATTATGTAATGAAACAAAGAAACTATCACCCTATTAACTATTCAGGCAGAGTCGGATATAGTTGGCACGGTAGGATAGGAAGAGTTTAAGGTTATACAAAATGTTGGGGAGTGCTGGGCACCCCATTGGTTGGTTATACTGACCAGTGCTGAGCACATTTATTTTTCGGTTTTATCGGCCAGCGTAGGGCACAATTCATTATTACGGATTTATCCGTTAGGCACTGGGTGCCAAATTGGTGTGTTGGTTGGATCCGTGTGTCCATCCGAGTCCGAGTCAAGTTAATAGGGAAATGTACAATGTAATTGGAATAAATGATTTTTAGATTGATTTGATACAATGATTGGATGGTGCATATACATATTGAGAATTGGTTATATAAGTATAGGGGACAATATGAAAACATGACAAATCAATGAATATGAGTCAAAATTCGTATTATGAAATGAAGTAGTAATTGGCAATTGATATATATTTGGTACAAAGATGAATTGATGTGAAATGAAAATGAAGTTCACATGGTTTAATATGATTTGATTTCAGAATTCAAATTATGAAATGAAAATAATGTTTGGCATTTATTTGAAATAGGATGTAGTGCGGGTAAATAGATTGTATGAAATGATTAAAATAGTGAATTGATTAAATGATTATTTGTTTTATGAATAATGATGAAAAGTTGAATAAAGTTGATTAAATTAGATTGAGTTACTATATAGTATGATAAATGTTGAACTCATATTTTTTATATTTGAATTGCTATGATAGACAAACTTTACCAAGCTAAGTAACAAGTAGGGTATAATTATAACCTGAGGTAAGTTATTTGGTTCTAAATACATGTGAACTTATTAAACATTTGTAATGCTTTCTCCCTTCTTTTCTTTTTCCTAATAATGTCAAACTGTAGAACGTGTCTGGCGGATCGTCAAGAAGCTTACACTATCCCAGTCTTGATTTTGTAGTCTTTTGACTATATTAAGGCTTGGTTATGTGTGACACGTACTTAGGAGTTGTTTTGGTTTACTTATATAATGGTATGGCTTAAAATCCTTGTTGGTGTGATTATGGCAAAGAATATGCTTGTTGGAAACATATGCATTAGTAAATGGTTTGAATTGTGTATTTGGTATTTGTGAGGACATTCTGAGTATGTAATTATATAGGCAATATGATTTCATGATATAGATTAGTTGGTTTGAAAGAGAGGTATATAACATTTGGCATGTACCTAAGAGAGTTATATAGTTGTTTATGTTATGCTTTGAATGAATTTAGCATTTTAAATGTTATGTGAATATCTATATAACTATAAGTTTGGTAATGATATTGGTATTGGTAATCTTTGTTGATTGTTTAGGTATGTATGTTATTATGCTTATGTGGTGATAAGGTAACATGTTTGAAATATGCTTAGTAAATGAAAAGTATGTATATGATAGATTTGAATGAATTATGGTAAGGAATTGTGTATGCTTGAATGGCTGATATTAAATCATGATTATAAGGTGTTGTAAATAGTTAAATGAGGTATGTTATGTTAATTGCTTTGAGGTGCCTTTGAGGGCATATTGGATTGTTTTGAATATGGTATCATGTTTAAATTTGAATTGTTGTACTGAGGTGTCAATTGTGGCATATTGGTTGTATGTTTGTAACAAACCGAATGAGTTTTTTGTATGTTATTTGTGTACCTATATGTATATATGACCTAAGATATAGATTTGGGCATGAAATGAACTTCTAAATTTGTGATTTTGACCATCTGGGTAAAAGTATCGATACTTTACCAAATGAACAGTGTTTTGAAAATGGCAGAAACCCAAAACTGTATCGATGCCAATTATAATATTGACACCTACCATAAAAGTATCAATATTTGTTACTTTGGTATCGGTACCTAGTTCCAAAGTTTTAAAAATTTTCAAATTGGTCCTTAGCCATGCTTGAATCTGTTAAACTATGTTTGTATGCTCAATTTAGTCTCGACTTTACTAATAACTTCTCTTGTGCACGAATTTGGATTAATTTGATGATTTTAATTGAATTCAATGTTATAAATTGTGTGTGAATATTACGGTGTTTGTTGTAGCATCTCATAACTCGGGTCTGGCAACGGGGCCAGGTGAGGGGTCTTGTAGGATTTGTCCTGGGAAGAACTTCAATTGCAAATTCAACTTCTCAGATAGGAGGTAATCTTGGCAGTTCTTTAGGAAACACATCTGGAAACTCACACACCATCAAAATATTGCTTATTTGATTTTCATTCGAGATTGAGTTTATAATATAGGCTAAAAATTCTTCACAGCCTTTGTTCAAGAGTTTATTAGCTCAAACTGATGAAATGATTCGAGTTGAGCTACTTGATCTTGTTGGGAAATCTGCCCATATTGTAGTAAACATGTAAATAATTTCTATTTATCTGAACGATGAATAAATAAATAAATTTAATTTCACATTTCACTAATATGTCTTTTGTATTTTTGTCTTTTATATTTTGCATGCATAGTGAAATTTTGACAAGCAAATATTAGCTCATTGATTGTCTAAAGTTCAAAATGAAGATAAGTGGCATCGTAAAGAAGTTTACATTGCGAGAAAGACAACTTACTTCAGTAGATAATCTAAATGAGCCCATAATCCCGTAAAAGAAGCAAAGTGAGTATTTGATTCAAATACTGAGATGGATTATTATGTCGTCTACAATTCCAATTAGGGAGATGGCTAGTCTTGGCTATCGGAGCAGTTGAGTCCATGAGTGGAGACATAGATGTATTTATTGGTAGAATGATATATTAGACTGGACCCAAAATGAATTAATTCTGAATTCGTTTGTGAATTAATTCACTTGTGATATTCAAGGTGTGATTTACCTAAATCCTGAGTTAGTCACTGACCATGCGTATGCAACTCATGCGCTTTGATATAAGTGGAGGCTTATGCTCTAAAGATGATCAAGCCCATAGCTGGTATGTTGGGTACATGACTTGTGTATGGCATGGCATTACTAGCAACAGTGGAATTCATAACTCAATTTAAGAGTTAATGATATCCTCTTATTGGTATTGTGTAGATTGATAAATATGGAACGTGGCCACGGGTTGCTTGTTCTCAAACGAGTAATTTATCGCTGTCATTTATTGACAGTGATCATATTAATCATTAAGAAGACAAAAATGTTAACAATAAGATAAAATAGGATTGTATTGAGTGAACGGATTTAACTTAAAGGAATCAAGGATATCATATGAGGGTAACACACACATAATAAGGTCATTAGACAAAGCAGTTAGATGAATTACTTTCGTAAAGAGTATACAATAAGGAGTTTTCAATCACGGTACTTCTTGTGGACTGACTTTATGATTAAGTAATTGAGAATTATTGAAACGATGCTTCTGGACATAATTGCAATCACTAGAGCCTAATTGTATATATTTGATTGGTCCCTCCGCTAGCTCAACAAAAGCTCGACTGGACTACATTTAAATCAGAAGAAAATTCTACGTTGGGAATAATTTAATTGAGTCAAATTATTCTATTGGAATTAAATTAGGTGGTCGTGAGAATTGTTCAACTAGAGAATTTGACTAAAGACTTTTCTTGAAAATTTAATTTGGAAAATCTAATTGATTTTGGGGAAAATTAATTTTGATCAAGTACAATTAAATTAATCAAATCAAATCAATTAAAATTAATATGATATTTTTGGAAATTAATTTCAAAGTTGGACAATTGGCCCAATGGGTAATTGAGCTTGAAAATTAGACCTGAGATCGTAAATTGGGTCTGAAAGCCCAAAAACTGATCGAATCAAGCTTGGTATGTGAAACCGGGCTGACGGTTCTAACGATGACTAGATCGGACCGGTCGGTCGTCATTGACCTGGACTGAACCTGCTCGGGGTGTCGTAAGGGTGTCGCACTTGCATCACCCTGCGGTGCTGGTGGCTGGTGACAATTGGTCATCGGTGTTGAGCAGTGGAAGAGTTACATTCCTACTAGAATTCTACTAGAGAATTTGATTTCAGATTAATTATTTTAAAAATAATATTATTTTAATAGTTTAATATTATATTTAATTTAATACTTATCTTAATAGTATTTTATTTATTTTGATATTAAAGTGATTATCTTAATATTAAATTTAATTTAATGTTTATCTTGTAATAGATAAACTTAATTTAATACATAAACATTATCCCTTTTCACAAATGAATTTAGTAAGTTTAAATTTTGTAAAGATAAATAAAAAGGTTTATATAAAAGGAATGTTGTAAATATTCTGAAACAAGCTATACTCACTGAAAAAGTTGCATTTTAAAAAAAATTGTACGAATCTTCAAAATCATTTGAATTTAGATGTAAAAGATTTATAGATGGAGTTAACAATTTTGATAATATATCCAAATGAATTCCTCCTTGATTAAAAGGAATTGCTATAGCTCCAACAAATAAAGTAAATAGAAGCAATATAAGCATAGGAAATCGCATAGTATTATCTGATTCATGAGGATAAGAAAAAGCCTTCTTGTAGCCAAAATTCGTAATAGTAATAAGAGCTTTTTTTTACACCAATTGTATATGGCTACTCGTTGTCATTCATTGTTAATGTTAATAAAGAAAATAAATGAAAATTTTTGTTAATTATTTTTTGCTCTTCTTTACCCCATAGTTTTATTGAATAGAAAGAGCTACTTTTTTTGCCACTATATTTTTGAAAATGAACGTTTAAATGTCCTTGAAAAGTAAGTAAATAGATCCGAAACATATAAAATCCTGTTAATCTAGCGATGAACCAAGCTATTATTGCAAAAATCGATGAATACAACCAACCGTCACTAAGAATTTCATCTTTGGACCAAAAACAAGCAAGGGCTTAGATTAAATTTAATATTAAAGTCATTAAGTTTAATCATAGTTGAACTCTCTAAACTCTCTCTATATAAAGAGAGTTTTGGGTCATTATTTACACACACTTGAATTTAAGAGAAAGTTGTAGAGAGAAAATTCTCTGAAGAGATTATTTCAAAAAATTTCTAGAGATATTTTTCTGATTTACAATTTGGCCCAAAAGTTTACAGAAATTGTAAAATTATCCACTAGTAATTTTTGTGAAAAATTTTTTGATTCGAAGTGAGCCCACAGTCGACAGACGTGAGCTTAAGGATAGTGGAGAATACTACTCGGTCAAAGCACTCATCCTAGACGAATCAAAAGGTTACAATTTTGATTAAGTATTTATTACTTTAGATATCACAACCAAGATCTTATTTTGGAAAACAATTTAAAATTCTGGTTTTTATCTAAATTTATTTTCCGCTGCGTTTTCCAAACCTATTTCCCAATAAATCTAATACCACTCACTTCTATTATTTCATTTTTCAGATTCTGAACTAAAAAATTCTTCATACGATAATCCCAAATCGTACTGTATTCAGTTAATCGATCCATTCCCAAAATCACATCAAAGTCACGAAATGGCATGATTAACAGGTCGACAGGAAACAATACGTTCTGGATCTCTAATGAACACCATTTACAAACTTGATCAACAAGCACGGTTTGCCCGAATGAACTCGATACGACCATATCAACATTCGACATTTTTTACTTCAAAATACCTAATTTTACAAAACTAGAATTCACATAGGAATGGGAAGAACCAGGATTAATCATGGCATATACAGGTACTAAATATAAAAGGAAAATACCTCCTACAACATCTATAGCATTGCCTTCCTCTCGGGTATGAACTACTTATTCTTGTTCTGGAGCTCTAGCCTCAGATCTCTATACTGTAGACTCAGTCCCTTTCTTCAAGCTACCCCTCTATCACATCTTAAAAATTGATGAGTCCAGAAAGATCAGTAAAGTGTGTATGTAAATTCTTTGGCGCACTGTGGTAACCTAATTCGCAACCTTTTTGGTCCAATGGCGAGTTAAAGTATTGGCGCATACTGGTGTTAAAGAAATCACCCACTGGTGGTATCTAAAGATTTAATCATAGGGTGTTTTTCAAGTGAAGAAAGATTACTGACCGCCTCCGAATGTACTAACGTCCAGAGTGTGAATACTGCAGTAAAAGATATGGATTTCAGGCAATGTCGTCAAGTATACGGGTCAAGTTGTAATATAGTTTGTTTACAATGAAACACTTGGTAAGTATTTCGACAATCGTACCCAAGGGATTACAGTTTGGGGAAAATTGCTATTAAGCCAATTACCAAAAATAATTACTAATCTACTCAAGTCGCAAATTAGTAGTGTTAATCAAGAAGTAAGATGATAATAATAATAAACTAAATAAATTTAACTAAACCTAAATCTACTCCAAGGTATTATTAGTAAGAAAAACCCTAAAAAAAATTCTCTTTTTCTCAAAGCCACTTGTTTTATATTTTTTGTTTTGCCCAACGGTGGTGAAAGCCTTTGAGTTGGCTATCACCCACCTTTTTCCCCTTCCATCAACCTTTTATTTCTTTACTCTTCTCATTTATTATACATGTCTTCGCTCTTTTTAGTTTGCAGATCTATTTTATGGGTATCTTTGTTGTATTCACAAGTTGTGATGGATAGATGACAGTACTTGTTGTTCGCTAAAACTCCACCGGCCACCAATAGTTTTTCTTGGAAAGCGGATGACTTTTCGTAAACTTCTTAATCTGTTTGAGAGTATTTCAAAATAATAAATGATTTCACAAGTTGATTTGGACTCATGTTTTCATAAGTTTTATTTTTTTTTGTTTATTTTCCCATTATTTAATAAGTCTTCAAGTTTAAAAGTTTTTTTTTGGCCCTTGTAGCACATTTTTTAGTCTTGCTTATGAATGTAATATTAGGTTTACAAGTGATTTTAGGGATGATTTTGTTGTCGTCCTCTTTAGTTTGGTGAATGTTCAATTCTTCTGTTGATTTTTGCTCACCGTTTTGGACCATCCAGGACTGATTTCCTTATCGTATTAGGTGCTTACAATCACTCCAGATATGTCGTGCTTGAGTTGTAACAAAGCCAATTGTCAATGTGTCATAATGTTCTATTGGTGCTAAAGCTAAAGCTTTTGTTGTGTTGATGGAGCTTGTCCCTCACCATCTACGACGAGTGTCTGTGTAACACCCTTAACCTGTATCCGTCGCTGGACTAGGGTTAAAGGCATTACCGGAAAAATCAAAAAATTTAACATTCATTTCATAAACATCATAGCATCAGAGATCAAACATCAATATAGAGCCCCTTATATAGGTTATCGAGACTTTAAACATGCATTAGAAAGGGGTCGGGACTAAACCGAACACATACAAAAAAGTTTCCAAAAACTTAAACATTTTTCAAATAAGAACAGGTCACACGCCCGCGTAAACAGGCCATGTGCCTTACACGGCTTTAGACACGCCCGTGTGTCTAAGCCGTGTCAAAACAGGGCATACATACTGACTTGCTCACACGGCCACAAGACACGCTCGTATGTCTTGGCCATGGCCGAGCCTAACTTGGGCCACACGGCTAGCCACACGCCCGTGTGCCTTGGCCGTGCTCGAGCCTGACTTACAATTGTAGGGTACCCCAAAGGACACACGGCCATGCAACATAGTCGTGTGTCACACAAGGCTAAGACACACGCCCGTGTCTCTGCCCGTGTTGACAAAAATAGGCCATTTGAATAGCCAATTTGCTACCCCAATTGGGTAAAACCTATAAGCACCAAACTAAGCATATTTGCACAACCTTTTATGACCAATTCACAACCAAAACATAAGTCATTCATGACATCTCATTGCCAACCAATTCCATGCCTATAAGCCTTACTAATCTATGTCAAAACATAAGATAAAAGCATATCAAAACATTTCTTTCAATACATCATTTAATCTTATGATCAAAACTTATCAATTTCCATAGCTAACATACACATATAACTTACCAAACTTATCATTGCTTTTAGCCATACAAAAACACACCAAATATATCATATTACCTCACATTTCATATACCAAAATCATATAATACCGCAACCATATTAAGCCATATCATATGGCTAAATATATATATATATACATCACAAAACATAATCAAAACCGTTCTAGCCTATACATGCCATACTTCAATATATACATTTTCAAAAGTACCAAAATAAGGTTCGATAGTGTGGTGACGATCCTCGACGATCCCCGAGCTCGCAGTAGCTTCAATATCTATAAAATAATGCAGACACAAACAAAGTAAGCTTTCAAAAGCTTAGTAAGTCATATGAAAGTAAACTTATCATTTAAAGCATATAATCATCATCAAATTACTTATACTTTTACATTTTATGTGATTAGGTCTTTTATCAAATTAAGCATACAATTGATTGAATTTTAATACGAAACTTTCACACATGCTATTCACATATTGTAAGCACAGAAAATAATATTAAAATATTATTCTAACTCGGATATGTGGTCCCAAAACTACTATTCTGACTACGGTCTAAACCGGACTGTTACAATTCTCCCCCTTAGGGATTTTCATCCCCGAAAATCTTACCGTTGAATAGATTTGGATATTGCTGTCTCATAGCATATTCAGGCTCCCACGTAGCCTCTTCAATACCGTGTCGATGCCACATCACTTTTACTAACAGAATTTTCTTATTTCGCAGTTTTTTAACCTCGCGAGCTAAGATACGGATCAATTCTTTTTCGTAGGTCATATTGGACTGAATTTCAATCTCAGACGGAGGAATCACATGCGAAGGATCGGATCTGTATCGTCGAAGCATCGATACATGAAACACATCATCAATCTTTTCTAACTCTAGTGGCGACAACAATCTATATGCTACCGGCCCAATACGCTCGGTAATCTCATACGACCCAATGTACCTCGGACTCAATTTGCCTTTTCTACCAAACCAAAGTACTTTCTTCCACGGAGATACTTTCAAAAACACTTTGTCGCCGATCTTAAATTCAATGTATTTTCTTTTCAAATCCGCAAAGATTTCTGATGATTGAAAGTTGCTTTTAAACTATCTCGGATCACTTTTACTTTCTACTCAATTTCTTTTATCAAATCAATCTCGTGAATTTTATTCTCACTGAGTTCAGTCCAATAGAAAGGCGTACGGTATTTACAGCTATATAAAGCTTCGTATGGTGCCATTTTAATGCTCGATTGAAAATTGTTATTATAAGCGAATTCAATCAAAGGCAAATATTGTTCCCACGTACCTTCAAACTCAAGAATGCAACATCTCAACATATCCTCGAGTATCTAAATAATCCGCTCAGATTAACCATCCGTTTTCTGGTGAAAAGCAGTACTGAAGTGCAGTTTAGTACCCAAAGCATTTTGCAATTTCTTCCAAAATCGCGATGTGAATCTCGGATCTCTGTCTGACACAATAGACAATGCCACACCATGCAATCTCACAATACCGGAATAAAATGAGCTGATTTTGTCAATCGATCAACTACAACCCAGATCGCATCTTTCTTTCTCAGAGACAGGGGCAAACCCAAAACAAAGTCTATTGTCACTTGATCCCATTTCCACTCCGGAACCATAATCGGTTGTAACAAACCAGATGGCACCTAATGTTCAGTTTTAACTTGCTGACAGATCAAACGTTTAGAAACAAAGTCAGAGATATCTCTTTTCATTCCAGACCACCAGTAATGTTGTTTCAGATCATTATACATTTTCGTACTACTCGGATGTACAGATAACCGACTATTGTGAGCTTCACTCAAAATCATCTAAATTAACTCTGGATTTCTCAGGACACAAATTCTATCTCAGAATCTCAGACAATCATCTTTACCAACTCTGAATTCTGAATCAGACTCTAAATCATACTAAGCTCGTTTTGCTAAAATTTCATTATCAATCTTCTGAGCTTTGATAATCTATTGTAAGAACAAAGGTCTTGCTTTCAGTTCAGCTAAAACTGAACCATCATCGGACAGAACCAATTAAGCATTCATTGCACGCAAAGCAAATAAGATTTTCGGCTCAAAGTATCGGCTCAAAGCATCAGCAACAACATTTGCCTTGCCCGGATGATAATCTATCACAAGTTCATAGTCTTTTAGCAGTTCCAACCATCTTCTCTGTCGCAGATTCAAATCTTTTTGAGTCATTAGATATTTCAAACTTTTATGATCAGAATATATGTGACATTTCTCACCAAACAGATAGTGGCGCCAAATTTTCAAAGCAAACACAATCGCAACTAACTCAAAGTCGTGCGTCGGATAGTTCCTTTCATGCGGCTTCAACTGTCTTGAAGCATAAGCAGTGACTTTGTCTTCTTGCATCAAAACACATCTCAGTCCGATCAACGAAGCATCACTGTAAATCACAAACTCTTTACCCGATTCGGGTTGTACCAGTATCAGAGCTTCAGTCAACAAAGTTTTCAACTGATCAAAGTTGTTTTGACACTTTTTGGACTACTCAAACTTCATATCTTTCTGAAGTAGTTTCGTTAACGGAGTTGCAACCATAGAAAAGCCTTTTACGAATCATCTATAATAATCGGTAAGTCCCAGGAAACTGCGGACTTCAGAAACATTTCTCGGAGGTTTCTAATCCAAAACAGCTAAAATCTTGCTTGGATCAACTCGGACACTTGATGCTGATACAATATGGCCCAGAAAACCAACTTCGCGTAACCAAAATTCACATTTACTGAATTTCACATATAATTGCTTATCTCTCAAAATATGTAGCACTATTCTCAGATGCTCGGCATGTTCAGACTCATCATGTGAATAAAAAAATATGTCATCAATGAAAAAAAAATTGATCTAAATACGATCTGAAAATTTTGTTCACCAAATCCATAAAGATAGCAGGTGCATTAGTCAATCCGAAAGGCATAACTAAGAATTCATAGTGGTCGTACCTCATTCTGAAAGCAGTTTTTAGAACGTCCGAGTCTTTTACTCACAACTGATAATAGCCTGATCTCAAATCTATTTTCAAAAACACAGCAACTTCTTTCAACTGATCAAACAAATCATCATTCAAGGTAGAGGATACTTATTCTTGATAGTCACTTTGTTCAACTGACGATAATCGATATACATTCTCATCGTACTGTCTTTCTTTTTCAAAAATAGAACCGGAGCACCCCAAGGTGAAAAACCCGGACTTGCAAATCCTCTATCTGTCAACTCTTGCAACTGAGACTTTAATTTTTTCAATTCTGTTGGAGCCATTCTATACAGAGCTATTGAAATCGGAGTAGTTCTAGGTGCTAATTCAATGCCAAATTCAACTTCTCGTATCGGAGGTAACCCCAGAAGTTCTTCAGGAAACAAATCAGGAAATTCACAGAGAACAGGCACTGATTCAACTTTCCTTTCAGACACTTTGGAATCAATCACGTAAGCAAAATAGGCTTCACAACCCTTTGTCACAATACTCAAAGCTTTCATCGAAGATATCACAGTAGGCAATCCACTAAATCACTAGATTTAATTCTGACTATTTCATCATTCTTGCATCTCAAATCAATAGTTTTCCGTTTACAGTTTACCACAGCATCATGCAAAGTTAACTAGTCCATACCCAGAATTATATCAAACTCATCAAAGGGCAATAACATCAGATCAGCCGGAAAACAAATGTCTTGAAACATTAACAGACAATTTTTGCAGACTTTATCAACCAAAACACATCTGCCTATGGGGTTCGAAACTCTAATTACAAATTCAGTAGACTCTACAGGCAAAGTCTTACTGTTCACTAAGTTCATGCATATACGAATGTGTTGATCCAAGACCTATCAAAGCAATCATAGAAGTATCATAAAGAGTAAATGTACCCGTAATCACATCTGGCGATGAAGCTTCCTCACGAGCTTGGATAGCATAGGCTCTGGCAGGTGCACGAGCCTCAGATCTAACAGTAGTGTCTTTCGTTCCCCTCTGACTGCCACTCACGTTTCTCGTATTTCTGGGAGGTCTACCACGAGATGTATTGCCATTTGGCCTTAGATTTTGCACAATCTTTTGCTCAATAGATCTAGGGCAATCACGGATAAAATGTTCTAACGATCCATATCTGAAACAAGCCCGATCATACAGTCTATAATTATCGGGATATCTTTTACCACAATGCTTGCACTCAGGGCGATTTGATTTAGCATTTCCAACACTGGCAACAGATGTAGCTAGAGCTTTGAAGCTCGAATGCGATCTAGCACGATCTCTATTCGAATGTCCCACATTAGCCTTTGAACGGCTATTATCATCTCTAAACTTCTTTGATACAGACTGAAATAATTTGTCCGATGATCTCTTTCGTACTTCTCTATCTTTAAAATCAGCTTTTCTTTTCTCTTTCCCGAGATCTTCAACTTTACATGCTCGTTCAACAAGCACAATAAATTCTTTAATCTCGAGAATCCCGACTAACAAACGGATATCCTCATTCAAATCATCTTCAAGTCTCTTACACATTATCGCCTTAGTAGATACACATTTACAAGCATACTGACTCAATCTTACAAATTTCTGCTCGTATTTTGTGACAGACATACGACCTTGTTTAAGCTCAAAAAACTCTTTACATTTTTGGTAGATGAATCTCTGACTAATGTATTTCTTTTGAAATTCGGCTTGGAAGAAATCCCAAGTGACTTACTCACTCAGAACTACCGATATCAAAGTTTTCCCCCAGTGGTACGCTGTATCTCTCAAGAGTGAAACAGCACATTTTATGCATTCTTCAAGATTCAAGGACAATTCATCAAATACTCGTATTGTGTTCTCTAACCAGAACTCAGCTTTTCCAGTATCATCATTCGTTATAGCTCAAAACTCCTCGGGCCCATATTTTCTAATCTTATCGACTGGCGGCCTACTTAACTGAATCGGATTCACTGATGGCATAGCAGGAGTTTGTGAAGGATTTACCGAGGGTGGAGGTTGTTGAACAGCCAGATTGGTTCTAATATATTGGCTAAACAAATCATTCATCATCTGATAGAAGGCTTGTCTAGCCTCACCATCACAGCTACTCGTAGCCGGTTGAAAATTGGATGGCGCGGTCCCTTGTACAAGAGCAGGCGCATTGCTTTCGGCATCATCTGCTACGGCTCGTTCGGGATCCATTCGCTATATAAAAGCACATTTTTAGTGTCAGGATTCATATCGCAGTTCATAAATATGGCATGTATAGCTAGACTCACATACGCTACGGTAGTCCTAGAACCGACTAAACCATAGCTCTGATACCAATAAAATGTAACACCCCTAACCTGTATCCGTCGCCGAACTAGGGTTAAAGGCATTACCGGACAAATCGAAACATTTAAAATTCATTTCATAAACATTATAGCATCAGAGATCAAACATCAATATAGAGTCCCTTATATAGGTCATCGAGACCTTAAACATGTATTAGAAAGGGATCGGGACTAAACTGAACATATACAAAAAATTTTCCAAAAACTTAAACATTTTTCAAACAAGAACAGGTCACACGCTCGTGTAAACAGGCCGTGTGCTTTACACGGCTTTAGACATGCCCGTGTGTCTAGGCCGTGTCAAAACAGGGCATACATACTAACTTGCTCTCATGGCCACAAGACACGCCCGTATGTCTTGGTCATGGTCGAGCCTGACTTGGGCCACACGGCTAGCCATACGCCCGTGTGCCTTGGCCGTGCTCGAGCCTGACTTACAATTGTAGGGTACCCCAAGGGACACACAGCCATGCAACATAGTCGTGTGTCACACACAGCTAAGACACACACCCGTGCCTCTGCCCATGTGGACAAAAATAGGCCATTTGAATAGCCAATTTGCGACCCTAATTGGTTCAAACCTATAAGCACCAAACTAAGTATATTTGCACAACCTTTTATGACCAATTAACAGCAAAACATAAGCTATTGACATATCATTGCCAACCAATTCCATGCTCATAAACCTTACTAATCTATGTCAAAACATAAGATAAAAGCATATCAAAACATTTCTTTCAATACATCATTTAATCTTATGATCAAAACTTACCAATTTCCATAGCTAACATACACATAAAACTTACCAAACTTATCATTACTTTTAGCCATACAAAAACACATCAATATATCATATTACCTCACATTTCATATACCAAAATCATATCATAACCACAACCATATCAAGCCATATCATATGGCTAAATATATATATACATCACAAAACATAATCAAAACCGTTCTAGCCTATACATGCCATACTTCAATATATAAATTTTCAAAAGTACCAAGATAAGGTTCGATAGTGTGGTGACGATCCTCGAAGATCCCCAAGCTCACAGTAGCTTCGATATCTATAAAATAATGCAGACACAAACAAAGTAAGCTTTCAAAAGCTTAGTAAGTCATATACAAGTAAACTTATCATTTAAAGCATATAATCATCATCAAATTACTTATACTTTGTAGCCAAATATCAACACAAACCTCATATTCATATACTTAGATCATAGATCATCTTTTATACACATACTTACCTTTCATTCTCAAATATAACATACAATGTAAACGTACCTAAATCGGATATAATTTAACAAAGTCATTCATTTTCTTGGAATACACATTTGAACCGTTCGGAAACATAAGGATACGCGGATAGCTCGAAAAGCTTATACAATGCCAACGTCCCAGACGTGGTCTTACATGTAATTAAACCTCGATGCCACTGTCCCAAACAGGGTCTTACACAAAATCAAATACGATGCCAATGTCCCAGACATGGTTTTACACGTAAAACAGAACTCGATGCCAATGTCCCAGACGTGGTCTTACACGATAACACATATCGAAAATCCTATGTCATGACATATGTATCCTAACTATTCTTAAGGTTCATACGGGGCTTTTCAGACGTCGAAGCTTTGTCGATACTTTCTCGGATAACACATATTCAGCTCGAATAATCATTCATCACAATTCAATATCATATAAATAATAATAATAATTAAATTCAAACAAGCTTATTTGTATATCGACTTACCTCGTACAGATTCAGATAGATAAAATCGGTTACTCGACAACTTTCGACTTTCCTCGATCTAACTCTATTTTCTTTAATTCTTGATCTATACAAATTCAAATTTAACTTATTCAATCACAAATTCATTCAAACCAATCCGTAGACACATATTTAGGGCAATTTGCAAACTAGCCCTCACATTTTCACATTTTGACACTTTAGTCCTTAATTCACAAAATCACAAAATACACATAATTTGTATATACTCATTCTTGGCCAAATATTCATAGCACTCAGACAAGTCCACACATTTCATTTATTTTACATTTTAGTCCTCAATTTACAAAATTTCACAATTTAGCCCATTTTACTCGAAATCATCAAAAATTCAAATACAAAACATATAAACCCAACATCAAACTTTCATATTTCATCATATAACAACACAAAGCTCATGAATTCATCCATGGAACATTTCAAAATCATCATCAAAATCAGAAATTGAGGCATGGACTTGATAGTATACGAAGGAAAGCAAGGCCGAACCCTAGGTAAGCTTTTCTCTTTTCTTTTTCTTGATTTTTTCGTTGAAGAACATGTATAATGGCTTATTTTCATACCTTATTTTAATTATAATTCATTTTATAATTAGTTTACCATTTTGCCCTTAATATAAAACATTAACAAATCATTTTACAAAGGTCATTAATGTCCATTAACCTTGTAAATGGCATAATAACCACATAAGGACCTCTCATAAACAAAGACAAATCAAATAGGCACTTTTAACATATAACAGGCAACTTTTACATTTTACGCGATTAGGCCCTTCTATCAAATTAAGCACACAATTGATCGAATTTTAATACGAAAGTTTCACACATGCTAATTCACATATTGTAAGCACAGAAAATAATATTTAAATATTATTTTGACTCGGATATGTGGTCCTAAAACCGCTATTTTGACTAGGGTCTAAACCAGACTGTTACAGTTTGTTATTTTTTTCCCCCTGAATTGTATGGTTCCATTCATTGAATGAATTAATGAATTTATCTTTCTAAAAGAAAATCTAATCCTAGGTTCATGTATTGGCTTTTCCTATTCTTTGTTTTGACTATGCAAGTTCCTTTAGGCCTGGATCTAATTGTTTTACGTAATTAATTATTAATGTAGGGTTCTAATCAATCAACTAGTCGATACCTTAGCAAGATCTTCCACTAAAATAATGAGTCGACAATGACTACTTATCTTCCAACCTTACAGCTCAGACCGGTTCAAAGTTAAGGTGTTCAAGGATAGGCCATACCAATTTTGGGTTAATTCCCACCTAAATGACTTCCTAGGGTCATCAAGTCTAGGGTTTAAGCTCTTCCACTCCAAAATAGCTAATCCACTAAGAAACTCTATCCTTCAATCAATTAATAATATTAAAACAGTTGAAACATGTGAGTTACGTATGAAACGTAAATTGATTCTAATCTTTACACAAACATTCAATTAAGCAATGTTAAAAATATATATATAAAGAATAGAATTAAGGAAAAGATATACTCATGGATTTATCGATGAAAGCGTGGCTTCAGAACAATATCCACTTACGAGAGTCTCACTTCAAAATAGGATCTTTAGATAGCAAGAACATAAGATAACCAAATTAAAAATTAAGTACGAAATAAAAACCCTAAGTATATTTTCTGTCTCCCAAAAATTGTGTGTTTAACCTAATTATAATGGCCTTTATATAGGCTTAACTCTGAATATTAAAGTACCTAAATTATCCTTGAAGTCCTTAGAGTTTGATTAGGATAAATACACCTAATTTCCCTCCAAAATGTAATTAAAACGTGCAAGATTTTTTAGGTTGTGCAAGGGCTTGGTTGCAACATAGGCCTGCGGTGTTACAACTAACCACAAGGGGTACGTCGCGACACAAAAGGGTTGTATCGCAACATTAAGGGCAATTTTGCTTCAGAACTTATTTTTAGCTTCTGTATTTGATGGTGAGACATCAGTATCTTGGTGTCACAACATAGGAATCAATTTTGGCCCGAATAGGCATCTTTAGCTCCTGACTTGACCTACTAGCTCATGTAACATTATTTAGATATATAAAATGTAATAAAAACTACTGAAAAGCATAAATTACTACTTTAAGTGTGAACTAAAACTATGTGTAAAAAATGTATAAATAATAGTGTAATTCATGGAAGAACAATTACGCCTAAGAAACTGCATGTCTATGAAAGAGTACACCCCAGAATTTTGGTTAAGCACTAAGAGTTTGTCAAGGGAATGAAGAAATTTTAGGAGACCTAATTATCTTTAAGACCACGCCGGACGTAAGTCACCGCCAAGATATAGTATGCCTGATTTGCTTGAATACCGTTAAAGTGGATATTGTATCAGGTTTGGTTGAGAGTTATTGAGATTCTGCAACAACAGAAGTAGAGATCAAAGTAAATAGCATAGTAGCAAGATGTATGAGAGATTTCTTGTACATTAAAACAAGCCAACTAAGCTACTTCTCAATAAGATTCAATTAGATTGATTTAACCATCCCCATGACTGGTCAACAGTAAGGTAAACCTTCACCAGATTTTCTTTTACCTACCCTAGATTTGATAAGAAAATTAAGGGCGATCGAAGGTATATTTATGGGAAAAGGACATTATAGATAGCCTTTTGATATGTTTAATGTTCAAGTTTTTCTTTCTAACCTTACCATTCTCTTCTTTTTCTTCTTTGTTAAGATCAAACTAAGATCTTATTTAATGTGTAGATGATTCTGCCTTCTGGTAAGTTTCACAGATTTACATGTTATATTATAGAAGGAAAATGTATCATTGGAAGGCGCTGTATGGGGGTCGCATATAATTGAAATGTTAAAATGTCTGTAATAGGGAATTTAATAGAAATCTTATTATCATTTAAGCAATTGTTGTTGTTGGATTGGGAAGGACTGTTAAAATAAAAGCTCTAGACCGAGGTAAAGGTAAGTCTCTAGTGAGTCTCTAGAACTGAATTTTGTATATCAACTTAATTTGAATAAATAGTTGATACCTCTGTAGATACGTATGTCTCCTTGGTAAAAAATCTGTATAGATGTAGAAGAAGAGTGTTGATAGTTTTTTGAATACGAAATGTTATGATAAGTGAGTTTGTTGTTAGAGTGTGGCACGTCATATCTAGAATGTATGAGTGATAATAATAAGTGTTACATGTGTGTATGGTCAAATTTTAAGTAAAAGGACCTCTAAGGTGGTACGAGTTCAATACAGACGAGTCTATGACATGAATAAGCATGCAATTAAGATTTAGTATAGGCTCCGATGGGGCAGGTAAATTGCCAACTAGACAAGCAAATCACTATGCAATTGAGATTTATTGTGTAGCCTCCGGTAGGGTAGGTATATTGCTAACCGGACTGGCAAATCACGGAATAAATCTATGGAAAGTCCATGGTCATGGCATATTTTGTAAAGCCTTTTCTGTAAAGACCTTATGGCATATTATCTAGAAAGCTTATATAGCGAATTTCATAACGTCTAAGTGGTAAATTGATATTTTGCCCTTGTGGCATACCCTAGCCAGGTCTATGAACCATCTTCTGAAGGAATTCTCGGTAGAGTAACCATTGATGAACTAGCCATAATAGTCCATCAGAATGAAGGACTTGGTGTGTCCATAGTGATGGGTAGCGTAAGAGACCGTGAAACCAAAAAATGCTCTCATTATGTATAGAAACTCCTTTGAGATCCTTGGGATGATCTAAATTATTGCATTTATCCTAGTAAGTATGTTTGTCTGGACTAATTGGAAGATTTGGTGTGAACTGTGTTTAGTGTCAGCAAAAGTCAGTAGGAGAACCAGTTGAGTACTATCCATATTAATATTATCTTGGGGAATATATTTTACTACTATCTCAAAGAGAATGCAAAATTGATTCTCGACTAGAGGTTAAGTTTGTAATTCGTCAATCAGATAGATCATTTGTAAGGTGTTAAAGTATTGAGGCAAGCATATAGTTATCCGCTAAGGATCAAAAGTGTATTATTCAACAATTTTAAAAGGAAGTCCAGAACTCTTAAGTCGAGAAATCCAACATCGTCATTTAAAGGTAAACCTGGTTGAAACTTATTATGTTCCATTGAACTTATGAGTGTTTATTTACAATGCAGGTTATTTGTAATATCTTGTTTTTCAGTGGTGACGGAACTATGGTTTTGAGACCACAAATTTCAGCATGTCAGTTTGTAAATTTAATTTATATAATATTTCTGAAGTTATTAAGGTCGTATTAAAATTTGGTTAAGAAATTTTAACGATTAGACGATTATTTATAGACAAACGGCTAAATTGCAAAAAGTGTAAAGGTTAATAATTATTGATGTTTTAAGGCCAATTGATATGTTTTTAAAAGAAAAGGGTTTAATAGGGTAATTAAAACATATCAACGGTTACTGGACGAAATTGGAAGGTAATTTGAAGTAAAATATGTTAAAATGGCAATTTTGAAATTTAGTTAAAAATTAAGTTAAAATCAAATTAAAGAAAATAGGATCTTCTTCTTCTTCTTTCCTTGGACATTTTTTGTTCGAATATACCATGGGAAAAAAAGCTTGAAGGTTCGGCTAGCATATCTCTTTGCATGAGTGGGTTTTTGAGTTCTGTTTTTAATGAATTTTATGTTTCTCAAATCATTTCAAGTAGGTCCAGCTAACCCGTACCTTTGTTTTTGAAACTATTAAAAATTTTGAATGTTTCCATTTATGAACATTGATTGTTCTTGATGTTAATGTCGAGTTTAGAGTATTGGTTGTGATTTTATATTGTTCTGTAAAATGATTTTTGTTAATTTTTAGTTAAAGGATTAAATTGTTAAAAATGTTAAAATCTCATGGTATATTTGTGAAATAGTTATCTTTTATGGATTGTTTGAAGCTATATATATTCGACTAGATGTATTGATTTTAAAAAATGGCTAATTTGATGATTCTCGAGTTAAGGGACTAAAACGCATGAAGTATAAATGATAGGGGAAATTGTGTAATTTCTATAAATAGAAGGGGTACAAATTTTAACATTTATCAATATATGAAATCTAAGCCAATAAATGAAACAAATTCCATTTTAGATCAAAATTTGATTGATATATGAGGAAAAAGAAAAGTAGCGGAATAGTCCCTAAACTTTTACAATTACTGCAATTTAACCTAGGTAAGTTCGTAGTGACTTCCTTCTTATTGAAATTAACTTGTAATTTATGTTGTTATTTGTTTATAAGTTGTTTATATAAAATACATTGATAGTTTCAAATGTTAAATGGATGTGTAAGAAATTGAGAAAAGATTGATGTTATTTGAATGGTATTAAGTATATATATATAAATGCAAATAAGTGCCCTTGTTTGTACTTCGGTACCCTTGAATACACATAAGTGCCTCTGTTTGTACTTCGGTACCCTTGAATGCACATAAGTGCCCCTGTTTGTACTTTGGTACCCTTGAATGCACATAAGCGCCCCTTGTTTGTACTTTGGTACCCTTGAATACACATAAGTGCCCCTGTTTGTACTTTGATACCCCTGAATGCACCTGTTTGTACTACGATACTCTTGAATTCACTTTTACCATTTCAGTATTTTACAATAAATACTCTTGAAAATTTGAGTATTTACTTAATATATGAACCGATTTTAATTAAATTTATAGTAAAAGTTATACTATGTTCTTACTAAGCTATGTAAGCTTACGATTTTTCTCTTGGGTTGTTTTGTAGATAATCGTTGCTGACTTTTAGAAGGATCAATCATCAAGCTCACACAATCCATCTAAATTGGTAGTTTTTGTATCTTATTTTTAGGTAATGGCATGTGTGTATATATATACATATATAAAGTAATATATGAGTTTGTGAATGTTAATTGATATGGTAATGAATGAGACTAGTTGATCTCTTAGAGTACGTTTTGGTATTGTTGGCACAAGTATATTTAATGAATAGATGTATAACTTGATGTTTAGTTGATGAATGGTGAGGTTTAAAGTTGTGGTATGATGCATAACCTTGTAATGGTATAAAATTACAAGGTCTTTTGGTGGTTATTTGTTCATATGGTTGTGTTTGAGGCTATGTTTTGGTATGAATAAGAACTTTAAATGGTTAATGTTTTTTTAAGAGTGTTTGAAATTATAATATGTGGTACCAATGAGGGTACATTGGTTAGGCACCTAAAATGGTTGTTTTGGTGTATTTCGAGCATGTTTAATTGTGTTTTGAATAGGTTAAATGGTTGGTAAATAAGTTGCTTAGTGTCCAAGTAAGCATGTTTTGGTGAACTTGAGTTTTATGGTACATTTAGGTACACACAGCCTAAGACATGGTCTGTCACATGGCCGTGTGTTGTACATAGGCATCACACACGGGAGTGTGTGTAACACCCCTTACCCGTATCCAAGGCCGGAACAGAGTACGAGGCATTACCAGACTTAACAACACACATAGACAAAAACTGGGCCATAAAATTTCATTTAATTTAAAACTTTTCGAACACATGCATAACAAACAAAGCTAACTATATCATTACATCAAAACATATGACGTAGCATGATTAATTAAACTTATAAACCATAATGGATAAGGACCACATCTCATAATCATATACAATAACTCAATGCGATGATACGCATCGATCAAAATCATAATAAAAATATACATATACAAACCAACTTCCTATACATGCCACTCACTTGATATTTCTAATATTTGAATTAATTCTCCCAAAAATGATAGTTTGATAGTGTGATTTTGCCTCCGATGATCTCCAACCCCGAGCCGACCTATCAATACTAAAGAAATGGAGAGGATGGGTAAGCTTTACACTTAGTAAGTTCATATGAAAATAATAAGCAATTACTACCATGCTTTTCAAGATAAAACACTATAATTGTACAATTACATATATTCAAAGTTAAGTTTCTGTGTTATTGAGTTACAGTTACTAAATCATTCATATCTGAAGCTACAAAACTCCAACTTTAGTTTCGTTAATTTTATTTGAAACTAGATTCATATATCTTTCTCCCATAAAATTTCCAAAATTTTTGGTTTGGCCAATTAGTACAGTTTATTAGTTAAATTCTCCCCTGTTTCAGAGTATGACTACTCTGAGCTCTGTGTACTACGAACCAAATTTCTCTCTGTACAGAATTCCAACGACCATGCCGTTTATTTTCCTTAAAAATAGACTCAATAAGGAATCCATGCATGTAAGGTATGACTCTTAATAAGTTTTGTACAATTTATGATGAATTTCTAAAGTCAGAATAGGGGATCTCGAATTCATTCAGACCCTATTTCACAATAATTCAAATATCACACAATATAGAATTCTTTTGCTTCCCCTGTTTCTTTCATGTGAAAATAGACTTATTAAGATTTATTTTCATATATCATTTGCCTTTTTATTCAACTTCCACAATTTTTAGTGAATTTTCAAAGTCACGCAACTGCTGCTGTCCAAGACAATTTTATTGCTAATTCACTCTTTCACACTTTCTTTGTATTAACCTCATTTTAACATACATATCACAAATCATTTTCACCACATTTCATACATCACAAGTATAGGCCCATGATTACAAGGTCACCATAAAATCATCCTCATGTATAACTTAATTGTTTATAACCTTACCACAACCCGATCACTTAATGAACACATTATTCACATAACCAAATTCCTGCACTTGTTCATCACAAAACTCACAAAGCAAGACATAATAAGTCTCCCGTTGAACACTTCTGATCAATCCTCGATACTTGGTGGTTTCCGCAAATAGCTCCACCCATCATAAAATTCGGCTCTCTTGTACACATGGTGAACACTTAGTATCACCCATGTGACCTAGCCGCTTTATCTCATAGCTCTCTTGTCTACATGGTGTCCTTCACTGAACCACGCATGCGACCTAGCTACATATATCCCGTAGCTCTCTTGTCTACATGGTGTACACATAGTATCACCCATGTGACCCAAATACATCATAATATCTCATAGCTCTCTTGTACACATGATATGCACTCAAAGACCATACATGTGACCTAGCTACATACCATACTCATATCATCCCATCTTTCCAAGGTTCAACCGGATTTCTCTCTCTTTTCTAACAATTTCACCAATCAAGTAATTACCAACAAACATATTTCCAATATGTTACAAATTTATTCATAGTCCTTTTTCAATTTTCAATTTACAAAGAAATAGTCAATCTATAGGTAGCCACATTTCATATGATAACAAAATATAAAAAAATAAAATAAAATAAATCGATAAATTATTTACGTACAAACTTATCAAAATCTCATCAGTACAACCGCAACAATTCATACAACCCAGTTTAATAGTAATTTAACACTCAATTCTTGTAACAATAATTCCATTCAATTTCACATGACACAACTAGCATTACATTTTTTTTTTTATATCATACATACCATCCATCAACTTCTCTTAAACATATTAAATCATACAATTTATGCCATATCAATAGAGAATTACAATTCATGCATGGCATTGCATTATTAACAACACAACTTACTTACCTCGATTGAAACTATAATTTACTATTTTAATCCATAACCTTGTATTTTCCCGATTTAAGCCCGAATCTCGATTTCCTTCATCTATAATATCACATTTAGCCTAATAATTAGTCACATTATTCATACGGGTCCAAAAATCATATTTTTACAATTTTGCATTTTCACCCCTAAACTTTTGCATATTTGCACTTTTGCCCCAAGACTCGAAAATTTAATTTCAGCCCTTATTCCTATGTTTTATGACATGCTGAACATTTTTCTCTTCTACAACAACATCAAATTCTCACTCTAACATATAGTTATGAACAATAAGTATTTTTACCGATTATCTTAGCTTTACTCGTTTTCACTTAAAACCAAGTAGCACAAGTTGTTTAACATAATTTAAAACCTCATATTCTATCATAAAATATCAAAATACACAAATTTCACCTATGGGTATTTTTCCAAATATGAACCCTAGCTTAAATTATTGCTAGAATAAGCTTAATCGAGCTACCGGGATTCCAAAAACGTAAAGAACATTGAAAACGGGGCTTGGAATCACTTACTATTGAGCTTGGAAAGCTTGAAAACCCTAGCCATGGCCTCCCCCATGCTAATTTCGGCCTCCATGAAGAAGATGAGCAAAATTGGCTTTTAATTTTGTATTTTAATTCATTTTACCCCTAAATGACCAAAATGCCCTTACTACTAAACTTTCAAAAATTCCTTCCATGTCCTAATTTTGTCCATGAACTTAAAATTGGTCAAATTGCTATTTAAGACCTCCTAATTAATATTTCAATGCAATTTCATACTAAAAACTTCTAGAATGCAAGTTTTCCAACTTATTCAATTTAGTCCCTAACTTTAAATTAAGCACTTTATGCATTGAATTTCTTCACGAAATTTTCACACAATCATGCAATCATATCATAGACCTCAAAATAATCATAAAATAATTATTTCTATCTCGAATTTGTGGTCCTGACATCACTATTCCGACTAGGCCCAAAATCAGGGTGTTACAGTGTGCCTAGGTTGTGTTGTAAATCAGTATAGGTACAGTTTCCACACAGGGTGACACATGGCCTATGACACAGCCGTGTAAGATAATTTCTAAAGGTACATGGCCCATGCACATGGGCATGTGAAGTCACACAAAGGCATGTTGGATAGCCACACGCCTATGTTTGGAGCCACACAAGCTGGCACATGGCCTGCGACACGGCTGTGTGACCCAAATTAGTGAGTTACACAGGTAGAGACACAGGCTGGGACACAGCCGTGTGTCCCAACTTTGAATTGCCCACACGGTCTAGGCACACGACCGTGTGACCCCTATTTCTCAAATTTCCATGTTTTTCTCAAAATTTCTATTTTGTCTCAATTTGATCTATGATTGTTTCTAAAGTATTTTAGGGCCCAGGAAAGCTCAATTTTAAACCAAAATAAGTATATTTGTTATGAATGGAATTTCATCATTGATAATTAAATTTAAGTTGAATTATTGTTTGGATTTAATGTTAAATGTTTTGTTTTGTTTAGTAACGCTTCACAACCCTTATCTGGCAGCGGAGTCAGGTTTGGGATGTTACATTATTAAGTTTGAACATGTTCCCTACGGGGAACCAAGCCAGGAATGCACCAACAGGGATGATCGTACAACGATATTATGCATATGGAAGGACTCTTTTGAAAATATGTTTTCAAATGGAAAATAGAATCATACACCACGATTGAGTCTATTTTCATGTAGTTTTTAAGTGAGATTGCCTTAAAATAGTATTAGGAATCAGTTGTAATCAAACAAACATGTATCTTTAGAATTGTGGATTAAGAATAAAATTAAATAGGAAAACAGCACTTTCGGTAAAGTTTTCGCCTATTTTAAAATTTTTGTTAAGTGTTTAAGGCTGGTAACATCCTAAATTTGGATTCGGTAAATCGGGTTAGGTATAGGGTGTTACACCCTTAATACAAAATTACCACGTGGATTTTTACAACCCTTAAAAGTAGGTGTGAACCTCTGTGAAGTGTGAACCTCTGTGAAGAAAAAGGTGAATCAACATCATTCCTCGGGCAATCTCACACAAAATGGTCTAGTGACCCACATCAAAAACACGCTTCGTTTTCTTCCAAGATTCACTCTTATGTCTTTTCCCTCATAGATCACAGCTTGGAATATCAACATCTCTAGTAAGGCCTTTTACACTACCTACTAACACTGTTAGTTGACGTTCCTAGCCTCTCTTAAACCTGTTAGATCTTGGAACTGACCTTCAATATTCTCAAGATTCTCTAGCCCTATTGGATAACGGATGCAAGCTAGAAGTCCCAATTCGTTTCCTGAAGGCTCGGGAAGGCTTAGGTTTCTTGTCTATTTCCATCGCTTGTTCAACCATTTATGTCTGGTTAGTTGGTTGAAAAGCTCCTTTATTCTATGCAAGACTAACTGAACTCTGAGCTCGTCATGCAAACCCTAGAGAAATCGTTTACAGCTTTCTTCTTCTTATGGTACCAATTCTACAACATATTTACTGAGCCACAAAAATTCCCACTCGTAGTCAAGAACGAACATCCCGCCCCATTTCAATGTCATGGATTCTTGCTTATGATCCTCTAGATACAATTCACTGATATACTTATTCTAGAATTTTGATTCAAAGAAAGCCAAATCAACCCTATTGAATGGCACATTATGGGTAACAGTCAACCACCATTGATACCCTCCACCTTCAGGAAAGATACGCTCACATTACACATTCGTACAGGGAGCATTCAAGCTGTTTTAGAACCCAATTCTTCAATTCTAACCAAACTTTGACTGACGAGGGGTCAAACACTTTAAACTCAGTCGTGTCATATTTACATAACAATTTTTTCAAAGCTCACCTAGTTCCAATAATTGGAGCAACTTGTGAAGCAGCTTCCATTACTCACTGAAGAACTTCTGCTATAAAGTGAAGCAAATTCGTTTTTTCCCGTCAGGGGATACAGTTACAATGTTGTCGAGCACCTACTGATTCAATGCAATGTACCTCAACTCCAATTCTATTCTCACTCCCAGCGAAGTGATCACTACTATAAACATCATTCCTAGCATCATTTCTCGATTCACCAAACATTTTTAGCTATAAAACAAAGACATTTTATAATCAGTATTCAAATTCCGACTCAGACTTGACTCGACTTCAACATGTACCTCCAAACTCAATCTCAAAATTGATTTAGTCTGAGGACCAGATAAAATTATAGCTCTGATACCACTAAATGTAATACTTATACCTAACTTAATCCTTGGGTCTGAGCTACAGTGTGTCACATCTATTGCTAGAGCAACTATGACCAAATTTAATACTAATTCACATCCCTAACAGCTTTTTGAATGTTGGCAACAGTAAATTTTTTGAAAGGCCCAACAGTAAAGTTTTTTCCTTATATTTCTAGGTCATTTTTCATTCTTTTTCACTCAAATCCAACTTTCTCAATTATTTTAATTTTCTCAAGTTTTGTTCTAAATTTTCTGATACGCTTGTTTAAAAATATTATAATTTTATTTAATTATTTTTTATATTATTCGTTTTGATTAAATTTTCACAAATGGCAAGCTCTCTGATTCGTTTCGACGACAAGCACATTTTTGCCGCTTAAGCAAAAATGATAAGACAAAATTTTAAATTTTGTTATTTTTAATTAAGTTAAATTTATTTTTTTATTTTTAAAATATTTTGAATTAATTTATTTTGTCGATATAAATAGGCCAATGATCATGTTTTGGAGGGGTTCATACATAAATTTTCAAAGAGCCCAGATACTGAAATTTGTGGTTACTTGCAAGACGAGAGATTCCTGCATGTGTCTCGCATGCTTGGGGCTGCAAACTTGATCCTACACTCATCAGCACATTGGCAGAAAAATGGAGGCCCGAGACACATACTTTCCATCTTCCATGTGGCAAGTGTACAATCACACTCAAAGACATAGCTTTACAACTCAGTTTACTGGTGAATGAACCAATCGTCATAGGGTTAGCAATCGTTCCTGGTAAAGAAGACCTATGCGAGGCATTTTTAGGGAAGGTGTCGAACAAGTTTCAAGGTGGTTGAATAGTATGAAGTGGTCAGAAACCAATTTTAAATATCTTCCTAAGGACGCACCTAACGTCGTCAATGAGCATTCATCTTGAGGTTAATTAGGGGCATTTTAATGCTTGATAAATTTCAAAATTTGGTACACTTAAGGTGGCTACTACACCTAGTTGACTTCAAAGAATGTGGACGAATGAGTTGGGGATCAGTCGTGTTGGCCACGTTGTACCAGAAGTTGTATCGGGTGACCAAACAAGATAAAATGCCAATCAATGGTTGCCTGCTCCTGTTGCATTCATGGGCCTAGTGACAGCTACCATTTCTACATCCCCGAGTGAATGACCTATGTACATTCTCATTGGTGACAAGGTAAAACTCAATTAATAATAAATATGTAGTTTGTATAGTAAATGTTGTTTATTTATTATATGTTTGAATCAACATATCACTTGAATAGTTGGAACCATGGGTCGAGTTACATGGGACTACCAGAATAGCTCGAAGATATTCGGCTACTATTAAATCAATGCTCTAAAGCTGAGGTTAGTCCTTATTTTTCAAACCTATAATAATTATGCAATGATTTGTAAAATAAAATTCCATACATAACATAATTTACAATTATGCACTGTAGTTTGAATGGATGTCATATGCCGAGCCGAATATCATAGAACGCGTTTCGCCAGAATTTTTGGCCATTCAGAGTATGTGGGAAACAAAGGTGTTATTGATAATGTGCATGATAGTGGAGATGCACGAATCAAATTTAGTGATGTGGAAGTTCGGGTGGAGCAACAAATTTCGCAGCCACCTCAAGACATGGAAGCACTACACAAGTTGGATCTACGGGAGAAGATCGATGAGAATTGTCATGATTACCATAAGGAATTCATTAATGTTTGGGATCATATGATTGAATTCCTAACCATCTGCGAACCCTTTTTTTCATTGGACATTGCGGCCTGTTTAGAGTACATGCCTTGGTTTAGAGTCGCTGGTAAGCCATATCTGCTATCGGTGGAGGTGAGAAGTCGACAACTTCATCAGAAGAGGCCAAGACGAGTGCCCCAACATAGGTCAGAATGAGGTGTCGCGATGGATTTTTTATTGGTTCTGACCCAACAAGCGCCATCGATGTCTACGCCACATCTCGTTCAGTTCACTCTACTTATTCATGTCCATTTCACTAACCCCGTGTTTTTTTTCACAAGCACCACACAATGCACCATCATATCACCCTACTTCTACCCCTCCCACAGGTACATTTTTTAGGGCACCTCCAACCTTAGCATTCTACACCCCATGTTGATGTCGATGTTGACATAAATGTTGAGCCAGATGTCAACGTACATACCGTCATTGATAGTGACACTGATGTCATCATCGATGCCTATATCGATACCCGAGTTAATGTCGATGTATTTAGGTTTCACGACATTATATGGTTATACGCGGATAGTGTCACAAACACCCACCGCATTGTTGTTTTATTGATGGGGGTCATTGGCTCAACCACTTTATCGTGGAGTAGAGGACACACGATGGGAGGCTAGGACTCCATCAAATTCAAGCACGGAGGAATGCAATAGAGTCAAAGACAAAGTCGAGGGTAGAGATGAAGATGAGTACGAGGGTGAAGGTGAAGACGAAGAAGACGATCACGACCAACAACTAGAGCCAGCACTGCTAGTTGTACACAGAAATCCTATGCGTACCCGTCAGTCATCGCTTTATGGCACACATTCAACCCGACGACACTAATGGTGTATTTTTTATTTACTTATTGTGATGTAAATATAAATGACATCAATAGAAAAATGATCAATTTTTTTTGTATTTCTATTACAATTCATATTTGTCTTTCTTAAATTTTAATGTACATTATACGTAAATTTCCATAAATAATATTTTACTTGCAGAAGTGCTTAAAGTAACAATTTTTCCACTATATGAATGTTAGTAGGCAGTGGCAAATATAATTGAAATGCAAGTTAAAAAGAAAGAACAAATTTTGTAAAAAAAATCTGGAAGCATTGTAATTTATTTTATATTGCTGCAAAAAAAATGAATGCTAGCAACATTGAGGCCCAAATGTACCCTTCAATACGGAACATGTTGCCTTCGTATGCCCTGGTTTTCTACAGTACCTACATAACCTCTTTTGATTGACCCTCTCCCAAACATCCATATTGGTACATATCCAAGGGAAATTCGGATGACCTTTTAGGATGCGATGCAAGTTCATGTTCAAAGCCAACTCAAACGGTGTGCCAGATACTAGTGGCCACATACTATTATCTAGGACAGGTAGGAATTCAGATCTCCATACATTGTACATGCATTCCAATCTGTACACACCATTAATATAAGGTGTGTACTCTATCTATACATTTGAACATACAGCAATTGCATGTGCGCATAGGAATCGAAGTACCTGGAATCTCCCACAATCGTAAGTCCCTTTTGGTAGGTCAACATGGTATGATGCTTCTGACATGTCTTAGTCGAGTCTAGCATACTCCGTCATATGAAATCTCATGTTTGGATGTGAGTGACACACTACATACATAGTGTCCGCTCTCTCTGCATTTTGTCTAATTTCATTCATGACATCCTCACACCAAACGTGATTATTCGCTACTTGTCCAACATATGCCACCACCCGCTTTCATGACATCTTTGTACCGGTGTTGTTGATGGTGCACAAGTTATCCAACATTTCATTGAAACGATATTAGATGAGCTAGTACCCTTGCGAGAAAACTATACTTATGAATGCAAACAATATACTCTATATATAGCTTAGCATGATTACGGATAAAATGGAAACTACATACGATCATGCTCACTTCCTAAAGGCCATTTTGAGTGGTAGTTTTAATCGACATGCCTTATACAGTACCTATGGTGGGTGCGATCCCAAAGGCTACCCTGCTGCTCAATAACGGACAAGATTTCGGTTCTCCTGTCGGATATGACACATATGTCAGACTATAGGCAAACGTGATGATGCTATCAACTAAGGAAGAAATCTCAATCATATGCATTTTCAAAGGTAATTATTGAAA
This sequence comes from Gossypium anomalum, assembly GCA_025698475.1. Lineage (NCBI taxonomy): Eukaryota > Viridiplantae > Streptophyta > Magnoliopsida > Malvales > Malvaceae > Gossypium > Gossypium anomalum. The sequence goes on from CM046965.1 coordinate 61,489,613, forward strand.
ATGCTATCGACAAAATCTGTCGATTACAATTTTGAGCAACAACCATCAACAATTGATGTTGGTACTTCCCGTATAGCTAGGTGCCATCAATTCTCACCAACGGTTTGCAGTGTCAGAAAGCTTCTTTGCATTGATCGAAGGTCCAAATGAATCAATGGAATACTCTTTTCCTAGGGACCAAACGATCTCGGATGTAGTACTTGACACGTATCAGTGCATTACCTAACACCGTTGCCATAAATCATTGTACGACCTCTCCCAGCCGTGATGCATCTTATCCATTACCTTTTGTTTTGCGACCCATACTTTGTAGTACAATGGAGTGTAATCGTGTTGGCTACGAATGTTGGCAATCAATACTAGGAAAGAAATCTTGAGACGCACCTTCACCATAGGTAGAATAATGTCAAATATCATGTCAGCGTCTAGCCTCGGATGATCCTGACTTACACCTACAAACTACGAATTTAAGTTACATTATTGGAAAAATAAAGACCCACAGGTCGCATTATGTTAGAAAATCGGTTGATCGCATTGCACGCCTGTTACAACAAAAGTATGTGGACTGAAATACTTCTTTATCATCCACAAGCCTATTTTCTTCCGAAAAGATGTCATGATTTTCCATTTTCACCTCTCGTAGCACATTGTGCACTTTTCTTTGAATTTTTTCGAACGTGATTTTGTGACGTGATAGTTCACGTCGCTTTTAAAGTTGTCTGCTTTAATAAAAAAAGAAAAGCATTTTTGTTGGGGTATTCCATGCCAACTTTCAATACCCAGACATCTGACGATGAACTTGCATAGCCAAGTGTTCTACGCAGTAGCTGTCAAAACTCTAAGCCACCCTTGACGGAGAGGTCAATATTGGTCATGTGGGGTGGAGGTTTATACGCCCTGAATTATGGATATGGATTCGAAGTATTGTCCAAACTTTCATTAGAACCACAAGGTTCTGACTCAGTTGGAACCTGCTTTGGTTCAGAAAAAAGTGTTACTTCTGAACCATCCGAACCGGGCTATAGGATTAGATTGGGGTCTAAATCTGATTCGTCAACTAAATTCACTCCGCTGCATCTTTTTCCTCATATGTGCCTTCATTGTCATCTTCAACTAAAGGGTTCATTGTATCATTACCGGACTCAATCGTAGAGAGCAAGTCAACGATTTTTCTATACACCATGTGCCCGCCAAAATCTACACTGAATTGCAAACCAGTGTAGGTTGATGGCCTCTTGGTATAAGTGCTTCCACCCTAGGACATCAATCCATTAAAGTTGAAATCGATCACATTAATTGAATATCGTGCTCGGATGTCGAGGTTTGGGTTACACTAATACTCCGACTAATAGTGGCCGTTGAAGTTTAAATCAGTGTTGAAAACTGAAGAATGTCTTGTAACAAACCAGTGAACCCACCGCACAACTGTGTAGTAGGGCTTCCTATTCAACTTTGATTCCAACATTAGTCACAACAATGGCTGAAGATGAACCAGCTCCATCAGCCATGATAAAATCGATATATAACTTCATTACCGCATTGTCGCTTGATCAGCAAGATAGTATGAGTGTCTCGAGCTTGAGCTCGCTTTTCACATCAAATAGCTCATACTTAAAAGGGTCAACCAATGCCAGATATCTATATTACAAGCTCAAAAGTCTTCCTCAACTCGAACTCCCGACTTTCCTCCTGATTCTAGTCCATAGCTCATGCAATTAAATGGTACAGTTGAAAGTCAATTCCATGGGCTGGGCTCCTACAAATACGACCTCAGCTTCTTATTATAGATTTGATCGTCATAGTAAATGACATATTTCACTGGTCAACTCATTTCAATTTAAAATGAATTGATATTTAGAGCAAAAAAATATTCAGACGATTATCCAAAGAAATGCAGACGACTCTCAAAACTTAATACTTTGATGTTTGATATAAATTTGTGCATGCCTAAGTTCTAAATATTTTGGTACTTTAATAGTAAAATAGAATAAAGAGAGGGAATGTATGCTTTAAAATTCATTTTTGAAGATGCATTTTTGTCGAATAATGATAATGAAACGCTTTTCAGTGCTTGAAAATACGTTTCACAAGTCAAATGATTTCATCAGACGCGTGCTTCAGAGAGTATTCAGTACCTCAAAACGTGTTTCAAATTTTACCTGGGATTCCTAAGGTTAGGTACTTTTTCTCAGACTTTATGAAAATGTTAGTGAAAACTCGTCCAACTAGGTGAGCTTGATAGAAAATCAGGTTTGGAAAACGCAACGAAAAATAAATTTAGGGAAAAACCAGAGTTTTAAAATTTTTCCAAAACTAAAACTTGATTGTGATATCTAAACTAATAAACACTTAATCAAAATTGTACATTTTTTATTCATTTAGGATGAACTCTTCGACCGAGTAGTCTTCTCCGTTATCCTCAAGCTCACGTCTGACGAGTGTGAGCTTGCTTCGAATCAGAAAATTTTTCACAAAAATTACTAGTAGTGTAATTTCGTAATTTCTCTAAACTTTTGGGCCAAGTTGTAAATAAAAAATATCTTTAGAAATTTTCTGAAATAATCTCTTTAGATAGGTTTTTCTCTACAACTTTCTTTTGAATTCAAATGTGTGAAATAATGACCAAATGCTATTTTTATTGTAACACCCCAGAATTTGGGGTTAAAAGTTTCGGGGGTTGTAGTTAGGGTCAGTGAATAGGTCGAGGAGTTGTGTTTAATTCCGCATTTTAATGTCAAAATGAGCCTGCTAGTTCGGAGATGGGGAGTGTGTTAGTTTACCTTTAGGTTTCGGGTTCGAGTCATCATGTGTGTTTTGAGGAATTATTTTATTCTATTTGTTTTTAAGTTAAATACATATTTAATTTTAGTCTTTTTATTTTATTATTTTGGAAAGGAAGTTTAATTCTTAATTTGGACGTTCCTCTTTTCTCTCTTTTTTCCTCATGTCAGTTTTTCTCCCCATTTCTTTTCTTTTCTCTTGGATTTCAAAAATTTGACATTTCTCGACCATTGAACTCTCCTTATCGTCACTTCTGTTTTGTTTTTCCTTTTAATTTTTGTTTGAAATCATTGGGTTCCATTAGATTTCATTAACTGGTATTCGTATAATTCCAGTAATCAAGCAGAGGTACAGTAAGTAGTGTTCTTTGATTCTTTATAGGATAATTTTTGGTTGATTCTTTGTGTTAGTTTGGTATGATAATAATAGATTGGTATGTTTGTGTAAACTAGTTTTCAAAACTATGTTGAGGAGGCGAATCGGTAAGTTTCTGGTGCTTGAAATCTCGATTTAAGGTGTGTTTCTGAATCCTTAGTGGTTAGGGATGGTTTTGTTGATGCATATTCACATTTTTGGTCTATTTCGGTGTGGTTTCATGACCACACGAGTGGCCACACAGGGGTGTGCCGCAAACAGACGGTCTACACGGGCGTGTGCCACACACAGGCGATCCACATGGTCGTGTGATTTTGGGAATTAGGGTTTTTGGGTGAATTTTGGTGCCACACGGCCATGTGGCTTTGACTTGTGGGATTTTAGTCAATTTTCACATGAGCGTATGCCTTGGACACAAGGCATGTCCCTTGGGCACAAGGCCGTATCCCTTGGACACAAAGTCGTGTCCCTTAGCCACACGGGCGTGTGAGTCTTCCACAAGGCTGTGTCTGCTCTACACCCTATTTTATCAATTTTGGACAGAAAGTTACACGGGCTACTCACACGGTCATGTAACTGGGTCACACAAGTGTGTGTCTCCTCCACACGGGCATGTAGACCTCCACACGGCCTAAGCACTTCTACACGGTTGGTGCACAAGGCCGTGTGGCTCTATTTCGTAAATCATTGTTCTGTGTTGAAATTTGACTTGTTTTGTGTTTTGTATGTTCCGACCCTCAGTTAAGCTTTAGTAAGTGTGTTTGGAACTCAGTCAATGTTGGTATTTGTAAATGTAAATGTGTGTGTTTGTATATATGTTTATGTATTGTGTGCATTGCTGCATTAGCATGAAAACTTTGGGTTTTGGATGTGGAGAGAAGGAAGGTTGATTTGATTTGGAAGTTTTAAGTACAATACATCCGTACAACAATTTTTCGCACTATACTATACATATGCTAGCTAAGCTGCATATTGATATTTCAGTGGCTTAGTTCCACAATATGTGGTGTGTAAGGTGGATGAGCCAATTATGGTTCTATGTGGTGTGCAGGATGGATGGGCTTGATATAGCTCATATGTGGTGTGAAGGATGGTCGAAGTGGTGTTTGGATTGTTGGGATGGGTTTTTCACTCGTTACATTCATTGCATATTTGAATATATGTCTGATTATGTAAGCATTAGAATGTGGCAATATGGTTATTACATTGTATAAGTGCGTTAATTGAACATGTGTTTTGGTAAGTTCTGTATACTGAATTTTTTATTTGGGTTCTCCCTGTTTATGTGTTTCGTGTGCATGCTTTTAGAATATCCGATGTGTTATTCTGTTTCATTGATTGATTTGGATTTCGGGCTCACACTAAGCTTACGTAGCTCACCCCCTCTTAGCTTTCTTACTTTCAGGTATTTTGCGAGGCTATGTTACGGACTAGGCACATCGGAGGTCTCAGAAAGCTTGGTTTGATTCGGCTTAGATAAAAAATTATCATAAGTCTAATACGGTTGGTTTTAAGAATAATTGTAAGGCGATTATATGAATTGTGGTATGGGTTTTGGTTCAGACTTTTGTTAAATCACGTGTTTTTCGGTTTGAACGCCATTTTGGAAATTTCGCACACATTTTGTTTTTCAATTGGGTTTCTACTATTGATCCAGGGTTTCTACTATTGATCCAAGGTTCCTATTTATTTGAGAAAATCACATATTTTTCCTTACAACATTTACTTGAAATTCTAAGTTGCAATTTGACTAAATTAACGTATTTTGAAACCATATATAAGTATTACCATTTTAAAGTGCGAATTAATTACTATTGCAAAACATAAATTGTTAAATGATTTAGTTCGGTTTTGGCAAACTATGTTCGAAACGAGTTTTAAACGATTCTTTTTGTTAATTGCTTTTGGATCACTTTGGTAGTTAATGTGATCTCCGAGATCCCATCAAAACTTCTAGGCTAGGTTTTGGGGTCTTATATTTATATAGAGAGAGTTTAAAGAGTTCAACTATGATTTAACTTAATCATTTTAATATTGATAAATACTAGATTAAATTTAATATTAGATCTTATTAAATTAATAGAATATTTATCTACAAGATAAATATTAAATTAAATTTAATGTTAAGATAATCACTTTAATATTAAATTAATAAAATACTATTAAAATAAGTATTAAATTAAATTTAATATTAAATCTATTAAAATAATATTGTTTTTGGAATAGTTAATCCGAAATCAAATTCTCCGGTAGAGTCCCAGTAGGAGTGTAATTTTTCCACTGCTCAACCACTAAAAACCACCCGTTGCCGACCATTTGCCTGCCATCAAAATGTCACTGTCACAGTCGCTAGCACCCTGAGGTGGTTCGGTTTCTGCTAGTTTGGTCTGGACCAGTGATGGCTCGACCTATCCAATCTACCCATCGGTTGGATCATCGGCTCGATTTTGCGTACAGGCCCGGTTCGACCAATTTTTGGGTTTTGATCTCAGTTTTGGGCTCCCGAGCCCAATTTATGATATCAGGTCTAATTTTCAAGTTCAATTACGCATTGAGCCAATTGTTTGACTTAAAATTTAATTTTCAAAAATATCATATTAATTTTAATTAATTTGATTAATTTAATTTTACTTTATCAAAATTAATTTTCCCAAAAATCACTTAGATTTTCCAAATTAATTTTTTAAGAAAATTCTCTAATCAAATTCTCTAGTTGAACAATTCTTACGACTGTCCAATTTAATTCCACATCGAATAAATCGACTCAATTAAATTATTTCCAAAGTCGTAAAATTTCCTTCTGATTCAAATACAGTCCGATTGAACTTTTGTTGAGCTAGTGGAGGGACCAATCATATATATACAATTAGGATCTAGTAATTACAATTATATCCAGAATTCATCATTCCAATAATTCGCAATTACTTAATCATGGAGTCAGTCCACAAAAAGTACCATGATTGAAAACTCCTTATTGTATGTTCTTTATGAAAGCAATTCATCCATATGCTTTGTCTAATGACTTTGTCATGTGTGTGTTACCCTCATATGATATCCCTGACTCCTTTAAGTTAAATTCGTTCACTCAATACAATCTTATTTTATCTCATTGTCAGCATTGTGTCTTCTTAATGATTAATATGATCACTGTCAACAAATAACTGTGATAAATTGCTCATTTGAGAACAAGCAACCCGGGGCCATGTTCCATATTTATCAATCCACACAATGCCAATGGGGGATATTGTTAGCTCTTTAATTAAGCTATGAATTCCACTGTTGCTAGTAAAGCCATGCCATACACAATGCATGTACCCAACATATTGGCTATTGGCTTGATATCTTAGAGCATAAGCCTTCACTTATATCAAAGCACATGAGTTACATGCGCATGGTTAGTGAATAACACAAGATGTAGGTAAAATCACACCTTGAATGTCACAAGTGAATTAATTCACAAACGGATTCAGAATTAATTCATTCTGGGTCTAATCTAATGTATCATTCTACTAATGAATACATTAATGTCTCTACCTGTAGAGTCAACTACTCCGATAGCCAAGACTAGCCATCTTTTCAATTGGAATTGTGGACAACAAAATAATCATTTTCAATATTTGAATCAAATGTTCACTTTGATTCTTTTACAGGATTATAGACTCGTTTAGATTATCTACTAAAGTAAGTTGTCTTTCTCACAATGTAAATGTTCTTACAATTCCACTTATCATCAGTTTGAACTTAAATAATCAATGAGCTAATATTTGCTTATCACAATTTCTCTATGCATACAAAATATGAAAGACAGAAATACAAAAGACATAACAGTGAAATGTGAAATTTATTTATTCATCGTTCAAATACATAGTAAATAGATACATGTATACTATAATATGGAAGCATTTTCCAATAGAGTTTACCTGCTGATTTGGCAAGAAAGCGCACCTAGCTGGATGCACTTTCCACTAATACGAGTTTTCACTAATATTTTCATAAAGTCTGAAAAAAGTACCTCGGCCGAGGGAGCTTTTTTGCATATTTGAAGCACGTTCTGAAGATATTCGATGAAAACGTTGGTATTACCACGTGTTTTCGATCATGGAGATTTTTTCCTTTCCAATCTCACCCTTTTCTTTCATCTATAAAAAGAGGCTCCCCCTCTACTCCATCATCCTTAAAACATTATCTCTCCTGGCCTTCATCCCTTCACTTTACAATATTTCTCTCTCTCCATTTTCTTCCCTGCTTCAGTGCTAAAAATTTCTATCGCTAATAAAATTATTGGTTTAAGGTATTCTTGAGTCGTCGGTGATGTGATGTCGCTCTAAGATACACATTTCATATATCCTGTCGGGATAGAACCTTTACCTCGAAAACTTATCATGTGGAAGTCGGGTTCCAGGGTGATTTTGCTTTATTCGGTCACGGGTGGAAGTCTGCGTAGAGGTCTCGGTCGACGGTCGTTATGAAGTCGTGATCGGAGTATAATGGGGGAGGGCATGAGCTCAAAGTTTTTGGATACCCGGAGATGTTGCCTTATAAATACCATACAAAAGTTTGAGGGCATAATTATAGGAAAAAACAGTGGTGCTTTATATTATAATCGGCGTAATTTGTTCATCCATTTCCATGTAGTCAGTATCTTTAACCTTACTTCTTGTCCAAAGGCCGACACTATTGTAGACGTAGGAGGACTCTCATGCGGGGAGTGATTGTTTTGGTGGAGTAAAGGTGATGCTCCTTTTGGGGCGACAACAGTTTCCATTATTAAATAACCCATTAATAACTACAACCGCTGCCGTGTCGATCCAAGTTTAACCTCTATTTCCGCTAAAACATCTGCTCTCCGCCTGAGAGCCCTCTTGTGTCCACCTCGGTTTCAGCTTTCGGATGAGAATGAAAGGTTAAAGATACTGACTACTTGGAAATAGCGAACAATTACGTTGATTACACTAGAAAGCCTTTCGTTTTCCTTATGATTATGGCCTTAATATTATGTATAGTATATACAATGCATCATTTGCGGGTATCCAAAAAGCTTGAACTCGTGACTGCATAATGACCGTCAACTGGCCTCTAATTATACTCAAACTCGTGACCGCATCATGGTCGCTGACAGGGACCTCCATTTAGACTTCGACCTATGACCATATCAAGCACTGTCACCCCGAAACCAGACTTTCATAGGATGGGCTTCTGAGGTAATGATCCTTTCCCGGCATGACATATGAAATGTATGTGTTCTGAGGAGCGTTATCGCATCCCCGGCCCCTCAATTCTACCTATAAGCTTTCGCGGTTTCGCCCCTAAAATCCTAACCCTAAAAAAATTAAAAAACCCTAACCTTATCAAAATTAAAAAAAAAATCGAGGAGAGTATGTGTGAAAGCACACCCATTTGGACACTCTTTCACACTTTTTCTCCAAAATCAACCTATTTCTCTAATTTTGAAAAAAGGGTACATCTAATTTAGCCATTTTATATTCTTTAGCAATATAAAAGAATAATCAAATAACCTGCATGAATGAATAATTTAATTTTTTTTTTATAATTTGAAAACTTTTTATAATCTAAAAATATTGACGGGAATAGATCTAAATATATTATTGTTGAATCATATTCATTCCAGAAGAGTTTTTTTTGTAATATTTTTTATTTTTATGATTTTTTATAATGATTTTTAAAAGTATGTAAAAAATTAAATTTCAAAATCTAATCTTTTTAAATAAATTTATATTCTTTACTGACGTAGATTATCATATTAGCAACGAAACGATTGACTCTGAAATCGTTAATGGCCATATCAGCAATGCAATGATTAAAACAAAAAATATTGATTAAATGATTTAATTAATGTAATTTTAAAATTTTAAAACTTAATTAAGTGCATTTTATTGGAACATTTTAATTGATTCTTTTCACCAAAATTCAAAGAATTTTTAGCGTAAAATTGTCAATAAGTACGTACTACTTTATTCCAAGATTGCTTGAAACAGATCGATCGGTCGATGAGACCGGTTGGATCGTGAATTAGTTAGAATATCAATTTGGAAGATGGCATTAAATTGAGAATTAGTACAAACTAGTTGAACTAGACAAAAAAACTACATGAACCAAGGCGTTGAACTGAAAATTTAAAATTTTCTAACTAAATTTTTTGATAAATAACAATATCAATACCAATTGAAAATAATAATTTCAGCATATGTATGGACTACTTTATTCCAAAATTGTTAGAACCAAACCAACTTAATTGATAAGATTAAGAATCGATCGGGATATCGATCAAAAAATATATTGAATTAAAAATTAATACAAACTAATTGAATCAAATAAAATAGCGGTTGAATCATTGAAAAGAATTTTTAATTTTTATGAGTTTATAATATTTATTTAATCGAATCTAATGAATGGATTCAACTCATCAAATTGTTACAACCGATTGATAGATCTCTAAATAGATTGTTTATTGTAGGGATTAATGATGATTTTAATTTCTTAAATTTTAAAAAATAGAAACACACAATAAAAATCTACATTGGAAAGGATGCATTAAAACGCCGACAACACCAAAACGAAAAACAAAATTTTTTTGACCCCCAAATCCGAATCGTCTCCTCTCTCTTTCGCTAGTTTCCGCCACCGTCTCCATATTCTCTTTATTCTTTTTTTCGCAAAAAATAAAATTTTCTTTGCTTTTTTTTTTTCATTTCTCTCGATGCCCTAGCCACCTTCCCTCGCCGGAACTTCCCAGGGCGCGTCGCCGCCGCCGGCGATATCTGTGGCACCAAGCTTCCAAATCTCTCTCCTTTCTCTAGGTTTTGGTTTGTTTGGATTGGATTTGATTACGCAAAAAGGAATAACAAGGACGACGAAAACGACGGCGTCGAAGGATCTGTTAGGGGTTTAGTCTTGATGGCTGGCAATCGTAAAAAGGGAGGGAAGAAAGCAAAAATTAAGAATTTAAGCTTAGGCGATCTTGTTCTTGCAAAAATCAAGGGTTTTCCTGCCTGGCCTGCCCAGGTCTCTTCCTTATTCTCTTCCTTTGATATTACTTCTTTATCCTCAGTTATGCTATTTTACATCTAGATGATTTTTTTTAATTTCTTAAATACTTAATGCGAACTTAAGAAATTTGAATAAGTCGATGATGAGGTTTTTTTTCGCATGACGTTGGTAAGTTTATTTTATACCTACATTGCCTTACTTCGCAGCATATTTGCTGGTTTTTATACTCAATTTTTCTTTTTAGTAAATGTTGTTTTACTTTATGTAAGGCCACACTTTGGAATTTAATGTTTTCCAGTACTTATGTTAGTTGATTGTTCTTTTTAGTGTTTCGGATTTGGGACTTGGCCTGTTTCTGAATTGAGTTACTTGATGCAAATATGCAAGTTTTTTATTTTTGGGACTGAAAAAATAGGGCAAATATGTGTTTTTTGTGGTTGTGTGCTAAATTGATTTGAACATAGCAAGTGCATCAGAAATTTAGTCAGGGATATTGATTTATGTTTTATGTTTTATTATTTGTTACGTAGAATTGGTTTTGAGGTAGATTCTGTGGGTTCTGAATTTCAGATTAGCCGGCCTGAAGATTGGAAGCAAGAACCTGACCCTAAGAAATATTTTGTCCAATTCTTTGGAACACAAGAAATGTAAGTATTGCACATCCAGTTTGTAAATGTTTGGTGAATCAGGGAGATGGCAACATGATGAATATAGATAGGTGATGTGTCTGTTTTTGGTTTTGCTTCTACTTTCTGGTTGGAGGGAATGCACATTTTATCATAAGATAGAACATGAAAAATGTTTCTATGTAAATCCTAGAACTATTAAATTGTTGTTTACCAAATAACATGTTACATATGATGATACAAGCAGACAAACTTTTATGTAGTCTTGTACATTGCTAATTGAACTATTTTGTTTCTTGTCAGTGCTTACTAGAGGATGCAATGAGACTGAATTCATTTTTTCTATCTGCTATGCTGTCTGTATTCTTTGATTCTTTTTCTTTCCATGCAGCTTTTTTGTTTGAGATTATAGGATGCATGCTCTAATAACAACAGGAGAAATTTTCTAATATGAAATGCTCTATGCTTGGTCTTTGTCAGTACTGTGGACATCTCTGTCATTTAGTTTTAGATTGAATTATGTAAACTCCTCTTTCTAATATTTGGGGGCATATTTTGGGCAGAAATGATAAGTCATGCTGATTATCTTGCAAATTTTATATCCTATAGTTTCTTCGTATGATAATTTGAGAATTGTTGAGATGTCCTTTAGGTAACCAAGCTTGTCATTCTAGGATGCAGAAAACTAAACATTAATGTCATTACAAATGGTGCAATTGTTTTTCTTCTTGTAGAGGTTCCTGAAGTATCATGTGCATTTCATGTTACCTTTAATCTTCTTGTTCGTACCTTTTTATTATTATATATATTTGAGTTCTTTCTTTTGGCATTGTGTAAGATGTCTCATTTTAATATTGGTTGTTAGCTAAGCTGCTGATGTTAGTTGATGGGGCTTTTTTGGATGTTTGTTGTGGTTAGGAATTTTGGTATGGCATATGTGGGTCAATTAGGATTAGAGGTTTCTTTTGTCAAAGACCACAGTCCGTTCTTTCTGTCTTTTGTTTATTTTTGTAATACTTGATATTCTCCTTTCTAGATCTCTTCAGTGTATTGTGTTCATGCACACGTGAGCAAGTTGATAAATTTAAATATCTTCAAAAAAAAAGAAGTTGGCTCTTAAAGCTAATGTTTATGTAATTGGGATTTCATACTGCATTTGGGATGTAGAAAGGAGTACTGCTATTGTTTTCCAGCCAAGGGATGCATGCATCATTATTGTTTCTTACACTAATCTTTTCAATTCAGTTGGGTTCTATTTGCTTACTAATTACTCCCCCCCCCCCACCCTTGCTTCCCCATCTCTTCTTCTTTTGTAGAGCTTTTGTTCCCCCTGCAGATATTCAGGCATTTACTAGTGAGACGAAGAATAAATTGTCTTCCAAGTGTCATATTAAAACTAAGTACTTTGTCCAAGCAGTGAAGGAAATCTGTGTGGCATATGATGAATTACAGGAAGAAAAATGCCGAGGTTTGGGAAATGAAACTGATGGATCGAAACCTGGATGTGAGGCTTCAACTGTTGATGGGGTTGAGGTTGATGGTGTAGAGGCCAACTTAAAGGACGAAACAGCTGCAGTTGTAACTGGTGAAGAAGCCAGTAGCGATGGAAAAACTGATTTTGCTTCGAGTGTGGGGTGCTGTTCGTGCAGAGGTGAGAATAATAATGAAGATATAAAGACATCAGTTTCGGTTCATGCGGATGATAGCTCATACCCAGTTATGTCTGTTGAGGGGAAACATAAAATATCTAATGGTGAACAACCTAAAAAGGAGGTGTCATCTCCATCATCTTTAGATAAGCCCTCTCCGATAACAGAAGAATTCTCTGATGATAAAATTGCTATTGCCAATTCTTCTAAGAAAACATTAAGAGAAGATCAGAAATCAAAGAATATGGTTCCTGGGCCAAAGAAAAGAACTGAGGAAGGACAGAAAGGCTGCAGCTCAGCTGTAAAAGTTCTGAGGGATGATAAATCTGAAGGTTGTCTTGATTGGTCTGAGTCTGAGGAGCGATTGAAAGATAGAGGAAAAGGCAAAGTCTCTGGCATTGGTACACGAAAATTCTCACAAGATACTCTCAAAGCAGATTCTAATCACAGTGGTGGTAAAAAAGCAAAGGAAATGCCGAAAACCAAAAGCAAATTCAAGGCCTCTGATGATGTACAGGACACTGTAGCCAATTCCAAAGCTGAGACCACTGGTAAGAAAAAAAGGTGTGAACCAGGACTTGGAAAGGCTAAATTAGGAACAGTTGAAAGTTTACGTCCGGCCAAAAAGTCAAAGTTTGTAGATATGAAAAATGATGCCTCCAAGGGGTCTCTTGGCAAAAAAATGAATAGTAGTTCTTCAATTTCTAATGTCAGGGACAAAGAAGTTAAAAAATCAAAGTTGAAAAAATCCACATCTCATGTTATTTCATCGAGAGCTCCAACGGTGACTAGTTCTGATGTTTCTGGTGATGAAGCTGTGCTGCCCTTATCGAAGCGTCGTCAGCAGGCTTTAGAGGCTATGTCTGATTCTGCCTTTCTTAATTCTGATGATAAAATTGGATCAAACCCTGTTGAATTGAAGAGTGATGCTCCAAGCTCCAATGTGAAAACTTCAGCTACCCCATTGCCAAAGAGGCGGAGAGCTGTTTGCCTATTTGTTGATGATGAAGAAGATCCTGAAACTCCAGTTCATGAAGGATTTGCTCGGAATGTTACGGTAACTCCTGTTGGCTCTGGTCCTTCACAGAGCATTGACGTAAATCATGTGACTACTGTCAATGCTCAATATAGTGTTGGAAATTCTGCCCATAATGAGAATGGTGGTCCCGAGGAGGCTTTTTCACAATTAGAAAATGATTCTGGCTCACCTCTTCGACCGCAAACTGCCGAAAGGAAGCCTTCTGCTCATGCCTCCATCACTCCTGAAAGATCAGAAGCGGAGGAGTTGTCTGTGAAGGAGGCTAAACCAGTCTTGATTTCCCCAAGGAAGTCTCCTCCTCTGGTTTCTGCAATCAAACAAGTTGAACAACATAAAACTACGAAAGCTACTGTTAAGGTTTCCAGTAACGGAACACGGAAAAAGGCTCTATCTGGCTTTGTTAAGGGGGCAGTTGTGGTTTCTGATGCTTTGAAGTCTTCTCAGAATCAGTTTTTAAGTCAAAGGTAGTTTCTTCTATATAAAGACTGAAATCTACTCTGAAAGCAATTTCACGTGTAAATGACTGCTTTTTTTACTGAAACTTCAGTGGAGTATGGCTCTGCAATGTCCTTGTTATTATTGTTATATTTTCATTAATCTTTTTTAACGGTATTTATTATTCATTGCATAATGTAGATTTAATCATTTTGTGTACAGATCTGACTTCTTTAGAGAAGATAGGAGTAGTTTATTGACCGATTCCAAGACTCCAGATTCCGCTGTATCTATGAAGCATCTTATTGCAGCTGCCCAGGCAAAAAGGAGACAAGCTCACTCTCAACAATATTCTCTTGGAAATCCCAGTTCTATTTTTGTATCAATGTCCGATGTTCAGGGGGCAAGTCCCAGCTCTGCAGTTCAGTCTTTCCCATCTGCAGTTGACAATGTAATGCAGGCTGATGTGCAGGGATTTGCTCATCAGACAAATCTACATTCTCCATCAGCTCTTGGCCACCAGTTAGGATCCCGTGATCAACAGGATGCCGAAGAGACTGAAGAGAGAAGAGCTAGTTCAGGACGTATGGCTACTGGAAGCTCTCTCAGTGGTGGCACTGAGGCAGCTGTTGCACGAGATGCATTTGAAGGAATGATAGAGACTTTATCGAGGACTAAAGACAGTATAGGACGTGCAACTCGCCTTGCTATTGATTGTGCCAAGTATGGCATAGCAAATGAAGTAAGTTGAATAATATGCTTTATTTGTTTTTTATGTGGGTTTAATGATGTCAGGATGAGCTTTTTCATCTCCATATTCATATATATTATGATTTGATGTTCATGATTGAATATTTTTTTGTGGGTGTGGGGGTTTAAAATACATTATCTGCATGCAGGTTGTTGAACTTCTCATCAGGAAGCTGGAAAGCGAGCCCAGTTATCATCGTAAAGTTGACCTGTTCTTTCTTGTTGATTCAATCACCCAATGTTCTCATAATCAGAAAGGTTGGTTTGCTATCTTTATTAGGAACAGTTTGAGTTACTGTATTACTGAATTTCTTTGATACGGGCAATTAAGAAATGAACTTTTAGTTTATATCTTTTCTTGCTGGTTTAACATCACAAGGTTATGTCTCCTATAGACTGTTGCTTGATTGCATGTTCAAGAACGGTCTTTTAGTTGTTCTTCAAATTGTGTGCACACATGTTGAAATAATAAAATGCGATCTATTAATGCAGCAATTTGTGTAAATGGTTGTGGTCAATGTTTATATAGGAATTGCTGGTGCTTCTTATATCCCTACGGTTCAAACAGCATTGCCTCGGCTCCTTGGTGCAGCTGCTCCACCTGGAGCAAGTGCTCGTGAAAATCGTCGTCAATGTCTCAAGGTATATTTTTGCTTTTTAATTGTAGGAAACTTTTCTGCTTCTTCCTTTCCCCCCACTATCTGGAGGATACAGGGATCTATTTTCTGTACCAGGTTTTAAGGTTGTGGCTTGAGAGGAAAATTTTACCCGAATCTATTCTGCGACGGTATATGGACAACATTGGAGTTTCAAATGATGATACAATTTCAGGATTTTCCCTGAGGCGCCCTTCTCGAGCGGAGCGTGCTATAGATGACCCTATAAGAGAAATGGAAGGCATGCTTGTTGATGAGTATGGCAGGTCTAAAATCTCTTTCAACTATCTAAATCAAATAAATTATTGTTATGATAATAAATATAATATCTGCTATATTACTATTTAGGTTTGATTTTTTATTCAGTTTGATTTCATATGCATCTGAGACCAGACTATTTCCAAATTACGGAACTGTTTGATTTTGAGACCAAACTGAACCTTTTTGCTTTCCAAATGAAACCAAACCGAACCAAATCAGCTTGTTAAATCTGATTTTCAGCTTAGACCAAAATTTTTCACCCCATTTCACCTATTTGCTATTGTCCTGTAATCTGATTAGCATCAACAGCTACTTTTTTTGAGTTACCTTTCATATTGTAGCGCTTCAGCCCCACTTCAGTTTTCTAGTATTTGTCAATTGAGAGGAATTAAATCTGATTTTCAGCTTAGACCAAAAATTTTCACCCCATTTCACCTATTTGCTATTGTCCTGTGATCTGATTAGCATCAACAGCTACTTTTTTTGAGTTACCGTTAATATCATAGCACTTCAGCCCCACTTTAGTTTTCTAGTATTTGTCAATTGAGAGGAATATCAACTTTCTGACAGTAATTTTGTTGGTTCTTGAGACCAGTAATGCTACATTTCAGCTCCCTGGATTGTTGTCTTCTAATGTATTTGAAGATGAAGAGGAAGACAATCTTTCAAGCAGCCCTGGCAGAGAAGCTGCTGATGCATCACCTCTAGAAGCAGCTCCTGCTTTAGGAGAGTTAGAAATATGTACGGTTACTCCGAGTGACAGGCCTCATCGCATCTTAGAAGACGTGGATGGTGAGCTTGAAATGGAAGATGTTTCTGGACATCTGAAGAATGACCGGCCATTCACAAATGATGCTCTTCAAATGGACTGGCAGCAGCAGGGGATTATGGAACCAGCTTCAAATAGCTCCAACGAATTCCCTCCTCTACCAGAGGGTTCTCCGCCTTTGCCCCCTGATTCTCCTCCACCTCCACCCCCTTTGCCACCTTCTCCATCGCCACCTCCACCTCCAACATCTCCATCGCCACCTCCACCTCCTCCGCCTCTACCAACTCAACTTCCTCCTGCGCCACCTTCATGTCCTCCTCCACCCTTCATACCTCAACCACCAGTGCCTACTCAACCGTCACTGCTATCCCAGCCCATGCTACCACCCCAATCAGCAATACAGTCTTCTCCGCAGTTGGCATATCAACCACCTGTACCTCATGAATTCCGGGGCACACCGAATGTATGATTCCAGGACATTTTCTTTGCTTGTTACTCAGTATGTTAATACATTTTTATTTTTTAAACCTATGCATTTGTATGCAGGGTAATCAGATAGTTCAAATGGCTGGAAATACTCCTCATGGAGGGCATATTGATGCTTCTGTGAAAAGTGAATTGTTTCCACAGCAATCACCTTGCTTTGTACCAGGAGTGTGCAATCCTAGAGAGCCTTCTGGATATGTTTCTTCAAGGCAATTGGACTATGGACATAATGAAATGTACTTAAATGCTCAATCCTCACAACCAAGTCAACAGTTTCAACCTGGTAATGCAGCCTTTGTGCAAAGACCTTTAGCCCCAAGTCTGCCACAGACCTCATCTAGCCATTTCTCATTCACAAAGCCTGCCATGCCACCACATCCTCAGCATTCGTATCCTCAATATGATGGCTGGAGGCCATTTGTTGCTGATGAACAGTGGAGAATGCCTGCTGGAGAATATAACACTGATAATCAGCATGGTGGGTGGATATCAGGAAGAAATCCATCACCTTGTGGTCCATTGTTTGTCCGGGAAGGTAGATGTACTGTCCTTCAATCAATTTTTTGGGTTCACTCATTTTAATTTTTACTTAAAATTTGTATACCTGCTTGCATGGATAAAAGGTGGATTTAGGGGCACTAACTTCTGTTTTGATCTGATCAATATTATAGTTACAAATTAAATATATGCCCTTTTATGGCAGTGGCAATCAAACTCATTACAAGTGTTATGCTCTACAGAACTAAATGAGAAACCCAAAATTATAGAATCATGTCAACCATATAAACATGAAAGGCATGCTTTACATGATATCTGAATACTCTGGTAGTATCTACTTATTTTCTTGCTTTGAACTGTTGTCATGGCTAAGTTCTTACTCTCAATGTCTTTTCTGGTATGTATTTGTTTTAAAAGTTAAGAGTCTGGATGATAACCCTTATAATTGTTCTTTTGTTGAACGATTGAGCTATGTTATCCTCTTTGTTTTAAAAGTCAAAGAGTGTGGATGGAAACCCTTGTCATCTTTCCTTTGTTGAAAATCTGAGCTATATTATCCTCCTTTCGATGACGCTGTTAATTCTTCAGCAGGTTACTTTAGACCACCTGTTGAAAGACCATCCTCAAATGTTGGGTTCCCCCTTACTTCTGCCAATAATTTACCAGCTGGTGCTCCAAATTCAGGTGTTGTAATTTTTAATTGCGGTCTTGCTTTGCCTGTAATTTCCTTCTTTTGCCAGGTAAATACTCAATCATGCTTTCAACCAGAAAATGATTTCATTGTTGTATTTTTCAGGTCATGGTATTTTTCCATGTCGACCAGACATGTCTGCCATTAATTGTTGGAGGCCAGCTTGAGACTGGGGAAATAGTATCATTAGGTACTTCAAATACATTTCGTACTTATTTATTAATGAGTCTCAACTGGGACATTTCATCCCCCCCCCCCCCCCCCAATTTATTAAGGATAGAAACTTCATCTCTGTCATTGAATTGAATGAAATTTTGTTCATTTTTCTGGTAAACTACTATCTAGTATTACCTAAAGTTGAGAGTTTCTGCTCCTTTTGTTGCTAGAATAGAGAGTTCACAGTATTTTCTTTCATTGGCATTTTCTGCTGTAAAAGAATGGGGAAGTTTATTCTTCCAGGATAGCAGGAAAATGCTAAACTCAAGACCCTATCTCCTCATCTCTTCCACTTATTGATTAATTATTGCTTTATTTGTTCCGTTGATTGATGTCTTTGGGTAGTTGGCTGCAAGACAAGTTACATGGAAGGTGGTTCACTTTTTGGGCAAAATAATACCACCACATGAATGCAGTGCTGATAACTTCTGGAGACTCTTGGCAGGATTGTGCATATTATATTTTTTTCCCTGACGAATGTATCCCAGGAACATCTACATATTTCTCCCTTGGTTAGTAGATCTGTTTCTTAGCTTCTCTAATTAACTGAGTATAAAGTAAAAAAGAAACTATTCCTTGTTAAAAATTTGAACTCTGGTCAACTTATATAAACTAACTGCGCAATGTTTTTATGATCCTCTTTTATTCTAAAATCTTAAGTGCTTTGTATTTAGTTGGTTGCTGTGATGATGGCTTTCCCTTTATCTTGGAGCCATGTTCACATCAGTATTTTTTGTACACTCAGTTGAGCTGCATGTTTAGTATCTTGTGACTTATGTTCTGGTGAAACATAGCTGCAATGTTGCTGATTTGTTGTGTGGAATATAATTGTAGTTCACTGCTAGACATGTCAATCATTGAAGTTTACTTTCTTTTGAAAGATGGACGAACTTGTTTAGTAACTGAATCCATTACCAGATTTACCTGTAGACCTTTATTGACTTTGAGAGAATGGGAGATACTTCAAAAAACTGTGCATGTAAAACTTTAAGCAGAATTGTGGAGAGTCGTTTTCTGGGATGGTTAGGCATTCTTCTTGTAACTTGTGGTGCTCTTAAGCCCTGATGAATAAGGGCATCACCTCCTGAACTGTCTACTTTATTTTGTTAGTGATGGTAAAAGAATTTAGTTCTTTTTATGTTTATCTGCACCATCAGGTTCCAATTGCCAATTTTTTTTTTTTTTTTTTTTTTGGTAAAGTGATATGATTTTGGGATACTTTTATTATATCATCTTTTTTTGCTGTACCATGTTTGATTTGGTATCAAGACCAAAATAGTCTTTTGACCCCTACCATTGATTTGGTAAGGGAAGAGAAGGAAATGGAAGGAAATACTTTTAATCTGATGCGTGAGCTAAGACATAGCATATGTTGTTATGAATCCAACTGTTAGATGATTACTTTACCCTTTCTTTCCTCTTTTCTTTCCTTCCTACATTACAATTGTATCATGGTTTTTGCAGCTTGAGACCCTTTGAGGTTTTACAATTGTTCTAGGCATCAGATTTACATCAAGTCTTTTTGAACAGGGTAATATTAGGCTTTAGTTTAGAACTGTTGCGGAATTGAAGATCTATTACATTTTTGGTCTTGATATTTCCTAAGTTGTAGAGTAATACTGTGCTAATGCATGGTAACTGGTCTAATTTGATAGAATCTGAGCTCAATGACTTGGGTGCTAAAGAAGAATTTCATGAAATGGGGGTGGTACACCTTTTGAAGATAGGAAAACACTGCATAATGTCAGGGATTTAAGTGGAAACCATGGTGTAATAGTTCTGAAGATGGGGTGGCGAAAATAGGTGGATGAATCTTTCCTATTTCTGCTTATGCATTTTATAATGTTATCTAAGGTTGTAAACATAGAAGTCTTGTGTATAATGTTTTCTGGACATATTAGTTGTAAAATTACAAAACCAGGGAACATTCAGTGTTGGAATGTACAACTGTACGGTAACTTGATCCAGTATGTCAGAGAGGAATGCTTAGAGACAAAAAGTTCAGTTGCCTATGGGTGAAAGGGTAGGGAGCTGGGGGAATCTAAATTGTCCAAAGAGAAATGATGAATGAATTAGGTTTGGACCACATACTCGAAAAGTTGCTGAACTGGTCAGGTCTTTGAATAGTGCTGGTAACTAGTAATGGGTAATGGGAACTATAAACTTGATGTTTAGTAGGTTCTTTTTATTAGGATCTCAAGGAAGATTTTTGAGGTTTAACTGGGTGAATTCGTGGTAATTTTAAGTTGCTGGGAGTCTGATAAGGCTAAAAATAAACCTGATAAAATAGGAGACCTAGAATGAGATTCTCGACTTCTGTATTTTCGGTTAAACCAGAAACTGGTAAATCCTTAACCTATATAACATCTTGTCTCTGATTGCTAGTTAGGGGAACTCAGTGTTCAAACCCTGATAACAGTCATGCTACTAGCTGAAGTAGAAAACTAAAGAGAATTAAATAAATAAAATCTTCTATTTCGTAGTCCAAACTATCATAAAGACTTAATTAATCCTTAGTTCTTGAATTCTTATTCTATCTTTGAAGTCTAATTAATCATTGTTATTGTTCTTTTTTATAATGTTATGGAAAAAAAACTGAACAGATCTGTTAGTAATTGATTATATCTGCTAATGGTAGATATTCATTTTTTATTCATGTAGCTTCTTTCAGTGGTTCTGCCTGCACTCTCTTTGGATGTTAGTTTCCCCGGCCCTCCCCTACCCCCAAAAAGAGGCATCTTTATTTTTGTATTAAGTGGTTCACCTTGTAGCAATGAGTCATGAGGAAATCACTTAGTAATTTAGATAGCATGCCCATGTAAGACAAAAAGAGAGCATTCTTTGTTTTTTTTAAAGGCCTTGGGGTAATGCTTTCACTATGATATATTTCTGGTACATATTGGAGATGGTTCCCTGGATATACTTGGATTTAGTTTTAGTGGATTGCAAATGACTAAATCAGTAGTCAGACAGACAATTTTTGGACTTCCAAATCGGGGAATCATTTATTATTCACTCTGGACAACTCTTATGTGTTGGAACTAGGGAAATGAAACCAAGGTTTTGCTTTGTATGATCATCATATTTCCTTATGGTTTGTTCCATATTTTCTACATTAAGAAGTGTCTCCCTCCAGCTAAGCCTACTGCCCTGGAGTCTTTTCCTGTTTAAAGCCTCTATCTACTCCTTGTACCTTCGTTACATATGCTTGATTATCAATGAAGAATTATTACCTTTTTTTTTCCTTTTTCGAAGCTTAGTTATCATTTTCTACTTGGTCTGGATATATATGGCTGTTGATAAGCTGGCTGGCATTTATCCACTTATTGCCTGCAGTTGAAAATTAGTTTATTAGTCTATGAATTTTAGAACGCCTTGAAGCTTAACTCACGTCTCAACTTCTTTTTACTAGTGAAAGAAAAGGGAAAAAAGAGAAGCCAGTTATGCAATTGGTATTCAATTTATATTTGCTTTTTGGAAAATGAAAATTCAATCGAGAATGATGTTGCCATTACATTTATTACAGGTTTGGCAAATTGTTCAACTTGAAATGTCTATTTATGGTGTTGCAACTTGGATATCCACCATTGTTGGCAGGTGCTAAGCAGAGCAAACTACTGCAAAATGTTGAGGTAAATATCTGACATGGATTCTTGAGCCAAGGCAATGCTTGGAATTTTCTAATTAGTTAGGAATAGTTCTCACAAAGGATGTTTTCTGTCAAAGTTTAGGCAGTTAGAAATTACTTGAAAAGTTTTTTTTTTTTTTTTCCCATGTTTATAAGGAATCATGTACTATTCTGTATATTACGTATACATGAGTTTCTTTTTTCCTTATATCCATTTTCTTTTTGACTAGTTAACTGATTAAATTCCCAAAGCTATGCTGGTATTAATACCCATGTCACTCAGATTTTTCATTTTTATTTTCAGTACCTATGGTCGGCATCCATGCCTGACGCATAGCCAGGCATGATTATTTAGATATGGTCCTAAAACTACGTGAAAAAACTTTTAAAATTTTGAACAAATTCGTATTTATACCTATATCTGAGTCACACCAGAGTTGGACTAACCAGATTGGCTGATATATTATACAGTGCTATAAACTTATGTCCTCTTTTCATTTCGGATCGTAGCTATTTGCACCTAGAAAACTGTGGAACCAGTTTTTGATTTTTCTGACAGTTGAGTTGCACCATAAATTAGGTCCTTGGACATAGTGCGGTGGTTATTTGTGTCTCCTTTGCGTCTAATTTTCTGGGCAGTCAAAAAAGTGTGCTCCATTGATGTATTCGTGTGATCTGTTATCAAATACCCATTGGACATGGTTTTCATAAGTATGAAAGTAAATTGTAATGGGATTAATGGTCAGTCATATGTGCTTTTGCTGTTGTTTATAAGCCTGTTTACCTATTTGTACTGATGTTGATTAGGATAAGGAATGATCATATTTGGTTTTCCTATACGGCAATATAGTCGCATATATTGGAAGTAATAAAAAAATGGATGGGATATACGACTTAAAAATATCAGACAGTATATTAATTTACTAATATGTTAAGATTTTTATGTCTGAACATAAATAAATAATATTTGAAATATTATTCTGAAGGATTTGTGAATAGTAATGACGGATTTCTTATTTTCTTCCTATGTTTTTTCGTAAGTTAGGAATAATAAAACTAAAATATTTATGGGTTTCCTTTAAGCATCACAGTATTCTTTGCTAATATGAAGAGGGTTGCCCAATTATGAAATGCGTTGTCCAAGCTATGGGCTTCATAAATAATATAACCAAGGTTAGTTTATTATTTCAATTCGTGCCATTTAGTTGTTTTTATGAATGAAAGTAAGGTGGATCACAAGTGTGTTGGAACGAAATTTATGTCCCCCCAGTCTGTCTTTGGGTAATACACACCATTACAGGATTTTGGCTTCTTTTATCTGATATTACTAGATTTAGTACTTTTAGGCGTAGTATAATTGTAAAGTTAAAAAACATGATATATATACATACAGAGTACTGCGTAATAAAAAAATAACATAAAAATATGGACATGCATAACATAAATTAATAAATTAAATCATTTGTTAACCCTTTTTAAAAAATGCTACAGGGATTATAACACCTAGAGTTTATGGGTAATTTGCATTATAGATTATTGGATTTCGCTTCAGCTTTCAAATAAATTATAAAATTTTAATTGAATCAGATCACTTCATTCAACTTTAATTACTAATAAATGAAATTATTTATACTAATATCGTTATATTATTTTAATCAAAAGATTAAATCATGACCCCTATTTTGCATATTTTCAACATTTCAGTAAGTTAATATCTAATTGGCATCTTTCTAGGTTTATTTTTTAAAGTAAATTATTAGGAAAAATAAATTTCCTATTGTCTAAGAATGAACTTTAAATAATTGATGAATTTGTATTATAAAAGTTTTCGTAGTAGGAGTTAGATTGTATTTTACTTTAAAAAAAAAATGACAAATTAGTTTTTGTACGTTAGATTAAAAAGTAATTTGTTTTTTTTTATTAAATTCATTCATTTCTATAGTGAAAAATTGCTTGTAATAATTACGCTGTTACACAGGGCGTATTATTTGTACTTTATGTTGACATACAATGAGCTATTTCTAACAATAGAAATGAACGAAATTTAAAAAAAAATATCAGATTACTTTTTGAGCTAATATGCATGAATAAATTTGTTCTTTTTTAATAAGTAAAGAGTAAAATACAATACCTTCCATAATATTTTCACCTCAATTTCTTAAATCTTTTCAACTTATTCTTTAGTGGACTTTTCAACACGTTCGAAGACATTACTATTATTCACTCGACAATTGAGGGGTTTAATTTTTTTAAAAATAACTTTCAAATTCAATTTTGAGCATAACGGATTATTCTCTTCCCTAAAAAAAACAAGTGGGTGGGATTACCTTGTTTTCATTTTCCATGAGCCCTAAATATTTTTTTTTAGAACTTCTAAAATTGGAAACTTGGGTTAGAAGATTGATCAAGAATGAGATAGAAAGGACAGAGAAATTGACTCAATTTATTATGATTTCATTTTTAAATAATTGAAAACTAATTTTTTAATAATTTAGTTCAAAAAAGACTTAAAATATTTTTATTTAAAACGCTAATTAGATATTAGTTTGTTAATATCTATATCTATATTATGTATACTATCTTATTAAATTAATTTCACGAATTAATTATCAATTTAATTGATAAAATTTCCCTCTTTTCATAAAGTAATAATTAATTTAAGTTATTTTTCTTATATTTTATATACATTTTGTGAAAATCAATTTATCATAGACTTGAACACAAGTCCATCCTAATTTATGTAGCCTTAACTTTACAAATTTGATCAAACTCATTTATTTTAATGATTTTTTTGTAAACATGTTTGTTATACTCATATTGTGAGTGTACTAAAATGTACCAAGTAGTTAATGTTAACTCAAACTTATGGATCAAAAGATGAGTTACCTTATTAATAATTAAAATTGAATTATGTAATTTGATTAAATTAAAGGTTGATGATGTGTTGAAGAATCGAGTTTAAGTTGACTGATTCTATCATATCCTATGTTTGGTTTAATTTCAGCTATAAGAATTGTAACATGTAGATCTTATAAATTCCTATGTTTTGCTTAGTTTCAGATATGGAAAGAAGGCATTATGACAGCAGGTAAAGAGAACACCACTAAAATAAAATGGACATAAAGATGAAGATGATATCCACCATTCTCTCTTTGGTAATTCTTTTCTTTTTTTCTCAACTCCCAACCATATATTTCCTTTATTCTGCTGTGAATGGTGATGAAAACCATCATCACTTAAAGCTTGATGATGATGGTTTCAGTGAGAACATTCTCCACTAATCCATCATCCATATCAACCTAAACAGATGATGATGGCTTCGAAATTCTAATGACATCCAACTTTTAATATCTCTACAATGAAAATCTAAGATAACATGCTTTGGTCAGTCATATGCAACTCAATCAACATTAGCATTGAATCATAATTTAAATAATCATCATCTTTCCTTTAAAGACTTTCAGGCCAAATTCATGGAGTCTTTTTTCTCGTTTTAAGTGGCTAGAGTTCAATAGTAAAACAATACCATCCAATCTGTAGTAAATACCTTCTCAATTATAAACTTCGTTCATTTTCTCCAACCAATTTGTTCCAATGGCCTGCCTTCATGGTCCAAAATTGCAACTGAAAACGTAAAAACCTGCAGAACCAAATGCCCATTTATGGCATCTCGTAGAAAATCTTCTGAAACTAGTTATTAGCTGTTCTATCCACTCAAAGTGGTTTAAGTTGAACAATTTTCATTTTTAGCTATTCTGTTCACTATAATTTCCCCCTGGAGTTCTGTCAAAACTGATATACTATAAACCACATGTTCAAAACTCTAGGAATTATTTATGGACAGAAAAAAATTACTAAATAACAGATATCAGTTATGAAGATTACCTGAACAGCTCAACAAGGCCAGACAAACCAATTCCTTTCTGTGGTTTCTAGGAATGATATATACCAATAATACCATAGTAAAAGTCTAAAGCAAACTCTTTATCTTTCTGTCCTACTCGTTGAATTCTTTCCAGCCAAGGTTTCTGGGTCACTGGTCACTTTGTTCTCCAACCGGCTGTCTAGAACTTCCAAAACATTATCTGGTGGGCATTTGTCAGCAGGATTTTTAGGTGATACTTGACAGAAGCATTCTGGCCAAGAATTTGTGTAAAAAGATTCAGGTGGCACCCGCTTGTGAGGTCCACCGAAGTTTGTTTTAAGCATGACACGCCTAACAGCTTCTTCGAAACCGGCTGTCCGTCCATTCTCTCGATCAATGAATATTGGAGCAAGAGCTTTTCTGTCAGGTCTAATTGTGGTCCGAAAACCATAATAGAGGCGGTGGCCTAGTAGATTGTTGGCGAAGTTGCTAGGTCCATCATAAGTTGGCATAAAAATGTCAGAAAGAAGACAAACCATGTAATCAACAGCAGAGCCTAACAACCCCTGAGTGTTCGTAACCAGTTCCTCTGAAGAGTCTACAGAACTGTGATTCTCAAGGCGAGGGAAAAGATCCCGAAAAGGTTTCATAAAACGCTCTCCCCCAAATAATTCACCAGCTGCAAGGTATATCCTGGTAGAATTGTCAAATCCCATAGCACGCAAGATAAGACCAACCTGCAGTTTGAACAGTCAGTATTTATATATAAGAACCATCTCTCTCGCCACTCCCTGTGTAGAGGAATGATTAACAAGATATGCTACCTCTTCTGGAGTTAATGGGCATTTTCCAATAGCCCTTCTTTCTTTGTAGACAAGTCTTTTCTCTGCAAAATTTTCCTTCCTATACTTCTTCAATATACTTTGCTCTTCTGGGTTAAAAATATCAATGCACCTATAAAACCATTCAAGCCCATAGCTAGTCAAAGTTTTCACGCATATCATGATATTTATTACATCCAAACATGTGTTATTATTCAATAAAACATGTACGCATCAAGTGGATTAAAATGGTGATAGTGGATATATAATTACTTCAAAATGGGTGTATTCACAGAATATTGCATTGTACCCCAACCAACACTTCATCCTTAGCATAAAATTTTAACAGACTATACATGGTTATAGAACAAAAATCAAACTCACTTATTTTTAATGTGTTGAAATATGTGAAACCCATATATTTTGAGGATATATTTTAAAGTTATTTAGGTAGATAAATCTTATTTAGAATAAATCATTTGAGATATTTTAAGAATATTTTCCCAATTAGGTTATGACTCTTTTCTCTATTTAAATTCAGTTGTTTAGTTAATAAAAGACAGAACAGGTTTATTAAATGCTCTCTTGAAAACTTTCGTAGTATCAGAACTAAGTTAAATCTCTAGTAGCATCATGGTTAAAACAACCTTCACTGGAGATAAGACATCCAGCAATCAAACAGAGAAAGAAAGTTCTACCGTTGAAACAACTAATGAAAATTATGAGGGCCAAAGTTCTCTAGAAGGATCTCCATTCACTAAGGAACAATTAGAGCATCTACACAAGCTTTTTCAATTACCACAATTTGGGATGAATTCTTTTCTTCCTAACTCATCCAATAATCCTTCTTCCTCCTTTGCCCAATCAGGTATTGATTTTTCTATTTTTTTCAGTGTCAAGCCTTGTAAAACAAACACGTAGATTGTTGATTCTGGAGCTAGTGATCACATGACTAGTAGTCATTTTTCTTTTTCAACTTACACACCTTGTGCAGGAAACAAAAAAATCAAAGTAGCAGATGGGTAGTTCTCAACAATAGCTGGGAAAGGCACTGTTAAAATTTTGCCTTCCTTGGTTTTACATGTGCCAAATCTAGCTTGTAATCTCATATCGGTCAGTAAATTATCCCAGTCCTCGAATTGTCATGTTACATTTGACTCCTCTATGTGTAAATTTCAGGACATAGTCTCGAGGAGGATGATTGGCAATCCTAATGAATCTGGTGAAATTTACTTTCTTGACGACGACCATCTAAGTCAACCAACAACTACTTTATGTTTAAATACTGCTTCTAGTTTTGATAAGGTTATGATTTGGCATTATAGGCCTGAATATCCTAATTTTTACTATTTAAGATATTTGTTACTTGATCTATTTAAAAATAAAAGTCTTTCTTCATGTCACTGTGAATTTTGTGAATTGACTAAACACCATCAGTCATTCTTCCCACCTAAAAAATATAAAGCTTCCAAACCTTTTTCGTTAATTTATAGTGATGTTTGGGGACCTTCGAGAGTCTCAACTTTTTCAGGAAAACGTTGGTTTGTCACATTTATTGATTATCATACTCGCATTTGTTGGGTGTTTTTATTAAGAGATAAGTCTGAAGTTAAAAATATGTTTCAAATTTTTTATGTTATGGTGAAAACACAATTTGGTGTGAGAATAGAAGTAATTCAGAGTGACAATGGTGGGGAATTTTTTAGTGACCAATTAGGTGTTTTCTTAACCAAACATGGTATAGTCCACCAAAGCTCTTGTACAAATACACCACAACAAAATGGGGTTGCAGAAAGAAAAAACCGGCATCTTTTTGGAAGTAACTAGAGCTTGGATGTTCACTAGCCAGTTACCACATTATCTTTGGGGCGAAGCCTTGTTAACGGCTACATATCTTATTAATAGAATGCCTAGAAAAACACTAAACTATAGAACTCCTTTCCGTCTCTTTAAAGATAACTTTCCTAACTCTAAATTGATCACAGATTTATCCCTCCGAGTTTTTGGGTGTAGTGTTTTTGTTCATCTTCACAACCAAGGCAAACTAGATCCTAGAGCAAAACAATGCGTCTTTGTTAGCTATGCTTCTAATAAAAAAGGTCACAAATATTATGATCTAATTGATAGAAAGATTATTGTTACCATGGATGTCACATTTGTTGTTACTCAGGAAGAAATTGAAATCAAGAAAGTGGAATCAACAAGCTCATAATTCAACCAATGAATTTTTTTATTTAAATTTTCCAATTGCTAAAAGAAAATGTGTTAGAAATGTTGTCAAATATCCCATGTCTAACTTTGTGTCCTATAAAGCTTTGTCTTTGACATTCTCAACCTTTGTTTTGTATCCCGATACTGTGAAAATACCCAAAAATGTGAAAAATACTATACAAATTCCAAAGTAGAAGGAAGCTATTCTAGAGGAGATGTGCGCTCTTGAAAAAATAGGTACACGGGTAACAGTAGAATTACTTGTAAGGAAAAAAACTGTGGGTTGTAAATAGGTGTTGACAACCAAATTCAAACCGTATGGATCTTTAGATAGATACAAAGCTTGGTTGGTGGCTACAGGGTACACTCAAACATACGGGATAGATTATCTTAAAACATTTGCTCCAGTAGCCAAATTAAATTCTGTTAGAGTCCTTTTATCAATTGCTGTTAGTCTTGATTGGTCCTTACAACAGCTAGATATGAATAATACTTTCCTAAATGGGAAACTTGAAGAAGTTTACATGGATCCTCCAATTTTTGAAGAAATATTTGGAACTCGAGTATGTAAGCTTAGGAAATCCTTATATGGTCTAAAGTAGTCTCCTCGAGCTTGGTTTGAATGGTTCACTCAAGTTGTTAAAAAATAAGGTTACTCACAAAGGCAAGCTGACCACACAATGTTCTATCGACACTCACAAAGAGGTAGAATAGCAGTTATTATAGTTTATGTCGATGATATCATTCTTACAGGAGATGATGTGGATGAAATAAGGCGTCTCAAGGAACATCTAGCATTGGAGTTTGAGATCAAAGACTTGGGTCTTTTGAAATACTTTCTTGGAATGGAAGTTGCTCGATCAAAGAAGGGTCTTGTGGTCTCTCAGAAAAAATATGTGATTGATCTTTTAAAAAAGGCTGGGATGAGTGGTTGCCGCCTAGCTAACACACCAATTGATCCAAATGTATAATTCGAAAATAAAGAAGGTCGATTAGTTGATAAAGGGCAGTACCAAAGATTAGTCGGTAAGTTAATTTACTTATCACATACAAGGCCAGACATAGCTTTTGTAGTGAGCCTAGTGAGTCAATTTATGCACTCCCCAATGAAGGAACATGAAGAAGCAGTGTTTCGAATTCTGAGATACTTGAAGAGTTCACCTAGAAAGGGCTGAAAAGAATTATGGAAGAGCTTAGGAAACCAATAAGTTCACCAATGAAGTTGTACTGTGATAGCAAAGCTGCCATTAGTATTGCTCACAACCCAGTCCAGTATGACAGAACTAAATATGCTGAGATTAATAGACACTTTATCAAGGAAAATATTGAAGGAGGCCAAGTGTGCATGCCGTTTGTTCCTTCAAAACAACAGATTGCTGACATACTCATCAAAGAGCTCTCCAAGACAAGCTTTGATTTTCTTGTAAGCAAGTTGGGCATGATTGATATATATACACCAACTTGAGGGAGGGTGTTGAAATATGTGAAACCAATATATTTTGGGGATATATTTTAAAGTTATTTAGGTAGATAAATCTTAGAATAAATCATTTGAGATATTCTAGGAATATTTTATTTTATCTTTTAGTAGTTTATTAGATTAAGGAAATTATTTTCCTTATCTTTTAGTAGTTTATTAGAATAAGGGAATTATTTTCCCAATTAGGTTATGACTCTTTTTCTCTATTTAAATTCAGTTGTTTAGTTAATAAAAGACATAACAGTTTTGTTAAATGCTCTCTTGAAAACTTTCATAATGCACTAATAATGATTTCAAACAATGATATGTAGATGCACACTGACCTTGCATGCACTGTATAAGGAGATGAAAGATCTTATATTTCTTAATGTTACAGCTAAGGCTATTCAGGCACAAATCCCAAGCAAAATGAATGCATAGCCTAGACAACTTATGGCAACTGTGAATGAATTAACATAGATATAAAATGATTAGAAAAAGAACATACCCAGCAAATGCCAGCATATCCATCTCAAAACGAAGATGTATCGACATGAAATGACCCTGTGCCCGGAGTTTATCAACTATTGACTCACTTAACTGCATAATATTTGGCTTGAACCTCAAAGCGTGATAGTTAACTCTACACCTCAACCGTTGATACTCGGGATTGTCAATTTCTTCAGCAAGACGATGTGAAAAGGGAGTCAGATAAATAGCACCATGTTCTTGCATTTTCTTGAGAGCAACTGTTGTATACCACTCGATAGGAGCATCCCTCGGGGGGCGAAGCTAAATGAATAGACAAAGAAGCAAGAGCAGAGAAAAGACATAAGTTTCAACAACTTCTACAAAACTTAAAAATTATTTGCCTAACTGATTATTATAATCGATGGCTCCAATATTTCACACCTGATACCCTTTTATCTTCTTGGTTTTGCCATTTTTTTGGATTTCAGGTATGCTTTCCACAATTTGTACATCATACTTCAATGTCTGGATAAAATGCTCAACATCATAGATACCTTGGAAACCACTGGAGAGAAAAGATGGTATCGTTACATTTTAATTGCAAACGGTCCACAAGTACAATGGCATATTGCTTCAATAAAGAGCTGGAAAACACATTCCATGTGATGTGTGTATATATTCCTAATTTTTTTGTTAGGAAGGTGAACAATTAATACTCAGCAACCATATAAATTAAAACATAAAAATGACTGCAGAAAATTATTGTAAACTCACAAAAGATCTCTGCATTAATGGTGGTTTAAGTTTCAGGGAGAAGAAACGGCAGAAAAAAAGTCTAGAAATGAAATTGATTAAATAACTAGATCAAAAACATCAGTTGCTGAAAATTTCTGATATGTTAGAGAACAGAAACTATGGCCTGAGCAAGTCATATATTAATCATCACTCTATTCAATCACATTGCAGTATAAAAAGCTTCTCAAAGATAAAGCAGATATACCTAACAAAAAACTACAGAAAATAATGTAGAAAGTGATTCGAGTTCATGAGCAAGCTCATATCTTAGTTGGATCTTCCAAACTGCTAGTGGTTCTCTTCCTAATAATCCTTGGCTTTCTTAGTTTAGGAGCCAGTTCACCAAACAAACTAAGAATGATAAATACAAAAAAATCTGAGCAACTTCCCGTAAGTTACAGGTAACTTGAACCATAATAAATTGAAATGAAGATGACTCAAGTTGACCTATCAAATTAACACAAATTTGCCGTAACCATAGCAAGTTCAATTAGAAAAGTAGCAGAGAGAGGAAGCCACCTATTCCCCAGTGAACAAATTAGAAAAGATAAAGCCATGCAGCAAGAGAACACATTAATCTTCACAAATGCAGATGAAAATATTGCAAACAATCATAAATTTTAATAATTTCTGTTAGCCTCTCTAAGATGCCAAATCCAAGAAATCAGAATTTCACTTCCTATGGCTTCCAAAAAGGAAAATGCCTATAATTGCCAAGCCATTAAGTTTTTGCACTGTTTAAATAAATGATTAAATTCTATCTGAAAATTTTCCATCTAAAATCTGTGTCCATACTCATCACGTACACTGCTTCTGTTATAGAAGTACCCAGTTAATTTCAAATAAATTGAAAAAAAAGGGGGGAAGGAAATGACGAGACAAGATTACCTGTCATCATGCCAAAAGGAGTTTGCATCCAGCTCAGGCAATACAAGTGTGGCATTCATAATTCGTGCAGCAAGAACTGCATTACAGATCTAGAACACCAAAAGAAGCAAACTTAATATTTTATTTGAAATTTATAAACCACAGAAGCAATATCAACACAATCTAACTCTATTTTAAACTTTTAAGCCTTTTTACACTAAGAATCTAAAACAAAACATAACCATAAAAACTCAAGCTGGCTTGCACCCATTTGATTTCCATGGAAACACAGAGTATGATAGAGTAGAATTTACAGCAAAAAGGTTAAGACAAACCGCGCTGCGTTGTTGGTTCAGACCGCCATTGCAACGGACTCGAAGATAACCATTAGTTTCCCTTGGAGGAGCTGCCAGAATATAGCAATAAGAATTCTAAGGAACTTACATTTTTACATAAAATCAATTCAAACATAATTTTTTTTCTTTGGGAAAGTTATGAGTAGTTACGGGGCCAGTCAGATCGTGGAGCAGATGATGGCCTCCATCCACTAGACTTGGCACTTTCCCAAAGTTCTTCTGCATTGATCTGAATAAACATTTCAGAAAAAAGAAAAAAGAATGATCAAAGGTTAGAGTGATTGACAATGATGACCAGCCATTAAAAGTGGAAAAGGGCGAGAATAAATCCTATTCACTGGTTTAGCTCCCACAGGTATATAGTATGAAATAATACAACAACCAGTCTCAAGCATCTGACTACAGAGGAACTGTTTTATTACGATTATCTCAAACCATTTCCTATAAAGATAACAAAAACCTATCAACAAATATTGTTAAAGGAAGCAGAATCATGCATAAAAACACCTAAAGTCTCTGAAAACTAGCTAATGATCCTCTTGGACTTAATCCGCATGATCCTAGCAAATTAGCATAAAACCAAACCAATGCAATAAATAAAACATTTCCACTTTGATGATTTTTCATGCAAGTAAACAGGTCAATTTATGAGGTACATTACAAACGCCAAATAAAGTACCGACCAAATGAGATGGTTTGCAGACGCATCAAACAAGAGATTCCCCTAAGGCTTCTATTGAGCGTGAGCATTACTATAGACTAACTCAGACAACAAACTTAGCTACCCATTACAACAAACTAACAACATTTATGCCTTATTAAGTTTCAACAATCTGATAACAGAAGCAATCCGCAAATTCGCTTAATACTGAAAATTTAATCACAAAGCCAGGGATCAAAATCAAGACGATCAGATCCTAACTCTTTACAAGAACCACTAACCTCGGAAGGCTCTACAGATCCGCGATTTCCGCCAATTGTAGCCGAAAACAAAAGCGAGAGCGTGCAGATCAAAAGCACCACAACGGCAATCGTTAGTTTGGCGTAAATTCCCTTTGCTCCTCCTCCTCCTCCAGCTCCTTGCTTCCCATGCTGCCTATGCAGCCCCGACCTAAGCAACAAAATAGAAATAAGAAGTTAAAAAATGGCAGTCTGGTTCAACGGAAAACCGAAATTTTTAACAGAAAAACGAATCAACTAGTTAGTTTGTAAACCTCCGCATAATTACGAAAGACAAAAAAAGCAATGTATTATTCCCAGATCTGATGTTTTTACAAATCTCCTTCTTTCTGGTTGTCGGTTTTACTTGCCGCGCTGTAAAACCTTGAAATTAGTCAAAGTAATGGTTAAAATATGCTATAGCTCCCTGTCCTCTTTGTACATTTGTAATTTAGTCTTACTACTTTTATTTAACTAATTTTATCCTTCTACTTTTTGGATCTAAAATTATTAAAATTATTTTATTAAATTCAGACTTATTACAATGTCCTTAATTTTAACGGTGCTAACAATTAAACCTATAAAAAAAGTAAAGAATTAAATTCCTATAAATAAAAGTAAAAGGACTATATTTCGAATATACAAAGAGTACAAAGACTTAATAAATATTTTAACTCAAAATAGATAAATAAATAAGAAATAAGGCATCCTTTAGTTCGTGAACTTGTCAACTTTTCTTAACATAGTTCCTTAATTTTGTTTTTTCACATTAATCTTGAAACTTGATAAAATAGGGAAAAAATTTCAAATTCAAAGAGTAAATGGTGCCTTCTCCCCAAAAAAAAAAAAAAAAAAGGTTTAATTCTAAATTTCATCTCTCTATGTTAAGAAAGTTGAGAAATTCATCCTTATCCTTTAATTTGTCAAAATTTAATCTGTACTTTATGAAAACTGACAAATTAATTCAATTATTAGTTAAATACATAAATTTGAAGAGTTTATTTTTGCCATACAAATTGCAAAACTATTACTAACTATTTACATATAAAATTAATGAAAGGTTAATTTTCAAGTCATCGATCTATCATGATATTATCTAATTTGATCAACTTCTTAATTTTTGTAAAAACAAATTCCGAAAAATTAAAAAAGAGGAATAATTTCAAAGTTTCTGTAAAAAAAAAGTACGAAATTAGAATTAAACTTTAAAAAATTTAGAAAATAATAATAATGAGTGAAAACTGGGGTGTAGTTTGGAGAAGGGAAATGAACGATGGTATTAGGCGGTTGTGTTGAGTAATTGGAGCTGTTTCTTGGATTGGGCCTCCATTAATGGCAGAGTAGCCCATGCCCAACACAAACAAAACCCTCCTCTTTCTCCACCAGCAGCAGAGTAACTTCGAAGAACACAGCAATGGCGAACTCTTTCAGGACCCTCTACAAAACCCTCACCCGCTCATTCTCCACCAAATCATCCCACCACAACCACCACCAGAAAACCCACAAATATTTAGATCCCAACTCCTTCTTGGGCAGCTGGAAGACCCCCAACGACCCCAAAGAGGCCGAGAAGAAACTCGCCCTGTTGCGACGAGACTACGCCAAGCAAGTAAAAAATGTACGCAAGGAGTACATCCACGAGATGGAGTTGTTGCGTCTTGAGAAGCTCAGAAAAGAAGAGGCTAGGAAAGAGGCTATACGAGTTGCTAATGAGGAGCGTAAAAGGCTTAAGGCTGAGGCTGCTAAGGTTAGAGCTCAAGAGCGTATGGTTGCTGAAGAAGAGTTTCGACAAACCCTGGTAATCTTTTACCACTCATACTTTGTTTCTTGAATTTTATGATGAATTTCAGTTATAAAATTAGAAAAAAATTGGAAATTGGGATTGGTAGGTTTGTTTAAGTGAAACACCAAATTCAAAACCCTAATTTCCTTTGCCTATCTTTCGATTATGTTAGTTTATATATAAAATAAAGTTAATGTTCAGTTAAGAAATTAACTTTTATTGTTACCTTTATTCGTTAGTTTAAGTTGAGTAGGAGAATCTCCCAAGCCTATCCTTTTGTTCCGTTGAATCGACGAACTAAATTTATACTGGCATTTACACTTTGACTGTATGGATATCCTATATCATAATAGTTGTTATTCCCTTGAATGCCTTGGTGGATATTGTTGATTCTCATTCTACCATGGCTAGGTGATATGGTAATTACGGTTGATCTCGGTCAACATGATGATATACTTCTGCTTACTACTAACATTATTGAGTTTGAAGTTGAGCATGGGAATTGAGCCGATCTCAAGCAGCATGATTTTTTTCAATCGTATTGATTTTGTATCAAGCTCAAGTTTCTTTCAGGCTTGAGCTCAACTCAGCCTGGTTAAGCCCCTAGCCTTACCTTATATCTATGGCCTTATTTCTACTTCTCAATTTGAAAATGAAGTTACTTGATCCTTCAATTCTTGGTCTTTATCATATTGTCAAGGTTCTATTTCCATGAATGCAGTTGAAAGAAAGGGCAGAAAAGCTTGAAAATTGGAGAATGAAACAAACGCTACATGAGAATAAGAAGAAAGAGGCGAAAGATCTAGTGCGTAGAAGAAGTTCCATGTGGATTGAAGAACAGGAATTGGAGAGTAAGATCTTTAGTGCCATTGTTTTTTAACTGATTTTTCCTTTAAATTCGAAGAACATAAAATAAGGATTTTATGTGAATCTAGTGATTAATGGAAATGTTTGTGTACTGTTTGTTTTTCTCTGTTAAAACCCTGCATCAATGTGGTTTGTTGGTAACAGCTTCATTGAAGATTTATAGTAAGTTTTGGACTATTATTCAAGCATGCATATATATACTTTATTGGCTGAATGCTATTCAACTGTTCAAGTGAATCAGCTTGTCTCTCACTCTTGCCTTTATTGCCTTTATCCTACTCTTTTCTTCTACAAACAGACCACACTGTTGGTCTCTAAACCTTCTGAGCTAACAATGTAATCCGCTGCTTGCTTTAACCCTTTTTCAAGCTATGCTTTTGGAACTTGAGATGAGTGTTGGATACATGCTTGATACAGCTATGCTCAACTTTAAGCTTTTCTATATATGTATATACATATATTGGAACTTTATATACAATCAATCTGGGCAAGTATGTTATGGAATGTGGAAGAGACTTGAAGATTCTATTCAAGGCCTGTTAAATACGAGCCTGCCTGACAGTTTGCAGAATGATGATGCTTCCGTCGATGAGCTTTTTGAGTTTTGCAAACAAAATGCTATGCAAGTTGGATCTTATAGAGCTTGAAACCCAAGTTCCCTCTGACAATGAAGAAGAAAGTCCAATTAATGCGGTTCTTTGGTCTTCTGTGTCTCCTGATTACTGAACAGTGCCTTAAAGAAAATCGGTAGCCCCCAAGGGATCTCAACAGGAGAAACTAACAAAGACCATTGTTCTCAATCTAATCTCCCATGTTTAAAGCCTAAAAAACATATTGTTCTTAAGCCTTGAAACTGGTACAAATGGAAAATTCGAGGGCTGAGAGTTGGAAGACAAAACAGAGCGAATGAACAATTCTGGAACAAACGGCATCATGGAATCTCATGGCAAATGAACGATTAAAAGACCAACCTAACTTGTTCACTTTATTTTACAAAAGGGTGAGGGAATTGGAAGAACTGACAGAAGAATAAGATGTAAAATTATGGGACAGACTACTTCCCATTCTTTTTTTCTTCTTTTTTTTTTTCTCCTGGAAAAGACTAGCGTTACTGTGAAAATAAAGTCCCAACAATACTATCAACATTCAATTATCATTTACATCCTTTTCTTAAAGACACAAAAAGGGAAAAAATGAATTGTGATTCCTATGCCTGCTACCAGCCTGCCGAAATCACTAGGGAGCAAGTTTTTTACTGGCCCTTTGGTTTTTGAATCTTAACGTAAGGGAAAAATCCCAAGAAGTGAACAACTTTTGGGTCCCATTCTCGCTGCTGAGCACGACAAAACATCAGAAATGTGTTGGCGAAATATGAATTGAAGCCCATCAAGACATGCCAAAGCGCATGACCCTGAGGGTTGAAGTACCAACCAGATATCTCCTTGCAGAACAACCTGTCGGCAAGCCAACAAATACTCCCCAGGAATAATGTTGCTACGTATAACTTTGCTAGTCGCTTTGCAGAGGCATCTTCAGTGTAGATGTAGTATTTGTACATGCGAGGGATGCAGAGAAGGCAGAGAATGACATAATGCACCTTGAAGCCAATTCCAAAGCGTAAGAGAGCATGGACTATTGCAAATCCAACTCCATAAAGGAACAGGAAAGTAGGCATTGTGCTTCTATAGTGCCAATCTGGTGAGTAGAGGATGTAAAAGTATAGAAGCATTTCCCATACCATCGGTGTTTCATCACCTTGCTGTTGCCTGAAATAAATTAAAAGAATTTCACTTCAAAACCAACTTGGCAAATAAATAGCTGCTTTAAATTTTACAAGTCTTCAAAATAGGAGAAATGAATGTTTTCTCGAGTATATTTCCCATGGGTGCTACTTTCCCTCTAGAGTAAAAGATTAAAGGTTTTCCATCAAAAAGAGATGATACCAGAAACAGTAATGATTTATCAAATAAACCCTCAGTTTTTATTCATTATTTCTGCGAAGCCAAAAAAAAAAGTGGAAACGAAAATAAGCTATTCAATTGTAGACAGAATTGCATGGTGCAGATACATTTACCAGCCTAGCTACTACAATCAAGCAGCCCCCAGTGAACTTCAAAAGACAACAATATAATTAGCATATAGGATATGCAGATCCAATGCCCCATAAAAGGAGTCCCTCCATTCTATCTATGATTACAAGCAACGAAAAGTTTAACATTCAGGTTATCAACAACGTCAAATGCCTTTTGCATCACATCAAACTAATAAAAGTACTGCAGCGCCTTTTCTTTATCTTATTGTTTCATTGTTCGTATTCTGGAGGGAAACAGAGACACACACATTAACATGGAGCTAGGTGTAAGCCTTTATGGGGAAAAGATGAAAATAAAAACTATAAAATCTACTTTTCAAGTAATAGATTGAAAACAAAATGAAGGGCATGAGTTAGTACGATCTAGTAAAAAACATGATGAAATAAAGGACTAAAAGCCCAAATACACTAGTGAAACTTATGAAAGGATGTAAAAGGTAGAAATATAGAAGGGATCAGATATTGAAATATTGCCTTTTGAAGCCTTTCAAATTTCCCGTCACCTTCAGCACCAAAAAAGGAAGGAAAAGATGGAAACATAGGCATTAGCCCAATACATCTTGGAAAGATGTGCTCAAGGAACCCCAGAGCAAAGGGAGCCATTCACAGAAGTGCAGACAAGTCAAAAAAGAGCTTTAGGCATAACATCATTTTTTTATTCGTCCAATGAAGCTTTTGAACCTAAGACATTAATCAAACATTACTTCTGCCAAAGAGTACTTTATTCAAGTTTGACAACAGGTGGATGTCCATTTCCAGTGGTAAGAATAAAAATTAAAACTTGGGCTAACTGTAGTATTTGCTACTTATGGAGTCAGACTACCACACAAGTAGGTAGCGAACTCCTGGAACGAATCAAACAAGGAGAAAAATGCTCTTCCAATCTGACATATAAAAACAATACTTACTAACATTAGATCTTTGTTGGTAAGACATTCACCTAATACCTGAAGAATTTTGAAGGAACAGAAATGCAAATGTAAGAGTTGAAAAGAATACTTACATATGTTGCAGTGTGGCATGGTATAGCATGCTTCCAATGGCAAGTATCATGTTAGATACGTGAAGGACACTAAATCTCTTCTCAAATCGTTGTCTTAACGCATTTATAAGGCCAATGAGTGCCAAAAGAATACATGGGACATTGGATATTGTGTTGAAAAACTCTGCAATGTAAGATGAGTAAACATAGTTTTTCTCACACCACTCAGCAGCTGTGACAGGACCCCAGAAGCTAGACAATCCACCTTCCATTCTAAACAGAACACGCCAAAGGTGTATAATTCTTCAACTGAGACACCTTTTGCTATAATTTCATAAATGTCATAGATGCTGCAATTTATGTCCATAAGAGTTGCGATTGTATGGTCAATAAAGCATGGTAAACAATTAAACAACACGTCAAACTAGCACATGTACACCAATTCAGACACATACTTGGCCAAATTAAAAAGGGCCACAGGGCATAGCATAAAGGGAAAATCAGAATAGAAGAGAAACAAGAATTGACATTTTAGCATTAGTTCATAAAGTGTTCTCACAGAAGTCTCAATATAAGGTAAATTCATTTTTTACATCAGCTTCAGCAGAACTCCACATTAAGGAACTTAAAAACCTTTTACGCTAGCTGTATTAGGATTCCTGCATCCATCTGATGCAATTTTACATTATTCTTGCCTTTAAAACCATTTTCAACCTATTCAACGACAATCTGTTCTGGTTTCAGAACACCAAAACAGACTAGGCATCTAAAGACAGGTATAGATCTAGAGAATAAGTCAAGAACAGAAAACCACAATTACAACCTAGAATGCATGTAACACCTGCTTGCCACATTGTGAGTTTCAGTAAGAAACTTTTTTAACTCAGTTTCTAGCTTATCCGTCTATATTTAGTTCCACTCATCTCTGTGCAGCAAACAACAACTATATACTCCAAAACAGATCTCTATACAAAAAAAGGAACTAAAAGTAACTGCTTACTTGACGCAGGAGCTTTTAATTTTTCAATTTTTTTATTCCAGTATTATTTATTAATTATTAGACATTTTGTGGATGACCGGATCTAGGATTATAAGATATTTTTAGAGTTTAAATCTAGGGCTAGGATAAAAACTTCATTTGCAAAAAAGCCTAGTAAAAATAAATCGAAAGCTTTACAGCCAACATCATTAATATTCTTCTCTATAAAAAATATGAACTAAAAGTAAATGCTTATTTGACGCCAGAGCTTCAAATTTTATTTATTTATTTCAGTCATATTTATTAATTATTAGACAATATTGCGAATCACTAGGGCTATGATTATTAGTTCTTTAGCGTTTAAATCTAGGGCTAGGATTATAAGATATCTTTGGAGTTTAAATCTAGGGCTAGGATTAAAAGTTTATTCGCAAGAAAGTCTAATGTTAGTATAAATAAACGTAAGCTTTACAACAACAATATTGTTATTGTTCTTATTATTTTCATTGTATTAACAGAGAAATACTAGAGGTTCTTTTATAACCATAAGTTTTCTAGAGTTCCAACTTACTTACTCGTTTATTCAACCTAATTCTATTGATTTACTTTTGTTTTCCCCTAAACCACATCATTATTTTCATATTCCTCAACACAAACTTGAAAACCATTCTACTTCTGGTCCTTCCTGCCACTGTCATCTAAAGAAATAGTAATACCATGCTGCAGAAAGCTACATAGCACATCCCATATGATCCAAACAATTCATCCCATTATCAGACTCCTATATGCGCAGCAATCTTATCAAATTCCAGTAAAAGCTGGTAACTGCATAACAATTCATCCCACTTTGGTTCTATCTGGACCTGTTTAATAAATTTCTTTTTAACTCAAACAAGGAGTTAAACCTTCAGCCAATTAACTACCGAGATCCAATTTTGCTAACCTTAAAACTTCCGCTAAACCCATTTCGCATAATGAATCTGACCGAACCTTAAATTCAGCACTTCAAATTTCCATCCATCTTTAACCAAAGCCTTGAATCTAAGCAGAGGCAGATCCAGGGGGCGGGCCCTAAAATGGAAAAATTGCCCTTTTAGCCTTTTATAATTTATAAAATTTTACCCCAAAATATAAAAATTATAATTTAATCTTTTAAGAATTATAAAGAGAATAGATTATTAAAATGATCAAATTACATTTTTTTTCATAGGAAAAATATAACTTAATTCCGGCCCACAAAAAGTCCCTGAATCTAAGTTCCTTCCTACCTAGAAAACAGCCTTGGCAGACTGAAAGCTCCCATAAGGAAGTTCCCGGATCCCAACTTATTCTCAGGAAAGGCACCCTGCAACTGTAGCACTTAAATGCCCTCTTCAAACGCCATTTCTTTCTACTCTATTTATCTACCTTGAGAAAAACCAATAACAAAATTCAGAAATTGGAGAAGAGGAAAACTACAATTCAACCATCCATAAATCATAAAGCACTACCCTCCAAAACCCTCAACCCAAAGAAGCATTCCTTTGAAATTTGACCTATTCTAGTAATACTTCCTCAAAAAGAAAAAAAGTAAAAGGTTTAAATGTCAAAGCTTGGGCATACATTTTACCAAAAATGGAAGCCAAAAAAATAGAAAAAGGAAAAGAGAAGAGAAAATGGAAGTGAAAGTGAAATAGAAGCTAACCTTTTAAAGCAAATCAGATCTGACGTTGCATACGAAACCAATTTATAAACATCTCTTTCGCAGTTTCTTTCTTTTTAAATATGTTGGGGCTTCTTTTTCTTTTCTTTTTTTAATTTTTGTGCTATCGGAGGGAAAAATAATAGAAAGAAAAAAGGGTGAAACAGAAACTGGGGGTGGAAGGAAGCGAGGGCCGCGTAGAGTGGAATATTTAGGGAAAGGAGGAGGAAGGCATTTTTGTAGACGTTGGATTAAGATGTTTGACGGCTGAGATTTTCGGAACTAAAGATCGAATCTTCGCTGATTTTATTTGATTGATTGATTTGATGGTATGAATATATTTTAAGTAATAAAAGGAACATATTTAAACAGTACGCTCTACAACACCAAGTACACCTATAGTAAGTGAAACAATTGCATTACATAGCCATTAATAAAGCCGTCAACTGAAGGACCAGAGGCACAAAATCACTTTTCAAGACACCAGCATTCCGGTTTCCTTTCTGAAAATATATCTAATTGATCAACTAACCCTGCAATCAATTAGGCTTTTTCTACCCAACTATCAAAAAATGATATTTACAAGAATAACCCTATCTTAAAAAATAATAATGGGAATGATCTGAAATGTAAAGTATCAGGCAATGTCGACGGCAACTACTCAACCGTCCCCTAATCATTAGTTATTGATTACATGGGGTTTAAAAAAATTTTAGTGCGGGTGCTACAATGACCAACACTCATATGCATTTTTTCATGTATATTTTAAAAAATATGGGTATTTGAAAAAATATGGACATCATATATTGAATAAGAATAATTACATATTATTTAGTATTATAAAATATTAGTCCAAATTAAAATTGATTTAAGTTGGTTAAGGATTATTGGGCTTTAGTTATTAAATAAAGTATAGGTCAAATATGTATAGATACTCTAGTAATTAAAAATGATTTAAGTTAATTAAGGCTTATTGGGCTTTAGTTATTAAATAAAGTATGGGTCAAATATGTATAGATACTCTAGTAATTAATTTATAATTAATGATGTGCTGATTAGAAATTAGAATTAATGTACAAAAGTTATATATTAGGGTTATAGTCCCTAAATTACACATAATGTAACTTTTCTAATATCACATCTTTAAAAAAAAGAGTCATATTCCCTATGTGTGATAATTTGGAATATCAAAACCATAAGATTCTAAGATTTCAAGAAATTGATGAATTCATGCACGCCCCCGCATCTAGTTTTGTTTTTTTATTTATTCTTAATGAATTAATATGGCAGATCCTGGTTTACAGTTTTAAGTTTATATCAGATCTTGCTTTTACGGTTCTAACAAGTGGTATCAGAACTTCGTCATGTCGGATCATTGAGAAAAAAATATATTTTTTTATTTTTTTGGATCGATTTGTTCTTAAGATTTTATGAGATTTGGTATTTCAATCATATATATGTTGAATATTTGATATTCATGATAAAAATTTTGGGATTTTTTATTCTTAGAATTCCACTTTTAGTGTTTCAATACAATTTGAACCCTTAAAAGAAAATAATATTGTACAATTAGATTTAATATATGTTATAATTCACATTTGACAATTGAGATGGAATTTCATGTACAATTTATGCCACCGTTTTTGTTCTCTTTCGCATTATGTGCGATTTTGTTCTTTTCTTTTCACACAATTGCTTTATTTCATCATAATTGCTTTGTTTCAATTCATGCTTTGATTATTAAGTTCAATATCTACTTGGATGTTTGGGCTTTAAAGGGAGCCGAAGTTTTTTAATTAAAATAGATCAGGCTTATTTTGATTTTCTTTTTTTATACATATTAATGGTGAAATTGGGTTTAATTACAGGTTATTCTTCAAAATTATTGATAAATTTTTATGGATTCAATTATGGTTTTCTGTTAAATTAGTTGATGGATATTCATTGAAGTTGTTTTTTTTATATGGATATATATTTAATTTTATGGGAGTTTTGATGTAAATTCATGCTAAACTTATGCATGTTTAAGAAATTTAATTTTAAGTTTATGCATGTTTAAGAAATTTAATTTTAAGTTTAGTTCTATAATATTAGGTTTTGACATCTTATTATTCCAAATATTTGGTTAAATTATGATGATATGGTTTATTGTATGAATTGTGGAATAT
The DNA here is from genome assembly GCA_025698475.1 of Gossypium anomalum. Classification (NCBI taxonomy): domain Eukaryota; kingdom Viridiplantae; phylum Streptophyta; class Magnoliopsida; order Malvales; family Malvaceae; genus Gossypium; species Gossypium anomalum. The sequence goes on from CM046965.1 coordinate 61,533,817, forward strand.
ATAAACTATTATGATATTGCTTTTGAGATTTATTAGCTTGAAAATATTTTTCAATTATTCATGCGAATCTCTGTTTAATCATAAATACAATTATGGATTTACATGGTATGTGCATGGTAAGTTTTTCTTTTTGATTGTGAATACATGTATAAGTATAAATTGCTTTGGTGTTTTGTCTATTCTGAAATTATAAATACATGTGCTTGTTAATTATTTGGTCTTATACCACTACATTATTTCTGTTTGGTTTTGACATATATGGTTTTCAAAAATAGGTTAAAGATTAAGGTTTTCGAGTTTTTATTACTTTATTTAGACAACCTTATTTTGAGTTATTTCGGAAACTATAAAGCAATAAAAAATTTTAGTTTTGACCATTAACTGTTATGGAAATTTAAAATTTAAAATTTAAAATTTAAATATTGATATATTGATATGTATTTTTTAAAATAACTTAATTGAAATGATAAGTTGTCAAAGTGACCTTTGTTATTGAAATTATTTTATTTTAAAATATAAAAGATTGCGTGCATGTAACTTAAGCTACGTTAATATTGGTCGGCTCAAAGTAAAGTTAATATTGAACAAAATTACATGTGCAACTATGGTAATAAATATGTGATGATTATTTAATTTTACATGTGAGTAATAAATTGGTGCAAAGGAAGATTTATTATTCAATATGTTTTTATTGTCAATGTTTGATTACTACAATAAGATATCACTTACAAGTTAATATTTTTGTCCAAAGATGAAAAATTAATGGACAAAAATATTAATGGAGTGTCCAATATCTTGAGATGAGATTTACCTTTATTCAAATTATTTTGGTTTAAATTTGAAATATTTTAAAACAAATAAATTCAGATTTTGGCTTTATGGTTTAATTAAGGATGTCTAATATTTTAAATAGATTAGTTAAAACAAAATGTCACCAAAGTGACCTCTTTTGTGTATATTAGTTTAATTAAAATATCAAGATTATTATATGTTTTTGTGATTCATGCGTTTATTAATGAACCCAAAGGTAAGTTAATGTTTGGCAGAATTTCAACGATATCTGTAGTGATAAATGTGTGACAATTATAAAGTACTTTATGTGAGCTATAAGTTAATCCAAAGATTGATTCATTGTTTGACATAATTTATTGTCAATATTTGATTGCTATAACAAGAGTATCGCTTACAATTAATATTACTGTTCAAAAACTTGATATTAATGTTGTGTTTGACATCTTGAAATGGGATTAGCCACTATTTTAAATTTATTGTTTACTTATGAATATTGATGTGAACTTGTTTTTAACTATTTTGTTCTATATTCAGCTAGTTCATCTTCTGCTGCCATAATATCTGCCAATATAAATTCTATACTCATGCTTATTAAGACTACTTTCATGGAATGGAAAAGACATTTACTCATAGTGCTTAGCTTTATGGATATAGACCTTTCACTAAGGGAAGAATAACTTGCACCTCTCACTACGGAAAGCCACCCTAAAGCTAAAAGGGATTTTGAGAGGTGGGATCGTTCAAATTGCATGAGTATAATGATAATTAAGCACAAACATTCCAGAAGCCTTTAGGGGCATAGAATCTGAAGAGATTACTCAAGCTAAGGGTTTCCTTGACGAAATTGAGAAATGTTTTGCTAAAAACAATAAGGTTGAGATGGCATCACTTCTGAAATCTTTAATGTCTACGAAGTATAAGGGTTAAGGAAACGTGAGGGAGTATATTATGGAGATGTTTCATGTTTGATGTATGTTTTCCGTACTAACTAAAATTTATAACAAAGGCAAGCGCACCTATTGAATAATAACATAGCTACGGTGAGTAGAGATATCGTATCCACGAGGACTAAAAGTATTAGTAATTACCGTTTTCTTAATATTTAGCTGACAATTTGGAGTGATGAGTTTTAATCTAAAATTACTAAACTAATTTAACTAAGAACGCAATAGAGAACGAATCAGGAAAATAATCTAAAGATAACCAATGAGAGAGACAATACCCAGGAAAGAATCCACCTAAACTCATTCTATTATTATTAATTTGATTTAAACGATTTATTCACTATATGCCTTGATCCGTAGAAATCCCTAAATTATGCTAATATCTCTAGGTTGATTAATTGAAATCTCTTTCTAATTAAAACCCCTATTGTTGCATTAACTAGATCTATGAATCCCCCTATTAGATTTGACTCTAATCCGGTAGATTTATGTCGTCCTATTTCTAGGATTGCATACAACTCCACTCAATTATGCTAGATCTACATTTAAACATGGACTTTTGCTCCACTTAATTAAGCACATTAAACATGAATTAATATCCCAAAAATATTAAAATAAGAAATAAGCACACATAATTGAGAACAAGAATAAAGTATTTATCATGTAAAACAAAAATTAAATAATAGAATTCGTCATAGGTTTTATCCTCTCTAGGTATCTAGGGAATTAGTTTATAATTCTGAAATAAAACATCTCAAAGTCAAAATAACCACAAGACATGAAGAAACTCATAAAAACTTCAAAAGAAATTAAAAGGAGGTCTTTGATCTTGATGGAAATCCGCTTTAGAGTTGGCTCCAATGGTGTTTTTCAAGTGTTTTCTTTGATCTTCTCTGATGGCCCCCTATCTCTTCTTCTATTTGATATTTATAGACTTTAGAATTCTCAGAAAGCCTAAAAATTGTGTTTTTCCGTATGTTTGGGAAGCAGGTTGCGAAATCGACACGGACTGGCACTTGGGCATGTGCCCAACCCATGTGGCTCCTGAAATGTACTTTTTTCTCCGATTTTTGTTCCTTTTGCTCCCAAATGCTCACTTAAGTATAAGAACATAAATTAAAGGGATTAGGAGCATCAAATTCACCAATTTGCATAAATAATCATCCAAAAATGTATTAAGAATGAGATTAAAATATGTTAGTTTTATCATTTATGAATGTTGCTTCAAGACTTAAGGCACTTAAGATAGAACTTTCAAGGAATTGCTTGTTCTTATGGTTTTGGTATCACTTCCTACACAATTTAACCAATTTAAAATTAGTTACAATTATCAAAAGGAGAAATGGACTCTAAATGAGCTCATTTCTCATTGTGTGCAAAAGGAAGAAAGATTGAAACATGATAAGTCTAAAAGAGCTCATTTGGCCGGTGCCTCTAACGATAGTAACTTACATTATGAATAGAGTACCCACTAAAGTAGTTGCAAAAACATCTTATGAGCTTTGCACAGGTCAAAACCCTAGTGTAAAACACTTTCACATTTAGGGATGTTTAGCTAAGGCAAGGCCTTATAGGCCACATAAAAAGAAATTGGACTCCAAAATTGTGAGCAGCTACTTTATTAGTTATTTTGAGCGATCTAGGGGTTATAAGTTTTGTGATCCCACAATTAAGAATATTTTTACAGGAACTATAATATTTTTTGAAAATGTTGAGTTTAGAAGGAGAAATAAGTTTAGAGACATTGCTTTTGAGGAGGAGTTGGATTCTAACTCAGTTCCTACTATCATTTTTGATGATGATTCAGGTTCTCATACCTATCACTAATCAAGAAGTGAATCTAGAACCTGATCAAGACAATGTTGAACAACTTCTTATTTAAGATTAGGTAATTATTCTATAAGAACAAGTTCAACAAACTCAAGAACTAATGTCATTAAGAAGGTCCATTGTAAAAGGGGTTATAATTACTTTAGTGGCATATGTTGACATTAAGCTAAATTAGATGGATGCTAAGACTACGTTTCTCAATGGTAACATTTATGAGACGATTTATATGGTGCAACCTGAAAACTTTGTGTTTGGTGATCCAGAGTCAATAGTTGGCAAATTAAAAAATTTCATTTAGGGGCTTAAGCTAGCCTTTGGTTAGTGGTATTACAATATTTACCAAATGATTATCTTATTCGGTTTAGAGTTGAATTTGGTCGATAATTGTATATACAAGTTTAATGGGAGTGAAGTTCTATCTTTGGTTTTATATGTTAATGACATACTGCTTGCCAATAATAAGTGTACTCTCAATCAATTCCCCAAGAATGATTTCGAGATTAAGGAAATGCTTAAGATTCCCTACATCTCAAGAGTGAGAAGTCTAATGTATGCTCAAGCATGTACGTGTCCGGACATTGCGCACATTGTTGGGATGTTAGACAGATATTTAAGCAACCCTGGTATGGAACATTTGACAACAACCAAGAAGGTTATGAGGTATCTTCACAGAACAAAAGATTACATGCTCACATATCGGAGGTTTGATAAGTTAGAGATCATCAGGTTTATAAACTCCAATTTTGATGGAATATTGATGCAAAATTTTGTCACTAGGGTAGAAATTGTGACAATAATTGGTAGTCATTTATTCTAATAATAACAGGAGAACATCAAAGTCAAAACACATAGAATTTAAGTTCCTGGCTATTAAAGTAAAAGTTTAGAGTGGTTAAGTGTTTATAAAGCATATTGGGACAAACTCCATGATTGTGGACCCGTTTACTAAGGGACTACACCCAAAGTTTTATAAGAGCACATTGTTCATATGAGTGTAATGGCATTTCAGGATATTCAGTTTTAGTGGGAGTTTGTAATTCTAAATACTTTTATGTTATAGACACATTTTTAGTTATTTTAGTTTACGAATATTAAGTTTATTTTCTGCAGAAATAAAGCTTTTTTGGTTTATTCACACTCTGATTTTGGTAAAGTTTGATCTCACTAGGGTTAAGGAGGACCAATTGGAAATAGGTATGTTTGGATTATATTGCATGTAATTTCCATGCTACACATCCATACTTGATCTATGTCATTTGGTTGTGTTAATATACGTGATCTGGGATGGATTTAGTTACAATACATGTAACGAAAGTCGTCTTGGTTCTATGTTAACATAATTAATGGACGAGATTGTTCGAAATACCTTTTAGATATGATAATAAGGTTTTGATCTCATAAGATTATATAATGACATGTAATTATAAGGTAATTGGTATATATATATATGGACCAAGTGGGAGATTGTTGGAAAAATATGGACGTCACATATATAATAAGAGTAATTACATGATATTATTTACTATAATAAAATGTTATCCCAAATTAAAAGTAATCTAATTTTGTTAAGGTCTATTGGGCTTTAGTTATTAAATAAAGTATGGGTCAAATATGTGTAGATACTCTAGTAACTAATTTCTAATTGATGATGGGCTAATTACAAAATAAGGTTAATGTGCAAAAGTTATATATTAGGGTTATGGTCCCCAAATTACACATAACGTAACTTTTCTAATATCCCATCTTTAGAAAAGAGATAGTCACCTTTTCTACATCACATATGTGCTAATTTGGAAGATCAAAGTCATAAGATTCAAAGATTTCAAGAAATCGATGAATTCAGGTATGCTTCCGCCTCTAGTTTTTATTTTTGATTTATTCTTAATGATTTAACATGACAAATCCTAGTTTATAGTTTTAAGTTTATATCAGATCTTGTTTTTACAGTTCTAATAGGGTATTCTCTGGTTCAAAAATAATAATTTTTATTAGGTGTCGGTGTCCATGTGGTAGGCATCGCCAAAAATAAATTTAATTTTTTTCAGAATTTTTTGTGCCGACATTATGGTGGCCGACACCCGTGTTAGGTAATTTTTTTTTTTTGGTATCGGCTTCCCCATGTCAACACTTGAGGATTTGTCAGAATTTTTTTTTGGTGTTAGACATTCTATGCCGGTATTAGTGTTCAAAAAAAAATTTGGTCTCGGTTTTTTCTTTTTCGACACCAATAGACTTATATATACCAACCGTGGATGCACACTAGTTCTAATAAAACGAGGAGTGGGAAAAATTTATTGAGACGGTCCTACTGAAAAGAAAAAATGAAGAGGAAAAAATGGGGAGAGAGGTTGCAAAAATGTTTTATCTGTTTGGGAAGTGTACCATCAACTAGAGATTTCTTTTATGCATTGGTAGTTATGCGTTAAAGGGGTTGAATTATATATTGTCACGAGAACCGCAAATGTTATGCTGTTCAGGGGTGAAGGTGCTGATTACGATTTACACGAATAGATGACAGTCTTTGCGGATCGAAACTTGTACTATGAGAACCCTATACATGGGGCATGGGATTTGTAATAGCCTGATTTTTTCTAAGTCAAAATAGTAGTTTCGAGACCACAAATTCGAGGTCGTAAAATTATTTTTAATATTGTTTTCAGTATTCACAGCATGTGAGTAAGTATGTGTAAAAATTTCGTGATTTAATTTCATCGTTTATGTGCTCAATTTGATAAAAAGACTTAATCGCAGAAAATGTAAAAGTAGCATGCTATATGTTAAAGTGCTTAATTGCTTTGATTAATTAAAGATGAGGTAATTATGTGGTTATTTGACCATTAAATAATTGGATGGACAAAAATGGGCTTATATTAGTGGAATTTAAATGTGTTTACAAAGGTTATAATGGTAATTAGTTAATTACATATGAATTAAGTAAAAACAAAGCCAACAATTCATTTAGTTCATCCTTCTTCCACTGAAAATAGAAATAATAGATAGGGTTTAAAGCTTTGGAGGTTTCGGCGTTAGCATGGTTGATTTGGTAAGTGAATTTTGTTCGATTTTTGATGATTTCTACGTTTTTGTGATCGTTGCTTTGTGTACTAGCTAGCCCGTACCCTAATTTTTGAAATTTTTGATGATTTTGTGAAGTGCCATTGATGAGTGCTTGAGCTTTTGGATGTTTGATAATGAAATATGAAAATTCAATGATAGATTTTAAAGTTTTGTTAAGTGATTTTTGACAAAAATGTCAATTAGGGGTTAATTTGTGAAAATATGAAAAAGTGTGGTTAAATGTGTGAATAAATGATAAATATGGGTTGCTAGGGGTACTTTGGTAATTAGGCTAAGCATGAATTAAATTGAATTGTGTGAATTTGATGTATTTGTGAAAATGGATTAAATTAAATAAATGTGGAACTTTAGGGGCTAAAATGTAAAAATACCCAAATTGTATTTTTTGATAAAATTGTTTGATTTGGTGATTTAATAGATTAATTTTGAATATATATAGATCCTGAAAGAAAGAAATCGGATTTAGATTGGGGAAAATCAAAAGTTGACGAATAGTTGATTCCGTTTGTTTATTCCGACTATGAGGTAAGTTTATATACAAATGAATACCTTTAAATTGATTTACAAATGTTTATTAGTCATTGAATTGCCATGAATGTTGAGCGAGCAAATACGAGCAAGTATCGATATGAAGTTACAATATTCGAAAGTCCCATATGAACCATAGGAATAGTATAGGATACAAGTGTCATGACATTAGGATTCCGAGATATGATATCGTGTAAGACCAAGTCTGGGACATTGGCATTGTATATGATTTCATGTAAGACCCTGTCAGGGACAGTGGCATCGATATTTGATAACATGTAAGACCATATCTGGGATATGGCATTGTACGAGTTTACGAGCCATCCGAGTATCCTTATCAATTCCGAACAGTTCAACGGGTAATATCGAGAATAGAATGAAAATGTGAATGAGTTTCCGATTCAGGTACGTATGAAATGTATATGATATTCAAGAATGAAAGGTGAGTATGTTTATAAATGATGATATGTGAATTTCATAAGAAAGAATGGTGGTTAAATGCAAGTGCATTAAGAACAAGTGAGTTAGATGTGAATTATGAAACTTGTGTGTGTAATTTGCTATGGGTTCCATGGATAAATTGGCTTATAATTATCTTATATGTTAAGTTTGTTTGTATATGGCTTACTAAGCTTTTGAAAGCTTACTTTGTGTGTGTTATTCATTGTTTTATAGATTATCAAAGCTACCGTGAGCTAAGGGATCGTCAAGGATCGTCGTCACACTATTGAACGATATTTTGGTACTTTTGAAGTTGTAAATATTAATATATGGCATGTATAGGCTAGTGATGTTATGATATGTGTTATGTGTATTTCTTACCATGTGATATGGTTTGAATATGATTAAGACTATGGAATTGGTTTTGGTATAAACTATGTGATGGAAAAATGATATAATTGATGTATATATATGGTCTTGTGTGAATGGCTATCTTGGTATGATTTGGTAGTTGAAATGGTAAGTTTTGGTATAATTTAAAATGAAGTTTGAATGCCATTTTGGTTTAGTAAATGTATGATGATTTGAGTTGTGTTTAAATGTGGATATTAGTTAAAGTATCAATTTGATTTGACATGTTTTTGATTGAGTAATTGAGTAGTGAAAAAGAGATGATATATATTTATAAATGGCATGAAATGTATATGAAATTACATGTTTTAAATTCCTATATAGCTGATGAAATGGTACCAAAATTGGTTACTTTGTGTGATTAAGTTTAGCGTGGCAAATTGGCTTTGCAAATGGCCTATTTTTGTCCACACAGGTAGAGACACGAGCTTGTGTCTCAGCCGTGTGTGACACACGGTCATGTTACATGGCCGTGTGTCCCTTGGGGTACCCTTCAAATTAAAGTCAGTATACCCTACAGTTTCGACACGGCTTAGACACACGGGCGTGTCTATTGGTCGTGTGTGGCACATAGGTTGGGCGTGTGGTCGGCCGTGTGACCCAAGCCAGTAACCTCCCTTAGATTTCACACGGCCTGGCACACAGACGTGTCCTCGGCCATGTGGTGCAAGTCAGTATGTATGCCCTGTTTTCGTACGGCCTGTGACACGGGTGTGTCTGGTAGCCGTGTGAGGCACACGGCCTGTTCACACAGACGTGTAATCCTTTAATGTTTGAAAATTTTTAAGTTTCCTAAAGTTTGTGAACATTATCGGTTTAGTCCCGAACCACTTCTAAGCATGCTTTAAGGCCTCGTAGAGCCATAAAAAGGGACAATGTGAATTTGTTAGACGAGTTTTATATATGAATGCTTAAATGTATATGTTATGTATGTGAATGATGTATATTGATCGATAATGCCTCGTAACCTTATTCTGGCGACGGATACGGGTTAGGGGTGTTACAGGATTCCCGATAGAGCCATTTGAAGCTCAGATTAGCGTTGTTTGGTCGGAAGCTCGGATAAGAGTAGTCATTGTGATTTGTGCGCTATTGATAATAAAATTAAGCAACACTGGTATATTTGATTGAGGGCAGCCGAACCTAATTTTACTAAATGCATCGATAGAATTGATTCAAGTAGAAGATGAATTAGCTGAAGAAAATACTTTGCAAAATACATTAGCAACTATGTAGTTTAATTGATCCAAATTTAGTTAGTATTATTGCACCAGTAGAATTTTTATAAATTATGAAATTAGTTAGGTAAATTTAGTAAAAAAACCTGACAACATTAGAGGTAAATATTTTTTGAGTAATTTTTAATGTAAATATTAGTATGATAAAAAAGAAAGGAAACTTTTTTAAATTACAAAAAAAATATTATTGTTCCTAAGTTCGTAAATTTTTTCCGCAACCGAACAGATATAAAATTGAGAATAATAAAAGAAACTGTGATACAATATTTTTTAAACTAAAAAAAAGAGTAAAAAAAATTAATGATCCCTAAATTTTTTTTATTCTTTATAACTATGAACTATAATAATAAACACTGTTGGAAAATATAGACATCACATATATAATAAGGGTAATTACATATTATTTTTTACTATCATGATAGGTTAGTCCAAATTAAAAGTGATCTAATTTGGTTAAAGTTTTATTGGGCTTTAATTATTAAATAAAGTATGGGTTAAATATGTGTAGATACTCTAGTAATTGAGTTCTAATCAAATTTTAATTAATGACGCTCTAATTAGGAATTAGAACTAATATGTCAATGTTATAAATATTTGGGTTATGGTCATCAAATTATACACAAGATATCTTTTCTAATATCCCATCATTAGGAAAGATAGAGCAGAAATTCTTTAAATTTCTTGTGTGCTAATTTGGAAGATCAAATCCCCAAGATCCGGTAAAACTTTAAGGAATTCATGAATTCAGGTACGCTTCCGCATCTAGTTTTGTTCTTAATTTATTCTTAATGATTTGACATGATAGATCCTAGTTCATTAAGTTTTATTTCAGATTTATTTTACAAATCTAACAAATGGTATTAGAGCTTTGTCATGTTAAATCATTGAGAATGAATTGATTCTTTATTATTTTTGGATTGATTCATTTTTTTTTAATTTTATGGATTTGATATTTTAATTATATGTTATGTTAAATCTTTGAGATTCCTGATAAATTTTTGGGTTTTGGTTCTTTAAATAAAATTTTAGGGTTTTATAAATATAATCTAGTTTAATGTTTGTATATGCTATTTGAAAGATGAAGGTTTAATTAGTTATAACCAATTGATAAAAATTGATTTGAGAGATTTCTTTCTCTTCTTTTCACACAATTATTTTATAAATTTTGGTTAAAGTCATCATTAAATTAAAGTTAAAGACTTACAACTTTTTGCAATTGAAGAATTCCAATTAGGTTGTATAATTGGTTTTGAAAGTTAATTAACTTGATAATCGAATAAATGAATGTTGGTAAGATATTTTTTTCGGCATTATTTGTTTTAAATTTTCTGTTTGTGGTTGAATATATATGGAATTATCATCTTTTGTCTTTATTCATGATGAATTATATTCACCATTTAATTCAATTGATATATACGAATGATTACTTTTGGTTTCTGTTATAATTATTTTATATAAGTTTTAATCCTAATGGAACCCAACTAAAATTAAAATATTTGGGATTTTTTTTTAATATAGTGACTATGAATTTTCATTAAGTGGTTGCACATATGAAGACTTTTATACAATTTTGGATTCTTTTTAATTTGATGGTTATGGATTTTTTTTAAAGTATTTGTGCGTATAAAGAAGTTTTATGATAATATTTTTAGTCATGAATATAAATTTGAGTTTACATGAAATATGTAAGGCAAGCCAATATTATTTTTTCTATTATTATAATTATGTATATATTGTCTGTGTATATATTATATGCATATAAATGATTTTGAGGTTTAATGCATGATTATAGTTTGTGTGAATAGGTGTGTATAACCATTATTCAATAAGATATCTTTTATAGCTTTATTTGTGAAATTAAGTTTTGATGGATATCGTTGAAGTTGTTAAATTTTTTTTTTTGTTATGGTTATATATTCAATTTAATGGATGCTTTGGTGCAAGATGAATTAATCTTTCATGTTTAATATTTTGTATCATAGTTGTTGTTGAATTTTACCAATTGTGCTGCCTATTTTGATTCCTTTTCTTAGTGCATAATTGCTTATTTTGAAGTTATTAATATTAGTCGATGAATTTCAATTATCTATACTGCCAAGACACATACATATTTAAATATTTTAGTTTTAAGTTTGGTTCTATAATCTTAGGTTTTGGCATTTTACGGTTCCAAATATTTGGTTAAATTATAATGATATGGTTTATTGTATGAATTGTGGGATATGCCAACTATTATGATTTTGTTTTTTTTTTTTTTGAGATTTACTGGCTTGAAAATATTTTTCAAGTATTCATGTGAATATCTGTTTAATCATAAATACAACTTGGATTTACATGGTAAATTCAGGGTAAGTTTTTCTATTTGATTATGAATACATGTATATGCGTGAATTGCTTTGGTGTTTTTATCCACGCCAAAATTATAAATACATGTGCTTGTTAATTATTTGGCTTTGAACCACTACATTATTTCTGTTTGGTTTTGATATATATGGTTTTGGAACAAAAGAAGAAGAAGAAGAAGAAGAAATAGTCAAAAATTAAGGTTTTCGATTTTTTATTACATTATTAAGACAACCTTATTTTGGAGTCTATAAAGTAATCAATAAGTCACCAAAGTGGTTTTTTTTATATAAATTATTTTGTTTTAAAATATAAAAGGTTGTGTGCATGTAACTTAAGTTATGTTAATATTGATCGACCTAAATAAAGGTTAATAATATAACATGTGCTACTATGGTAATAAACATGTGACAATTATTCGGTTTTACATGTAAGCAATAAATTGGTCCAAAGGAAAATTTATGGTTTGACATATTCTTATTGTCAATATTTGATTATTACACCAATATATCACTTACAAGTTAATATTTTGTCTAAAAATAAAATATTAATGGAGTGTCCGATATCTTGAGAGGAGGTTTACCTTTATTCAAATTATTTTGGTTTAAATTTGAAGTCTTATACAAAGTTGTTTATGGTTTATGATTTATTCAACTATTGTTATATTTGCCAACATCATTATATGTTGTTTATGTGAGTAGGCCATGTGGTGAATTAAATTCTCGAAAATCAGGTGCAGATGTCCCGAGGTCGTGTCCTGCACACGGCAAAGACACACGGTCGTGTCTCTGCCCGTGTGGCTAAGAAAATGGCTATTTACCAAGCCATTTGCCACCCTCATTTGCACATACTTAAACACAACTTTAATGGTAGATTTTATGGCATAAATAAGCTACCAATACATCAACAATTCAGCCTTAGACTTGTCATTTAAAAACCATCATACATAGTCACACTTAGCTACATTCAATATGCATCATCAACAACTCTTATACATGCATAGTTATATCTAATTTAGCCACATTCAATATGCATCATCAACAACTCTTATACATTCATAGTTATATCTAATTATCATACCATACCATTGAGCCAAACTTAGACATTCAATATCAAGATTATTAGCACATTCAACCATTAGGTCTTTGGGCCATAAACCACAATTCATCATGTATTATGCAAATATAACTCACATCATAAGACATTGGCATATGCATATGAATAAATATATAGGCTTACAATCAATTAGCCAATATAAGCCAATTAGCATGGCTACATACTACATTAACATAGTCATGCTTGAGTCACTAGTGACATGTCACTTGTATCCTATTCTATTCCTAATGTTCAACCGGGAAATTTCTCACTTTTCGATACTTTTCAATTTCATTAAATATTCAGCCACATTTCATAAAACATAATAAAATGTGATAACGTAAGTAAAAACGATGCATTATTTACATACAAACTTACCTCGGAAGCAAAATCGGTGAAAAAGGACTTATTCGTCAAATACTTGTTTTTCCCTGATTTAGGTCTAAACCTCATTTTCTTGATCTATAACATCACTTTAACTTATTTTATCAATATAATATTCAATTCGGCCCAAAAATCATATTTAAAAAAATTATATTTTTTCCCTAAACTTTATCATATTTACACTTTTACCCCTAGGCTCGTAAAATGATTTTCATTCAATTTCTTTGTACTTTAAGCCTAGCCGAACCATTTTTATAACTATAACAGCCCACAATTTCCACTAGAACACACTTTTACTACATATTTTATAACTTTTACAATTTAGTCCTTTTAAGCATTTTCACCGAAAATCACTTAGTAAAAGTTGTTTCTCCAACCATAAACATGCATAATCTACCATTAAACATCAAAATGCACAAATTTATAACATGGGTCAAACCCTAGACCTTCATCATACTCATATAAATGGTAAAAATAGGTAGATCTTCTTACGAGGATTTCAAAATTGTAAAAATCATTAAAAACGGGGCTAAAACGGACTTACAATCGAGCTTGAAAGCTTGAAAAACCCTATCCATGGTTTCCCCTTGTGAAATTTAGCCATGGGGTTGAAAATGGACAAAAATTGGCTTTTAATTTTGTTTTTAATTCATTTTAATTACTAAATGACCAAAATGCCCCTAACTTAAAAATATTCTATTTCACCTATTTCATGTCCATTTTTCTCCAAAAAATTAACAAAGGGTCTAATTGCCATTTAAGGACCTCCAGTTTAAAATTTCATAGCAATTAGACACCTCTAGCTTCTAGAACTCAAGTTTTGCACTTTTTACGATTTCGTCCTTTTGACTAAATTGAGTGCTCAAACGTCAAAATTTTCAAACGAAATTCTCACGAAATAATCCCGTGAAATTTTAGACCATAAAAATATAATAAAACTAAATTTTCTTACGTCTGATTTGTGGTCTCGAAATCACTGTTCCGATTAGGCCCAAAATCGGGATGTTACAAACTTATTTCCTACTATCACTTTTGATGATGTTTAGGTTCTCATACCTATTATTGATTAAGAAGTGAATCTAGAACATCAATAAGACAATGTTGAACAGCTCCTTATTCAATATGAGGTAATTGTTACAGAAGAACAAACTCAACAACCTTAAGAATGAATGTCATTAAAAAGGTCCACTAGAGAAATGATTATAATGATTTTAGTGGAATATTTTGACTTTAAGCTACATCAGATGGATATTAAGTTAATGGTTTCTCAATGGTAACATTGATCATACATTTATATGGTGTAATTAGAAAACTTTGTGTCTAATGATGCAAAGTTAATGATTTGCAAAGAACTTCATCTATGGGCTTAAGCAAACTTCTCGTTAATAATATTACAAAATTTACCAAATGATTATCTCATTTGGTTTAGAGATAAATTTTATTGATATACCATAAGTTTAGTGGGAGTAAGGTTCTATATTTGGTTTTATATGTTAATGACATACTGCTTGTCAATAATAAGTATAGCCTCAATCTATGCCCTGAGAATGATTTTGAGATTACAAAAATGCATTAGATTTTTTACATTTTAGCAATGGAAAGTCTAATGTACATTCAGGTTTGTATACATTGGAATACTGTGTACACTATTGGGATGTCAGGCAGATATTTTAAGCAACCCTGGTTTTGACCATTGGATAGCATCTAAGAGGGTTATAAGGTATTTTCAGAAAACAAAAGATTACATGCTCACATATCGAAGGTCTAATTAGTTAGAGATCATTAGGTATATAGACTCCGATTTTGATGGAATATGGATACAAGGCTTTGTCACTAAGGTGAAAATTGTGAAAACAAATTGCAGTTTTTTATTCCAATAGCAAAAGGAGCACATCAAAGTAAAAACACATAGACTTTAAGTTCCTGGTTGTTAAAGTAAAAGTTCAGAGTGGTTAGGTGCTTATAAAGCATATTAGGACAAACTCTATGATTGCAGATCTGCTTACTAAGGAACTACACCTAAGGTTTTATAAGAGCACACTGCTCATATGGGTGTAATGTCATTTAAATGATATTTGGTTTTAGTGGGAATTTGTATTTTCAAATGCTTTTATTTTATAGACACATTTTTAGTTATTTCAGTTTAAAGATATTAAGTTTATTTTCTGCAGAAATAAAATTTATCTGGTCTATTCACACTCTGATTTTGGTAAGGTTTCACTAAGGAGGACCAGTTGGAAATAGACATATTTAGATCATATTGCATGTAATTTCTATGCTACATATCCATACTTGATCTATGTCATTTGGTTGTGTTAATATACGTGATCATTGATGGATTTAGTTATGATATATGTAACGAAAGTCGCCTTGGTTCTATGTTAACATAATTAATGGACGAGATTGTTCGAAATACCTTTTGGATATGATAGTAAAATGTTGAGCTCATAAGGCTATAGAATGACATGTAATTATAGAGTAATTAGTATATATATATGGTCCAAGTGGGAGATTGTTGGAAAATATGGACATCACATATATAATAAGGGTAATTACATATTATTATTTACTATCTTGATAGGTTAGTCCAAATTAAAAGTGATCTAATTTTGGTTAAAGTTTTATTGGGCTTTAATTATTAAATAAAGTATAGGTTAAATATTTGTAGATACTCTAGTAATTAAGTTCTAATCAAATTCTAATTAATGATGGGCTAATTAAGAATTGGAACTAATATGTCAATGTTATAAATATTAGGATTATGGTTCCCAAATTATACACAAGAATCTTTTCTAATATCCCATCATTGGGAAAGAGAGAGCAGATATTCTTTGAATTTCTTGTGTGGTAATTTGGAAGATCAAATCCCCAAGATCCGGTAAAAGTTCAAGGAATTCATGGATTCAGGTACGTTTCCGCATCTAGTTTTGTTCTTGATTTATTCTTGATGATTTGACATGATAGATCCTGGTTTATTAAGTTTTATTTCAAATTTATATTACAAATCTAACAAACACATATTCAAGTAATGATATTAAATAATGCTAAATTAGTCCATTATGTAAAGAAATTTTTTTTAATGTTATGAAAAAAATTAAATCAAATAAAGAAAAAAAAAGGTTGGATGAATAGTTACCGGGTCATCATCTTTTTTTTTTCTTTCTTCTCCTATTCTTCTTCTTCTTTTCAAATTTTTTTATTAAGTCTGATGTTTTAAGGTAATTTAGTATGTTTTTAATTTGAATGATTTGTTCAATTATTTGTTGTTATTTTGAATGGTGATTGATAATTTAATTGATAATTACACAAAATCACAATATGTTCTCTTATCTGAGCTTCCAACCACACAACGCTTATGATTAACAAGCCGGTAAATGTTGTTCTAGTAAATCTTAAATAAAACCATATAATTTATTTTTTTTAAAAGTGTTTTTGTAGTTAATTTCTAAAAATAATAATTATTCATTAGTTGTGAAAACTAAAGTTGTCAAAATTAACAAACATCAATTTTATTATGTGTACAGGATGAGTACCAGGTCTTGAGGCCTCGACTCCATGGTCCAAGATATATTCTCGACCATTGGACTATACCATAATTGGATGCTACCGGGTTTGGCACAGCGGTATTTGTTCAGATGTTCAACTTAAGGTCGGACTTAATATTTGCCCTGGCTGAGCGATGGCACTCGAGACCCACACTTTCCATCTTCTGTGTGGGGAGTGCATGATAATTCTGGAGGACATTTCAATTCAACTGGGGTTCTCGGTTGATGGAATTTCGATCATGGGGCCAAGTAAAATGGCTGAACCTTGGGGCCTTTACTACCAACTACTTGGACGTGTCCCCGACGATGGAGAAGCAAAATTAACCAGTTTGATATTTTCTTGGTTAAGAGAAAATTTCAAAACACTATCGAGTAATCTATTGAGTCTGAGGTCATTTGCTCTACTCGAGCATATATTCCACTATTGATAGGTGGGGTACTAATGCCAGACTCAAAATAAAAATAAAATCCACATTATGTACTTGCCCTTACTGGAAGATCTTAACAATGCCCGATTCTACAGTGGGCTTCAGCAGTTTTGGTGACGTTGTATCGCGAGCTTTGTTGAGTGACAAAGCATGAGATGCAAGACATAAGCGGTTGCCTTCTTTTGCTGTAGTCTTGGGCTCTACACAAGATGTCATTTCTGGCATCAGTGGGTCACCAATCACCCATGTGGCCACTTGTTAATAGGTAAATTTTTTTTTAAAAAGTTTGTTGCATACTAATTTTATTTTATATGTGTGAACTTGCTAAAAAATTGTGATTTATTTCTAGATGGGCAATGGCTTTGGGAATCGGGATGTCGGAGACAATAGTTGTATACTGCCAAATGATTGAGGTGCACTTTAGGGACAACTTAAAATACTATTTTGAATTTGACTTTTTTAAATTACAATATTTAAGTATTATGAATTATTTTAATTACAACATTTCAAATAGATTTATTTATAACACCCTAAACCTGACCGAGTAGGTTTGACCCGAATTTGGCGAGCTGCATTAGCCACCGAAATGACTCTCTATTAACTCCCAACCTAACCTCCATCACTCCACTTACTTTTAAAAAATAATGTGTTAAGTTATAACTGATCAACGAATTAGCGTAAGAAACATGCAAGCTTATAAATTAAAAAGTAAAGGTTTGCATGTCAAACAATAGAAAGACTTAAGGGTTTGCATGAAAGATACAAACTTAACAGTTTAAGGTACACACAGTATACATAAATAGAAGTTCATAGAAATTATTATTAAGGTTTGTACCACAACTTGGCTTGCATACACTATACAACATAGGTTTGCCTAACTGAATAACATATGAGTTTGCACTGCAGCATAATGCATGGGTTTGCACAAAAACACAGGTTTGCAAAGTAACAACAGTTCATATATTTCCTAAGTTTGCACTTTAAACATACAAAACTAAGTTCGCATGCAATACAGGCTTTGCAAATAGAGAAGTCATTCACACAAGGGTTCACATACTTTATAGAGTTATCTATATTGTAATATATTCCTACAGAGGGTTTTGCATGCATATTGGGGTCCTAACATGCAAGGGACGCAGAAAATATTACTTCGCAATAAAATTGGTTCGCATATGATAGTAAAACATACTTTGGCAAAGTTAAAAGAAAACAACATGGTGCACATGCATGGAGAAACAAAGAAATATCAACTTTATTCATGTTGAGATGGAATTAATAACAAAGGTTTAACTTACCTGTTCGCAAAACAAAAATAAACTTAAACTTTAAATAAATTATTTCAATAACAGAGCCAAATTATGATAAATTTAAACCCCCTATAAGTAAAACCCCATTGCCTACTTTCCAGTTTCACCAATATCTATTTAGGGAAGAGCCTCGCCAAGTCATCTACCTCACCGCTACTATCCGCAACCTACTTACCTGTGAAGTAAGAGAGGAGTGGGTGAGTTCATTGTAAACTTAATGAATAATCAGGAAATATTAGCATATGCTTAAAATACAGAGTTTAAAACAGAAAGAAGACTTAGTCTGAAAATAATTTCGTGTGCTGGGTTTGCGAAGAAGGTGCAAGACCTAGTTAGTAGATACTACATGTCAGAAAACACAAGTTTGTAAAAATAGTTTTAGTTGTGCTTGTTGAAAACCATACTTGAAAACTTCGGTTACAAACAGAACTTGTATGACATAAAACATGCTTACATACTTGTCTTATTAGAATGGTTGAGAAACATAAGATATGTTCTTGCACTTGTCTTAACTTGCGTATCTTATTTGTTGGATATGTAGATCTCCTTATAACGCCTCAGAATGACTCATAGAGTCCTTATAACATGTCCCATAAGTGTAGTGCGAAGCTATGCACTCTATTATACACCAACATGTTCCAGTGAATGGAGCTCAGCTCGACATTCCCTTATTTCTCCATATGTCTAAGGGCCTCAACGTGCAAATCACAGAACTTATGGATGAGTACTCACAATCCTTTGGTATATCAATATATCCAACATAAGGGCTCACAAAGGACCTCGCATAGAAACTTATCATATATAACTTGCATAGGGAGCTTGCTTTAAAACACTTGTTTATATAGAGCTCGCACAAAAGCTCACAAAAACAAAGTTTATAAATCGTACTTTAAAAACATATTTTAAAACATAGGCTCACTTAGGAGCATATATAAAACATATCTTTAAATCATAGCTTAAAAACATAACTTGAAAACAAAGTATTAGAACTTAAAAATAGAGTTTTATCGGAAGAAGCTTACTCTTGGAACTTAGTTTTTAAAAACAAAGTTCTTTTGAAAACATAATAGTTCACACAGAAGTTACGAACCTTGAACATTCATATTAAAAAACATAATAGTTAGCACACTTATGGCAAATCTTAACCACTTACTAAAAAACTGAGCATTAAACAAGCTTGGCTTTGCCATTATCCTTGCTAGTAGATGGTCCAAATGGTTCGCAACATACATAAACACATTGGCTCACCGGGACATCACATGTCGCACTGTTAGGATGTCATGTATCATGTCGTTGGGACGTCAGCTTTTCCTTATCCAAAATTCAAGACACACTCCATAAATCTTCACATTGACTCGTATTTTCGTAATGCCTTCTTTGTCGAGCCCCTTTTGGGGCCTAACCCGATCCTTGCAGGATGCTGACCAAATCCAAACAATGTTTGAACTTGGAAATTGGAAGGCTTTTGGTCATCATATCAACTGGTTTTAAGAATCTGAACATCTCCTTGAGTGACCACCTCTCAAACAAAGTGATACCGAATGTTTATGTGCTTTGTTCTTTTGTGATGCATTTGATCTTTAATGAGATGTATGGAACTTTAACTATCACAATATCCAATAGTCACGTTGTGTTTATTAACCGCCTCATCGAATAGACCTCTCAACCAAATGACTTCTTTCATTGTAACGCCCTGATATATATATGTCCCTATTTCTGTAAGTATCTGACACAAGTGTGTATCTGCTTCAGTGGTTAAGTGTTCTGGGTATGCCTGAGAGGTCTTGAGTTCAAACCTTACCTTTAGCAATTTTGTTATTTTTAGAATTAAGCCCTATCTCTGTTGTAACACCCCTAACCCGTATCCGTTGCCGAAATAGGGTTACGAGGCATTACCGATCAAAGCACAACATATAATATGCATTTTTATATACATGATTCAATTTCACATAAATATCAATCTAACATAATCATAATGTCCCTTATAAGGTTCTACGAGACCTTAAAACATGCTTAAATGAGGTTTAGGACTAAACTGATAACATTTGCAAACTTTGAAAAAAATTATAAAATTTTCAAGCATTTAGGGGTCACACACCCGTGTGAACAGGCTGTGTGCCTCACACGGCCACCAGACATGCCTGTGTCACAAATCTTATGAAAACATGGCATGGATACTAACTTGCACCACATGTCCGGAGACACGCTTATGTGCCATGGCCATGGGAAATCTGGAGGGGTTACTAACTTGGGTCACACGGTCAGCCACACGCCCATGTGCCAGCTTGTGTCTCACACATGGCCAATAGACACGTCCATGTGTCTAGACCGTGTCAAAACTGTAGGGTATACTGACTTAAATTCGAAGGGTACCCCAGGGGACACACGGCCGTGCAACATGACCGTGTCTCATACACGGCTGAGGTACACGCCTGTGTCTCTGCCCGTGTGGACAAAAATAGGCTATTTGCAAAGCCAATTTGCCAGCCTTTCCTCATGCACACTTAGCAATCAAAATGGTACCATTTCAATACATTAATAGGCAACCAAAACATGCTATTTCATACACATTTCATGCCATTTATACATCATCCTTTTCACTACTCAATTCCACAACCAAAAACTTGCCAAATCAAATTGACACTTTAACTAGTATTCACATTTAGACATAACCCAAATCATCAAGCATTTACTAAACCAAAATGGCATCCAAATATCATCTTAAATTATACCAAAGCTTACCATTTCTCAAACCATAACACATCATTAACAATTTACTAAATACTTATTCATTAACCTATCAAAATAACCATATCATGTCTACCAAAACATAAGGAATCATAAATACATCACATATCACATATTAACTCATAACATAAGTCAAATTCAACTTCATCAACAACACCATTTACAAGCCAACTCACATGGCTAAATTCAAAGTTCAAAACATACCAAAATGACACTAGCCTATACATGCCATATACCATATATACAAAGCTTCAAAAGTACCAACATGTTGATTGATAGTGTGACGATGTTCCTGATGATCCTCAAGTTCGAGCTAGCTTCGATTTATCCATAAAACAAGGAAAAAACACACAAAGTAAGCTTTAAAAGCTTAGTAAGCCATACAAAAATAAATTACCACATGAATCAACATCATTTCCATCAATAGGCAAAGTATGAGTAAGCATATATATAAACACACAAACCTTTCTCTTTGAACACATGTTCATTATCATAATTGAATTCATCAAATACTTTCCTTTTTAATACTAGTATGAATCTCGTACGTACCTGAGTCATTTAACTCATTCACACATTCTTTCTCGACTTGACTTTCCCTATTGAACCATTCAGAATCGTTAAGGATACTCGAAAATCATATAAAGCTTGCACAATGCCATATCCCAAATATGGTCTTACATGTTATCACATATCGATGCCATTGTCCCAGACAGGCTCTTACACAAAATCAAATAACGATGCCAATGTCCCAGACATGGTCTTACACGTAATCACAATACAATGCCAATGTCCCAGACATGGTCTTACATGTAATCACATCTCGGTAACCTAATGTCATGACATTTGTATCCTATACTATTCCTAAGGTTCGTACAGGAATTTCGGATGTTGTAACTCTGTCGATTCTTGCTCTTATTTGCTCATTCAACATTCATAATAATTCAATGACAATTAAACATGTATAATTCAATTTAAAGACATTTATTTGCATATGAACTTACCTTGTATTCAGGATAAACGGACGGGGTCGACTATTCGATAACCTTCGATTTCCCCCGATCTAAATCTGATTTATTTCTTTCAGGATCTATATGAATTTAAAATTAACTTATTTATTCATTGATTCAATCAATTCAGTCCAAAAACACATATTTAAGCCAATTTGCACTTTCGGCCTAAAATTTCAGATTTCTTACAATTTAGTTCTTATTTCAATAAACACAAAATTACACCAATTCAATTCAAACCCATGTGTGCCGAATTACTGTAGTGCCCCTAGCAGCTTATATTTCACATTTATTTACATTTTTAACCCCACATTTTCATCTTTTCACAATTTAATCCCTAATATGCATTTTTACTCAAAATCACTTTACAAATTATTCAAAAACACATGAATTCATCAATGGAAACTTTCAAAACATTAAGCAATTTTGTAAATTAGTCCATGGGCTAGCTAGTACTCAAAGCAACAATCACAAAAACGTAGAAATCATCAAAAACGGATCAAAACCGTACCTTAATTGCATGAATATACTAGGCCAAATGAAGAACCCTAGTTGTTCTTATTCTCCCTTCAAAATTTGACTATAAAGATGATAATGAAACCATATTTGATTTTGTTTTACTTAATAATTCATTATTAACTAATTTACAAATTTAACCTTACTTAAAACATTATTATTTCACATAAACCATGTCCATTAATGTCCACTCATACTATCAATAGTCTAATATCAACTTAAAGACCTTTCATTTAATAAACCATGGAAATTAAGCACTTTAAACAAGTAGAATGCAACTTTTGCATTTTAGGCGATTTAGTGCTTTTTCTCAAATTGATCTATTAAACGATAAAATTAGCTCACAAAATTTTCACACATATATAATCACATGCCGTAAACACATAAAATAATATTAAAATAATTTTACGACCTCAAATTTGTGGTTTCAAAACCACTGTTCTGATTTACCTAAAATCGGGCTATTACAACTCCCCCCTTAGGGATTTTTGTCCCCGAAAATCCTACCAGTAAATAGGTTTGGATATTGCTTTCTTATAGCATCCTCGGGTTCCCACGTAGCTTCTTCAACCCCATGTCGATGCGACAAGACTTTAACTAATGCTGTTCTTTTATTTCTCAGCTCTTTGATCTCACGAGCCAAAATTCGAATCGGTTCTTCACCGTACGACAAATCTGACTGAATTTTAACTTCATAAGGAGAAATAACATGTGAAGGGTCGGATCGGTATCGTCGAAGCATCGATACATGAAAAATATTGTGAATCTTCTCTAACTTGCTCAGTAAAGCTAACCAATATGCCAGTGGACCTATTCTTTCAATAATTTCATACGGCCCGATGAATCTCCGACTTAATTTGCCTTTACGACCAAATCGAAGTATTTTCTTCCACAGAGATACTTTCCAAAAACACTTTATCCCTGATCTGAAACTCAATATCTTTCCGTTTCAGGTCTGCGTATGATTTCTGGCGATCTGGTGTTACTTTCAGACTATCACGAATTACTTTCACTTTCTGTTCAGTCTCTTTAATCAAATCAACCCCAAAAATCTTATTCTCACTTAGCTCAGTCTAGTACAACGGTGTTCTACATTTATGACGGTATAAAGCTTCGTATGGTGCCATTTTAATTCTCAATTGGAAACTGTTGTTATACCCAAATTCAATCAACGGCAAATACTTTTGCCACGTACTTTGAAACTCAAGAATGCAACATCTCAACATATCTTCGAGTATCTATATAACTCGCTCGGATTGACCATCCTTTTGCGGGTAAAATGTAGTACTAAAATGTAGTTTTGAACCCAGTGCATCTTGTATTTTCTTCCAAAACCTCGATGTGAACCTCGGATCTCTATCCAAAAGAATAGAAACTTGTACTCTATGTAATCTCACAACCTCAGAGATATACAACTCAGCTAACTTTTCAAGTGAATAGTTCGTTCGTACCGGAATGAAATAAGCCAATTTTGTCAATCTCTCAACTATAACCCAGATCACATTTTTCTTTCTCGGAGATAAGGGCAATCCTAACACAAAATTCGTAGTTACTCTATCCTATTTCCACTCGGGTATCATAACCAACTGCAATAAACCGACGGTACTTGATGCTCAGCTTTAACTTGCTGACAAATCAAACATTTATAAACGAACTCTGAGATATCACGTTTCATACCAGGCCACCAATAGAACTATTTTAAATCGTTATACATTTTTCTGCTTCTAGGATGAACCAATAAACGACTACAATATGCTTCGTTCAAAATCATCCGAATCAACTCTGAATTTCTTGAAACACATATTCGGCATCTGAATCTTAAATAATCATTAGCATCAACTTGAAATTATGAATCAAGGTTCGAATCACATTGAGCTCGTTTTGGTAACATTTTATTATCAACTTTCTGAGCTTCGCAAATCTACTGTAAAAATAATGGTCTTGCTTTTATCTCTTCCACAATTGAACCCTCATTACACAAAGCTATTTGGGTATTCATCACATATAGAGCGGACAAAGATTTCTGGCTTAATGCATCAGCAACAATATTTGCTTTTCCCAGATGGTAGTCAATCAGTAGCTCGTAATCTTTTAGCAATTCTAACCATCTCAGCTGTCATAAATTCAAATCTTTTTGAGTTATCAGATATTGCAAACTCTTATGATCTGAATAAATATGACATTTCTCACCGAACAGATAATAGCACCAATTCTTCAACGCAAACACAATGGTTGTTAACTCTAAATTATGCGTCAGATAAATATTTTTATGCGGCTTCAACTATCTCGAGGCATAAGCTATAACTTTGCCTTCTTGCATCAAAATACAATCCAGACCATTCAACGATACAAAACTAAACACTACGAACTCTTTACCTGATTCAGGCTAAACTAACACTGGAGCTTCAGTCAATAAAGCTTTTAACTGCTCGAAACTTTTCTGGCATTTGTCCGACCACTCGAACTTAACATCTTTTTGAAGCAATTTCGTCATCGAAGTCGCAATCATCGAAAAGCCTTCCACAAATTGTCTATAATAGCTAGCGAGTCCCAGAAAACTGCGGACCTCAGAAATATTTCTCGTAGGCTTCCAATCTATAATCGCAAATATCTTACTCAGATCAACTCGAATACCCGCAGTTGAAACTATATGTCCCAGAAAACCAGCCTCGTGCAACCAGAATTCACATTTGCTGAATTTTGCATACAACTGCTTATCTTGTAGAGTCTGTAGTACAATTATCAAATGCTCGGCATGCTCAGATTCATCACGTGAGTAAATTAAGATGTCATCAATGAACACAACTACAAATCAATCTAGGTAGGGTCTAAAAATCCAGTTCATTAAGTCCATAAAGACAGCAGGTGCATTTGTTAGTCCAAAAGGCATAACTAAAAATTCATAATGACTATACCTCGTTTTGTTTTTTTTTAACTTCCACTGTAATAAGTGTTTTGGCAAATAAACTGTTAAAATAATGTTTTCTGTAATAAACATGAAAGAATGTGAGTTTTATTAGTGATTAGTTGATGGAATCAACTTGTTTTCAAAACCCATTCTTTGTGACATCTCAAGATTCAGCCATTACGTCTTGGCCGGGTTTGGGGTGTTACATTCATAGGTTTTATGACTGTTATATATTCAGCTTCAGTAATCAATAAAGCTATAGTGGCTTGAAGTGTGGTTTTTCAAGTAATAGCACATTTGTCAAAAACAAACAGATATCCCTTGAGGGATCTTT
The DNA here is from genome assembly GCA_025698475.1 of Gossypium anomalum. Lineage (NCBI taxonomy): Eukaryota > Viridiplantae > Streptophyta > Magnoliopsida > Malvales > Malvaceae > Gossypium > Gossypium anomalum. Next base: position 61,559,694 of record CM046965.1, read on the forward strand.
TTTTATCCAAATCTCCTATATAATATGAGTCTAAGAAGTCAACTAGACCCTCTAAACTTCTTTCAAACTATAAACGAGTATTTGATGTCCCCCTCAAATATCTAAGAATCTATTTAACTGCTTGCCAATGTAATTTGTCAAGTCTAGCCATGTATCTACTTACAACACTAATAGCATGTGAAATATCAGGACGAGTGCTAACCATTGTATACATGAAACTTTTGACTGCACTAGAGTAAAGAACAGTGGACATATACTTTTCTTCGTTTTTGATTTGTGGTGACTCTGAAGTCGAAAGTATGAAGTGTCCAATTAAGGGAGTACTAACCGGTTTCGAATCTTTCATCCCAAATTGCTTGAAAAAATTTTCAATGTATCTTTGCTAAGGCAAAAATATATTTTCGGAGCTTCTTCTCTGGAAATTTCCATTCTCAGAATTTTCTTAGCTGCACTAAGATCCTTTATCTTGAATTTAGAGTTAAGCACTTTTTTAAACGATCAATTTTGGATGGATCTTTAGTCGCAATTAATATATCATCAACATAAAGCAACAAGTATATAAATGATTCATCATCAAGATTATGCAAGTATACACAACTATCATACTTACTTTGTGTAAAACCAATGCTTGTCATAAAGGAATCAAATTTCTTATATGATTGATAAGGAGACTATTTTAGGCCGTACAAAGATTTCTATAAAAGGCAGACATTGTCTTCATTGCCTTTAATCCTAAAGCCTTCAGGTTGTTGTATACAAATATCCTCCTTTAGGTCAGCATTTAGGAATGCAATTTTCATATCTAACTAATCTAAGTGAAGACTGTGTAATGCAACAAGAGCTTACAATGCCCAAATGGATGTATGCTTCACAACAGGAGAGAAAACATCGTGAAAATCAACTCCCTCCATTTGAGTATAGCCCTTTGCGACCAACCTTGCCTTATATCTTGTCTCGCCCAGGTTTGATCCTTCCTTTTGAACACCCACTTGAAACCAACTATCTTCTTTTCGGTAAGTGATTTTACTTGTTTCCAAGTCTCATTCTTTGGAAGAGATTCCATCTCCTCTGCATCACCACAAGCCACTTGTTCGAATTAGGAGCATGAACTACCTTAGATTAATTGGAAGGATCGACCGAATTAATGCTCTTTGCAACACTTAGTGTGTATGTCACTAAATTTTTATGATAGTATTTTGGTGGTGGCTTAATTTCTCGTCTTTTCCTATCCCAAGCTAACTTATAATTTTGTAGTTGAGATGTAGGAGTTTGAGAGTCGGATGGGGCCTCTAAATGATTTAAAGTGACTTCAGTACGCTTCTACAGTTCTTGTGTTGTTGCAGCGTCACGAGAACCCTTGTCATGATGTTGACTCTACTCATCGTGACGTCGTTGTTTGTGAAGTTGTGATGTCACTGTCTATGTTTTGCTCTATTTCCACCTTACCTAGGGCACTCTATTTCGTTTTCTCATTAAAGGGAGACGACTCATTCCCTGGATGAAACATTATAATTTCATCAAACTAACATCTCTACTAATAATTGTTTTATTTGTTTTTGGGCACCATAGCTTAAAAATTTTGACGCCGATGACAAAACCAAGAAAAGTACATATCATAGCCCTTCTTTAAGCTTTCATTGAGTGACTCGTGTATAACTAGGACAACCTAATACTCTAAGGTTAGAGTTATTAGAAGGATTATCCTACCATATCTCTTCAGGAACCTTTCCATCCAATGCTCGATGTGTAGATTAGTTCACCAAATAACTTGTCAGGTTAATGACTTTTGCCCAAAACTCCTTTTCGAAACCCGCATTTGAAATCATATATTGGGCTTTCTCAAGTAAAGTACTATTCATCCTTTTAGCAAGACCATTCTATTGCGGGGTACCAACAAATATGCGATGTATTTCAATTCCTTCCCATTTGCAGTAATCGTTAAACTCAACTAAACAGAACTTGGGCTTCCCAATCTTCTTTTCTACTAAGGCCTTCTACTGCTTAAAGATCTCGAACACTCCATTCTTCTGCTTCAGGAAATAATCCCAAACTTTTCTAGAGTGGTCGTCAATAAAAGTTGGAAGAAATCTACTACTTTTTTTTGGAGGCTATTGGAGTCAAACCCCATAAATTGGAATGAATGTAGTCAATGGTCCCTTTTGTCCTGTGCATTTCTGAATCAAAGCAGACTCAAGTCTACTTTCCATAAATTCAATGTTCACAGAAATCTAACTTTCCAACTTCGGTACTTGTGAAAAGACCTCTTTTACTCAAAATGATCATGCCTTTTTTGCTCATATGACCGAGTCGTATGTGCCATAACTGAGTTGATTTAGAATTTCTAAAAAGGGTATTTTTTTCACTTTATCGTAATGTCGTAAGAGTTCTCATTGTGATGTGGCCACGATTTCATCTCTGGTTCTATAATTATTACCGCACTTGTCACCTTTTAACCTTGTAGAATTTATAAGCTGCCGATTTTCTGTCCTTTCATCAAAATAAGAGCTCTACAAGATACTTTGACACCGTTTGACTTGAGGACGATCCTACAACCATTCGAGTCTAAGATACCCAAGGAGATGGGATTCTTTTTCAAATCAGGAACATGCTTGACATCTAATAGTGTCCTCTTAATTATGTCATGCATCTTGATCTGAACCGTGTTGATACCAATTATCCTACATGGTGAATTTGTAACAGCCCATTTTTAGGTCAAATCAGAACAGTAGTTTTGGAACCACAAATCTAAAGTCAAAATATTTATTTTAATATTTTAATAATGTTTAAAACATGATAAATTAATTATGTGAAAGTTTTGTAAATAAATTTTACTATTTAAACGCTTAATTCGGTAAAAAGGACTAAATTGCGTAACGCGTAAAAGTTGAGTATCATTGTTTAAAGGTATTATATGGCTATAGCTTGAATTGTGGGAGTCTTTTCATGTCAAATAGACCATTATAAGGTTTAATGGAAGTTGTTAGCTTGGTAAATTTGAAATTATTAAAGTTTATTAAGGTTATTTTGGTAAAATGTCAATTTATGTTAATAATAATAAAAAAAATAAAAATCACATTGTTTTAGTCATCTTCCAAAACCAAAATTGAGAAATAAAAATCATCCATAGCTAGATTTACATTAGGCCAAGCTTGGGTGAGCAATCAAGGTACGGTTTTAACTCGATTTTTAATGATTTCTACGTTTTTGAGCTCGTTGCAGCTTAATCTAGCTAGCCCGTACTTGAGATTTTGAAATTTCTATGGGTTTTGAGAGATGACATTGTTGAATACTTAGGTATTTTAAAGTCTTTTGATAGATTATGGAAGCTTGATGATAGTTATACTAGTTTTATAAAGTGATTTTTGACAAAAAATGAGAATTATGGATTAATTTGTAAAAGATAGAAATGTTGTGGCTGAAATTGTGAATAAAATATAAATATGGGCTGTTATGTGACTATGTGAAACTTGGCTATACATAGGTTAAGGGTAAATTGCATAAATTTTCCATTTTGTGTATAAAGGACTAAATTGCAAAGTAGTCAAAAGTCTACGATAGATTTTTAATTTGGTCAAAAATGAATATTTTAGGCTAAATTGAGTCGAATGAAAATTAAATGAATTAATTTGATATCATATAGATCAAGATAAGCAAATACTAGAATTAAATCGGGGGAAACAAAAAGTAGACGAGTAGTCGACGCATATTCGAGCAACTCGAGGTAAGTTCATATAATTAGAATCAAACTTTAATATACTTGCAATGGTTGAATTGAATTATTTGAGATATGAATGCCTTGATGATATATCGAATCTGTTACCGAGCCTTGGTTGAACTATGTGAATTCATTGTATACGAGTGACATGTTACTGGAATTACTGAAATGGTCGAGCTCCTGCATTTGTTGCGGACTCACCATAGTTCGTATGAGCTTATTGATTCAGCTTGAAAGAGCTTACTATTCAGCTCGATAGAGCTTACCATTTTCAGCTCTATTGAGCTGAACTGTTATCAGCTCATGAAGAGCTTACTGGCCATGTCTCGAAAGAGCATGTATGATGATGAATTGACGGATTATTGACATTGTTCACTCGATTATCCTTTGAAGTTCTTATATATTCAACGAGCCTAAATAATGTTATATGAATAAGCTATGGTTTATTTATTAGTTGAATGACTAACATGTGATGATTATATGTGATTAGGTTATGGTTATATTGAATTATTGGTATGTTGTTATTCATTTGATTACTTTAAATGGTAAGTTTAATTCTGAATTATACGAGCTTACTAAGCTTAGAAGCTTGCTCTGTTTTTGTTTCTATGTCTTATAGAGGTTTGTTAGCTCGCTCGTTCTGGACAAGTCAGATTTGCACATCACACTATCCAAATTTTTGTTTGGTATTTTGAACTTATGAACTTATGTAAATATGGCATGTATAGGCTAGTTAGATAGTAAAAGTCATGTTTTGAAAACATGTTTTGAGTATGAATTTGTATATAAGTTAAGCCATGTGATTTGGCTTATTTGGTATCATGTTTTGGTTGTATATATATGTGTTTGATTATGGTATGTTTTGGTATGATAATGTTTGAATGAAATCATGCAAAGGAAATCTTGATTTATGGATGTTAATTGGATGAATTGTATATGTTGCTATATAGGTATATGGACATGTAAATGGTAAGTTTGGATATGGTGTATAATATGTATTGAATTGGTTCATTTGGTTGCAAATTGAATTGCTGAAATGTGGTCATATATGAATGTAAATGCTTATGTTTTAGGGTGGCAAATTTGGCTATTCACATGGCCTATTTTTGTCCACACGGGCAGAGACACGGGCGTGTGTCTCAGCCGTGTGCGACACACGGTCACGTTACACGACCGTGTGTCCCTTAAGGTACCTTACGAATTAAAGTCAATATACCTTATAGTTTTGGCATGGCCTAGACACATGGGCATGTCTATTGGTCGTGTGTGGCACACGGGCTGGCACACGGGTGTGTGGTCGGCTGTGTGGCCAAGTGATAAACCGTATTTTATACATATTTTTATCCCCTGCTTAACACGTTTATGAATGATTTCTCCTTAGATTTGGTGAATTTGGTGCTCCTAATCCTTTAATTTCATGTTTTATACTTAGGTGAGCATAGGAGAGCGAAATGAACAAGAAACGGGCCAAAAATAGAGAAAATGGGCCAACATGGGAAAACAACACGGCCTGGACTTCCTCACACGGGCATAAAACACGCCCGTGCCATTCTAACAGGCTCGACCACGGCCTAAAACAACCTCAGCATGGGTGTGTTGATCTCTCAACCTTGACCACGGCCTGAAGTAATCGCATACGGGCGTGTCCGTGCTGAGCCCTAGCTAAGTTCTATTCGGAAAAGGGCAAGTTTGAGGGCTTTTAGGCATTCTAAAGCCTATTTAAACACCCTAGAGGAGGACTAAAGGGAGACGGAGAATAGGGAGCAAGGGATTACTCCAAGAAACCAACTGATCCATCTCAGAAGTCGGATTCATCATCAAGACTCAAGATCTCTCCTCAATTTCCCTTCAGGAGTTTTGGGTTTTCTTTATATTTTGTATTCTTTATTCTTCTGAGATGTTTTTTTATTTGGTTATGAACCAAAACCCCTAAATACCTAAAGGGAATGAAACCTAAGACGAATCTTGTTATTATTTTCTGAATTGTATGATAAAAATATTTGACTTGTTCTTAATTATGTGTTCTTAATTCTTGTTTCGGTATTTCAAGATATCAGTTCAAGTTAATGCTCTTAGTTGGAGGATGAATAGTCCCTGTCTAAGACTAACTTTGTCATAATTAAGCAGGGTTGATTGCGCGCCTAGAGATAGGGTGACAAGATTTTGCTAGATTAGGGTAAAACCTAATAAGAGGATCCATAGATCGAGTTAATGCAACCCTAGGGTGTTAATTAGAAAGAAAGTTCAATTATTCAATGTAGGGCTTGAATAGGGATAATAACATAACTTAGGGATTTCTACGGAACAAGTTAAATGAATAAATCGTCCGATTCGGAGCCAAAATAACAAGTGAAGTCTAGGTGGATTTTTCCTTAGGTATTGTCTTAATTCAATCGTTTTTCCAAAAGTAATTCCCCAACTCTATTTTCTGTGGTAACTTAGTTTAGTTAATTAGTTAATTAAAACAAACCCCATTATTCTTAGGCTAGATAATAAAAAGACAGTCATTACTAGTACTTTTAGTTCCTTTGGGTTCGATAATTCGGTCTTGCTAAAGCTATACTATTGTTCGATAGGTACACTTGCCTACATCGTGATAATAGTTAGTTTCAAGAACGATTAATTATAAATTTATAAAACTTATCACGGAAAATCATGATCAAGTTTTTGAAGCCGTTGTCAGGAAACTAAAATATTAGGAACACTCAATTTTTAATACTTTAGTCATTTACTTTTACTGCAATTTAATTTTGTTTTTGTTTTTATTTTTATTTACTAAATTTTCTTTTTCTTTCTTCTGGCAGGTTCTTATAGTTTATGACTAGAAGAAACCCGTCGGGACCATTACTTTTTGACGAAGAAATCGATCGCACCGCTCGTAGAAACCGACGAGAAATAAGGCGAAGCCTAAGATACACAGAGGAAGAGCAAGAGGGCGATATCTCAACTACAACCGAGGAGATGGCTGAAAATCAGGAAAATCCGCTACCTTCTGCGATACCCGTTGTTTTAGTAAATTAGAATCCTGCTCCTCGTACTATGTATGATTATGCTAAACCTAATTTAACAGGAACTGAGTCAAGTATAGTTAGGCCTGCTCTTACTGCAAATAATTTTGAACGGAACCTAACACAATTCAAATGATACAGCAATTTGTTCAGTTTGATGATTTGCAGGATGAGGATCCCAACACTCACTTGGCAAATTTTCTGGAATTTTATGACACTTTTAAAATTAATGGTGTTTCTGATGATGCCATTCATATTCGGTTATTCCCTTTTTCATTAAGGAACAAAGCTAAACAGTGGTTGAACTCATTACCACGAGGGTCAATCACTACTTCGGAACAAATGACCGAAAAATTTTTATTAAAGTATTTTTCCCCTACTAAAACGGCTAAATTATGAAATGATATCTCTTCTTTTGTACAGATGGATTTAGAAACACTTTACGATGCATGGGAGAGATACAAGGACCTACTGCGAAGGTTCCCTTACCATGGGTTACCTTTATGGCTGTAAGTTTAAACGTTCTACAATGGTGTGAATCCCTCGACAAGACAGATGATTGACGCAGCAGCTGGTGGAACCATTAATAAAAAAAACCTGAAGAGGCTTACGAATTTATTAAGGAGATGTCACTGAATAATTATCAATGGCAAGTTATGAGGACTAAGCCAACCAAAACAGCAGGCGTTTATAACATCGATTCAGTTACTATGCTGTCAAGTCAGGTAAAACTTCTAAACAAAAATATTGATGGTTTACTTGGTTCTACGTAGGTACATCTAGCGATGAGGTGTGATTCAAGTGGAGGAGGCGTACATACAGATTATCAACCCTTCAATCCTAGAACCGACGAGGAACAAGTCCGCTATATGGGTAACAATAACTCTAGATCTCAAAATAACCCATACAGTATTACCTATAATGCAGGTTGGAGGAACCACCCAAATTTCTTATGGGGTGGTCAAGGAAATCAAAGGGAACAAAATCCTCCGGGTTTTCAACAACCACCTTACCAACAAGGGAAAAAGCCAAACCTTGAAGAGATGCTAACGAAATTGATCGCAGTGTCAGAAACTCGCTTCCAGAATACCGAGACGACACTTAAAAATCAACAAGCATCGATCCGAGGGCTCAAAACTCAGATAGGCCAGTTGTCTAAATTAATTTCTGAACAACCACAAGGTAGCTTGCCTAGTAACACTGAACCTAACCCGAGGGAACAACTCAATGCGATTAATGTTCAAGGTAAAGAAGGATTCGTGGAGCCTGAGCCAGAACCGAGGCAAGAAACTATGGTAAGCAAAGGTAAAGGTGAGGTAGGTCACAATGAAAACAAAATGGAAAGTGTAGAATATAAACCTTGTGTGCCATATCCTAAAGCGATAAGGAAAGACCGCTCAGATGAACAATTTGGTAAATTCCTTAAACTCTTAAAAAAATTACATATCAACTTACTGTTTATTGAAGCTCTCTCGCAGATGCCGAACGCAATGAAATTTTTAAAGGAGCTTTTAGCAAATAAGCGAAAGTTGGACGAGGCGTCGCATGTGGAGCTAAACGCAGTTTACTCAGCTATTCTACAGAATAAACTACCCAACAAATTAAAAGATCTAGGGAGTTTTAAGATTTCTTGCTTAATTGGTAGTTTAGATGATAATAATGCATTAGCTAATTTAGGGGCTAGCATTAACGCCATGCCTTACAAAATGTTTAAGCAACTAGGTCATGGGAAACCCGAACAGACTAAGATGAGCATTCAATTAGCAGATAAAACTATAAGATTTCCTAAGGGTATTATCGAAGATGTGCTAGTTAAAATCGATAAATTTATATTTCCTGTAGACTTCGTTGTTCTAGACATAGAGGAGGATAACAACACTCCTTTGATTTTATGAAGGCCCTTTTTAGCAACTGCTAGAACAATTATTGATGTTGGCACAGGTGAACTCACACTTCATGTGGGGGACGAAACAATCACCCTTCAAGCTCGCAATTCTGGCAACACATCAAAAATTGAAGATGATTGTATAAACCATTCTACTAAAACTGACAATATGGTGCAACCTACTTTGCAGGAAATGAGTTTGAAGGAAGTACATGAGCCATGTTCCAGCAACAATAGAGGACCTATTCATGAAGAACGAAGGCTACAAATCGAGAAGCTAGATGAATGGCGAACACATAAACCGAGAACATACAATAAACTAAAACTACGCCAGGACGAGCTCAATACCTCACCAAATCAACTTAAGGTTGGAGATAAAGTTTTATTAGATGCCACACTATTCTCCTTTAAAACTTTCTTTCGTTTCCCCTGTATCACTTTTGTTGAGTCTAAGATTGGCAGCAACTACTAGTTTCTCTTCGTTCTTGTTTGGCATTGTAATGATGATGATGTTGATGGTGGTCTTGATCTGGGCCAGATTTTTGTAGGGAATCAACCCTTGTATGCAACGAACAAGTAAATAAAATAGAATAGACATGATCAAACGCGCAAAATTTAAAGTGGAAAAACTTCTCAATATAGGATAAAAAAAACCAAGAGCAAAAGGAGATTTCACTATAATAAAGGAAAGTACAAAAGATGGAGAGAATTAAAGGAAAACCTGAAGTCCCACAGGAAAAACCCTTCAAAACAAAGAACATAATTTTCTCAATCTAAATATTTCTATTTTATTTAAACCTAAAGTAACTAAGGTGTATTTATAGGCTGAAATTTGTAGTATATTTGACTAGAATAACTCTAGGTTAGTTAGAGATTAAGTGAGAAACTAAAAATAGAGTTTAATTAGAAGAAGAAAAGTCGAAAAACTTGGATTGCATATTGCCACATCATGACGTGGCTCGATCTATCATCGGGACGTGAGAAATCGTCATGTTGTTGGGATGAAGCCTAGTTGCTCGTTGGGACGAATTTGCCATCACGTCATCGGGACGAATATGTGCTACTCGTTAGGACAACATGTGTTGTTTAGTTAAAATATGAGGCATTCTCCCATAAATCTCTAGATTGACTCATATTTAGACCAACTCCCTTGTCCAGCCTTGTTATGGGCCAAACTGATTCTTCGTTGGATACTTACCAAGTCTAAGCAATGCTCAAACTTTGAAACTAGAATACTTTTTGTCAACATGTCAGCAAGATTGTGTTTTGTGCTGATTTTAAGAATCTGAACATCCCCTTGAATGATCATCTCTCAAACAAAGTGATAATGAATGTCTATGTGCTTCATTCTCTCATAGTGCATTTGATCTTTCGTGAGATGTATGACACTTTGACTATCACAATATACGACAATTACCCTTTTTTCACTAACCAGTTCACTAGACATCCCCCTTAACCAATTTGCTTCTTTTACTACTTTAGTGATTTCCATTTATTCCGCTTTAGTAGTTAGCAAAGTAATTGTAGCTTGAAGTGTAGCTTTCTAGCTAATGGCATAATTCCCAAATGCAAATAGGTAACCTATGAGAGGCCTTCTTAAATCTAAGTTTCCTACATAATCAAAATCAACATATCTAACTAAAACCTTTTGTGTTCTTCTGAAATCTAAGCACATGTTAGAGGTATCTCGCAAATATATGAAAATCCAATTAACTGCATGTTAGTGTAACTTACTGAGATTGGCCATTTATCGACTATCAACACTAACAGCATGTGAAATATCGGGACGAGTGCATACCATTGCATACATCAAACTTCCAACTGTTCTTGAATAAGATTTTGAGATGTAACTTTCATCTTCTTCATTCTATAGGGAATTTAAAATCAAAAGTTTAAAGTGTGTAGCTAAAGGAGTACTTACCGATTTTGCATCTTGCATCTCAAATCACTTAAGTATCTTCATGATGTACCTATGTTGTGATAAAAACAATTTCCCGGTATGTCTATCTCTCAAAATTTCCATCCCCAAATTTTTTTTTGCTGCACCTAAATCATTCATCTGGAACTTAGAGTTAAGCATAATATTAAGACGAATAATTTCGAATGGATCCTTAGTTGCAATCAACATATCATCAATATAAAGTAACAAATATATAAAAGAACCATCACCAAGACATTGTAGATAAACACAACTGTCATACTTACTTCAAGAAAAACCAATACTCAACATGAATGAGTCAAATTTTTTTATATTACTACCGTTAAGACTCCTTCAAATTATACAAAGGCTTTTGTAAGAGACAAACATGATATTTTTAACCTTTAAATTTGAAGCCTTTAGGTTGTTGCATGTAACGACCCGATAGTTACGGGTACCGAAAAGTGAATTTTTGGGTCTCTGTTTTTGTAAAATGGACTCATAAGTATTTATTAAAAATATTTACGAAGCTAGTTGTGTAGTTAATTAGGTTTTGGTTAGGTGAATTTGCATGAATTAAGAGTAATTAGGTATAAGGACTAAATTGCATAAAGAGTAAAAGTTGAATTATAAATTAAAGAAAAATTAAAATGACTAAATAAGCAATTATGCCAATTACATTAAATGCGGCATAAGTGTTTATTAATATAAAAATTTAAAGTTAAAATATATTATAATATTATAATAAAATCTTAACATTTAAGTAAAATATATTATATTATATTATATTATATTATAACATTTAAATAAACGAAATAGGGAGAAAATAAAAGAAAGAAAGAAAGGAGAAACTAGGGTTTCAAGGTTTCACCCTTAATTCGTTAGTCAATTTAGTCCATTTTCTTGTAATTTTTATGTTTTTAGAATCTCGATATTAAATATTACTTAACCTATGTCAAAAAATTTAAAATTATTGAGTTTTTAAATATCGTCTATGTTGAATAATTTGAGTATTAGGGACTAAATTGATAGATTTTTAAGTTAGAATTGAAAAAAGATTGAATTGTGGAATAAATTGTAAATTTTGAGTATTAGGGACTAAATTGTGAAAATTTTGAAATTTAGGGTTTTAAGTGAAATTAGAGAGTTAAAACTAGTTTAAAGTGGGAATTGAGTGAGAATATAGAATTAATTGTGAAGAAACAAAGTTAGTCTCGGTTTAAAGATAAAATTGGAATTTAGACAAATGTTGAGTAAAAAGTTAAAATATTCAATGTGAAATTGACTTGTATTGTATTAATGAATTTTAATTGTTTTAAATTTCCGTAGCCAACGTTGTACCGGAAACCTCGGCTAAGAAAGGCAAAGATAAAATTGACGAGGAGTAGCTCGAAAAATTACAGTTTGTATTTCTATAATCTGAATCTAGTTATTAATTATTGTATTTTGCTTTAATACTTATGGTAAGTGGTTGAGGTGAGTATTTGGTATTTTGATATTGAATTGAATTTATGTGATTATATGAAAAATTGATATTAGTTATTGGTTGTTTTTTAATTGTGGAATTAAACCTTATTAACTATATCAGTCTTAGTCGGATATAGATGTCATGCCATAAGATTGGAAGAGTTCAGGGATACTTCGACTTCAAGTCGATGAGACACTAGGTGTCACATTATTACTTTAGATAAATTCGATGAGATACTGGGTACCAATTTACTTTAGCAAGGCCGATGAGACATTAGGTGTCAACTTGTTGCTTCGAATTAATCGATGAGGCATTGGGTGCCAAACTGGTGTGTTTTGGTTAGATCCATGTATCCGTCCGAGTCCGTGTCATGTTAATAGGGGTTATTGAATAAAATAGTGTTATGATTGATATTGAGTGGTGATTTGAAATATGGGTAGAGACCCATGATTTGAATGTGTATGAATTGAATATGAATGAACAATATTTTTGTTCAAATGATTTATGTTCATATTATGAAAAGCTATCTGGGATAGCAAATGATAAAAATTGAATGTGTTATAAATACCTTATTTATGAATTGAATAATTGTATGACTATAGTTATTGTATGTTATATAATTTTACCTTTAAGCATTCAGATTATAGAAATACCACCAAGTTTATACTCAGCGTATAGTTTGTTTTCCGTGCGTAGGTTAGGTTAAAGTCATATTGCCAATTCAGCATCCATCAACGATCCTGAACTCAAAACATGGTGAAGTATATATCTTTTTGTGTCGGCATGTACCTAGGGTGTCTGAACATTAAGTATTATATGGATTGATCGTAAATAAGATTTATAAGTTGATATTGGTTGGTTTTATACTTATGAGTATGTGTTATGTTAAAACTATAATATGACATATTGTATATTAGAGTATAAATGTTCATGAATAGGGTAAAAATTTGATTGAAATTAGTATGCTTATAATTTGGATTAAATTTAAGTTTTGATGTTATGTTTTGATAATATAAATATGGAATTTATGGAGAAATATTAGATAGACATCTATGTTGAGTAATTTGACATGTTTTAAATGTATTTGATTGTGTTTTGGATTGGTTGAATAAATGGTTTTTTAGTTTCTTGGTCTTCAAAATTTCAGGTTATGGTAAACTTGATGTTTAAGGTTCATTTTGAGTCTACATGGCCAGACACATGGGTGTGTGACTGGACTGTGTGAGACACACGGCTAACACACGGGTGTGTGTCCCTTAATTCTATGAAAATTTTTTATGTTTTTGAAAAAAATTTCTGAATACCTGGTTTTGTCCCGATTTATTTCTAGCACATATTTTGGGCCTCAAAGGCTCATAAAAGGGATAATATGATTTATTTTCTATATTTTTTGTTAAATGGTATGAAATATTTGTATATGATCTGAAAAGTCTGATAATGCTCCGTAATCCTGTTCCACGACGGATAAGGGTTAGGGGGTGTTACATTGCATGTAGATGTTCTTCTTAAGGTCTCCGTGAAGGAAATCAGTCTTCACATCTAACTGCTCTAATTCAAGATTGTTTGATGCCACAAGATGCAAAAGCACTTGAATTGACGTATGTTTCACAACATGAGAGAAAACATCATCAAAATCAACTCCCTCTACTTGACTATAGTCCTTTGAAACCAATCTTGCCTTATACATAGTGTCGTTAGAACCTGAACCTTCATTGTTTTTAAACACCCATTTGCAACCAAAGATTCTTTTATCGATAGGTGGCTTAACTAGTCGCAAGTCTCATTCTTTTGAAGCAATTCGATCTCTTCTTCCATTACAACGAGCCATTTGTTAGAATTGAAGGCTTGAACTATCTAATAATAACATGAAGGGTCGATTGAATGAATGCTCTTAGAAACACTTAGAGCATATGCTGCTAGGTTTCCTTCACAATACTTCTGTGGTGGTCGAATTTCTCGCCTTTTCTTTTTACAAGCCAACTTATAATTAGTTAATTGAGATGGTGAGGGTACCTATGAGTCAGATAGAGCCCTAAACTAATCTAAAACAGCTTCAGACTTGTGAGAATAAAAATTTTGTTGCGTGATTGTCACAGCGTGTGACTCTTCATCAGGACAATACCTTTGTTTGTAGCTTAGTTGTGACATTGGGCATCTTCTCGTCGTGATGTCGCCCCTAATTTTCTAGTCGATACATGATAGATTCATTAAACGTAACATATATACTAACAATTATTTTGTCAGATTTTGAACACCACAACTTAAAAACTTTTGTACTGGCAAAGCATCCTAGAAAGATGCATTTAATGACTCTTGGATCGAGCTTTCCCTAGCTAGTTTTAGCATAAGTAGGACAACTGAAAATTCTAATATTAGAATAATTGGGAGGATTACCTGACCATATCTCCTCTGGAACATTACTGTTAAACGCTTGATAAGGAGACCGATTCACCAAATAACTAGCCAAAACTACAGCTTTAGCCCAAAATTCCTTCCCTAAGCCTACATTAGAAAGCATGCATCTGGCCTTTTCCAACAAGGTTTTGTTCATTCTTTCTATAACTCCATTCTACTGCGGAGTTCTAACAACTATTCGATGTCTTTCAATTCCTTCCCGTTTCCAGAAATCATTAAACTTTGAATAACAGAACTCAATACCAGTATTTGTTCTCAACCGCTTCATGTATTTTTCAATTTGTTTTTCTAACAGCGTTTTCCACTATTTGAAGATTTCGAAGACTTTGCTTTTTTTTTCTAGAAATAAACTCAAACATTTCTAGAACAATCATAAATAAAAGTTAGGAAATATTTATTACCTCTTTTTGAGATGTCAAGAGATGAACCCCATAAATCAGAATGAATGTAATCAACAGTCCCTTTTTGTTTTGTGCACTATTGAATCGAACCTGACTTAGTATGCTTATCGAAATAGCAATGCTCATAGAAACCTAACTTACCAACTCTAGTGTCTTTGAGAAGACCTCTATTGCACAAGAATGTCATACCTTTCCCACTCATATAACCCATTTGTATGTGCCAAAGTTTAGTTGAATCAGAATCAGTAGAGAAAGAATCATGTCATGTCATCTGGATGTGGAGAGTAACATCTTTGGGACATTACGTCGTCACAATGCCAGGGTTTTCCTCGTCTCAATGTGGTGACGATTTTGGCTATTCTTCAGTAATTGCAGTTGCACTAGTTACCGTTGAACATTGCAGAACATATAGGCTGCCTTTTTTTTGTCTTCTCATTACAACAGCCACTTGATTTTAGAATCCAAAATTCCTAACGAGATGAGGCTTTTCTTCAAATCGAGCACATATGTGACATTTGACAGTGTTTGAATAATTCCCCCTGCATCCTGATTTGTATGATTTCTATGTCGACTATCTTATATAGAGAATTATTCCCCATCAGTACAACTTCACCTTCAACCGAACTGTACATGGAGAATTAGTCCTTGTTGGGACACATATGATAGGAGCATCCTGAATCTAGGATCCATTCAGAAATAAGATTGGAAATTTTGCTCGTCAACAAAAATAAGAAATCATCACCTCTATTTTTGACTACAATAGCATCAACAACTTCGACTTTTTGCTTATCTCTCTTGTCGTTTTTAACATCCCTCTTAATTTTATTTTGAAGTTTCAAACATTCTGCCTTAATGTGACCCACCTTTTTGCAATAGCCACAATATTTATGATGGTTCCTAGATTTGGATCTCGCTTTATATATGTTTCAATTTGGCTTTCTAGATTGTTGTCTGCCTCTTGCAAGTAGAATTGATGCTTGCCTATCTGACTTTTTGTTTCGGCCTAACTTGTTGTCAAGTTTATCCTTACTTAGTAGATTCCCTTTCACATCCTCGAATGAGAAATGGTCTCTCCCATAAATTAGAGTTTCCTTGAAAGTTTTATAAGAATAGGGCAAAGAGCATAACAACATAACTTTATCCTCATCATTAGTCTTTACTTCGAGATTCTTTAAATCATTAAGAAGGTATCAAACTCACTAATATGAGCTCTAATAGACTCACTTTTAGCCATTCCAAACGTGTAGAGACGTCGTTTTAATACAAGCCTATTGGCCAATGATTTCATCAAGTACAAAGCTTTTAGTTTCTTCCATAATGTATATGTTGTTTTCCTTTAAAACCTCCTGTAACACATTATTTGTTAGGCATGATTGAATTGTGGATAAAGCTTTTTTATCTAACCTATTTCATTCTGATTGTTTCATATTGTCAAGTTTCCTCTTTGTAAGGATCCTCTCAAGATCACTCTGGATCAAAATTGTTGACATGCGAACTTGCTATAGACTGAAATTTGTGATGCCTTCAAACTTGTCAATATCAAACCTGGATGATCTATTTCTAAATGGATCGAATACAAACATCAAATTAGCTCTGATACCAGTTTGTAAGGAGTTAACCCATGTATGCAATGAATAAGTAAATAAAATAGAATCGAAAATATCAAACGTGCATAAGTTAGCATGAAAAAACTACTTAAAAGAAGATAAAAAACCACGGGAAAAAATAGATTTCCCTATAATAAAAGAAAGTACAAAGGATGAGAAGAATAAAAAAAAACCGAAGTCTTACAAGAAAAACCCTTCAAAACAAAGAATATTCTTTCAATCTAAATATTTTTGTGCATATAAACCTAGAGAACTAAGGCCTATTTATAGGCTGAAATTTGTAGTATATTTTACTAGAATAACTCTAGGTTAATCAGACTTTAAGTGGAAAACTAAAAATAGAGTTTAATTGGGAGAAGAAAACTCGAAAAACTTGGATTGCATGTCGCCACGTTGTGATATGGTTTAATATGTCGTCGAGATGTGAGGAACAGTAGCGTTGTCGAGATAAAGCCTTGTTGCTCATTGGGACGAAGTGGCCATGTCATCGGAACGAAGATATGCTACTCATCAGGATGTCATGTGCTGTATAGTCAAAATAAGAGGCATTGTCCAACAAGTTTTAAGCACACTTACTATTCTTTTGTTGTGAAGAGTACCCCTAAAATGCTTTTCTTTGGGGGCATAAAAATGATGCTTGAATGGTGTTTATTGAATCTGCCATCAATGTTATTAGGGTCGAATGCAATTCTTCTTCCTCAGTTTCTTTTGGCAACAATACCAAATACAATGTGAGTATGACAAGTTGTTAATCTTTGAGTTTTTGGATTTCATTTTTTTTTTTTTTTTGCTTAGTATTTTAAGAACAACCTTTTTTTTTTTGGAAGAGAAAGAGGAATGGTGATGTAGAATTGGTGCAGTGCAAAGGCGTTGTTGTTGAAGCTCAACCAACAAGCCAAAGAACCAATAAAATCATTCAGATGATTCAAGGATCTTATATAGATTATCCATTAATAGAACTATATGTATATAATTTTTAAACGCTTTCATGATGCTTTATTTCAGTCAATAAAATTAAGAATTCTTCATAAAAAAAATAAAGTAAACAACTCTTGCCCCTTTGGTTTTGTATGTTGAGTAGCCTTCTTATAATTCTTTTCTTTTCTACATTTTTTATGCGTTTTAGTTTGCAAGGAAAGTTCTAATTACTTAAATCTTTTTATACTTTATTGGAGCAACATTGTTTGATTGTATATTTTCCCTTATATTTCGATGGAAGAAGAAAATTCTCTAACTTTATCTTATATTCTATTTAAAATATATTTAAAATATTAATTTTTTATAATTTCTTTTTTCCATATTTTTCAAAATTTTATGAATTCTCTATTTTTCTATTATAAAAATATTTTCATAATTTTCAATTTTTAAAAGATTTTTTTTAAAAAATGAATTTTTTATGCGAAATGATTTGTCGTGCAACATCAACAAAATCATTAATGAGATGTCATGTCATACCAACAAAAAAGTTGGTTAGATTTAGGTATTTAACGGATAATAATATTTAATTTAAATTTAGATTTAAATAATAATGTTTAAATAATATACGGATAAAAAATAAATTTAAATTTTTAAATAGATTTACTAATTCAGATTATTTTTATACAAAATTAGAAATATTTTTTCAAAATATTTTCTGTTGTAGAATATTTTTTAATTGAGGAAAATCCTCTGACTGTTTCAGAATATTTTCTATTGAATAAAATCCTCTATTGTTTTTGGAAACTAACATTGCTATTTTACCATTTTTCCCTTTTTGTAAGTAATATAAATTGCAAGCTATTCTACTCATTTTTCACAACACAAAAAAAAAAAAAAAAAACAAAAAACTCAGTTCTCTCCTGTACTTGCTTTCTAAAAATTTTAGTGTTTTTACTAAATTACATTAGTGCGATATTCTATCTAGGAGATTGGGCTTTAAGCGGGACCGTCTATGACCCCTCCAATCTTTCTTAGGAATTAAACCTAGTGGGGTTTTCCCGAGTTTCTTCCAGTTTATTTCTCGACTTTTACTAAAAGAGCAATTCTTTTGAGTTCCATCTTCCTTATTTGGGTTTACGAATTTGGAAGTATTGTGTTAACCTTGGGGGTGTTAAACTTGAGGGGCAACATCCAATTCTGATTACAGTGATCAAGGTGAAATCGCTTCTAAGGCAATGGTTCTTCCACGACATAGTGATTGCTTTATTTATTTATAATTAGTTTGGTTTCTTGTTAGTGCTAACAATTTTGTTTGCAGTGGTATATTTTCAATAATTTAGAAGTAATTTCTTTGCTATTGTTTAGATGTGAGAATCGTTTTTGTTTCCCGCTGTTGGAACTAATGAAGGCTCCTACAAGCAATTTAAAATCGAGCTTGGTAACGTGAGCTGTAAGCTGAGTAGAGGGCTTTAAGGTGCTAGAATGCGAGTTTGGCTATGTTGGTTCAGATCTTGGTGGTTTAAATTTGGCTTTCCCATTCTAAGTTGAGAGTTGAGCCTATGAGACTTGATTGTAAATTTTGGGTATCGTGAAATCCTAAAGGGTTTTAAGGTTCGAATCACGAAATAGAGAAAAAAATAGACAATGAAGGGAAAATTGGATTTATAAATATGTTGGTGTGATATTGAGACAATCGATTTGAAGGTATTTGAGTAGTATAAGAGTGTGCCTAAGTAGCATTGTTGCAAGCTCCATCTTTGTTAGCCTGTGGGCCATTGCAGTCAAGATGGGTTTGGAAGGCCTAGTGAGCTTGAGTTTAAGTGGGTCAAAGGACCCTTGAGTTTGAGTTGGTCAGAGGACCATGACCGGATCGCTGGATCCTTGTGTTTGGGATAGAGATGTCTTTATCCATGATGAGCTACTAATACTTGAAATTTTTGAAGCTTGTTCAAGTGTCACAAATTTTTTAACCAAATTTGACTAGAGGATTATCGAGTCTGAGAGCTTGAACAAGAGAACTAGTAGGGGATGTCTTATTTAAGCAACCTATGAGATTGTGCGGAGAAAGAAGTGACATGATAGAGTTTGCATGAATGAGCATTAAAGTCTAAAATTGATATTGAGATTGACCTAGTTCGGTGGTGCCGCATGTGTTGCAGTTGGCCAAGATGGCCATGGGATCAAGAGGGCCTAAGTTAAGGATGGGTGATAGTACTAGAAAAAACATATGTTTTCTCCCTACTTATTGGTTAATTTGTCCCCATTTAGTTATCTTTAGTACATATTTTAGCATTTTCAGTTCAGTAAATTACATTTTATAACTCAGTGGATCTTAGCCTATTTATCCTTAATGTTGTCATGTTTTGGTGCCAATGTCGCTGCATGAGTATTTTCAAATTACGCCCAGAATTGTCGCACACCTGATAGCTGTCCGGATAAGAACAAAAATGTGTGCGCTGCCCAGTCTGGTATAACCAACTTGTACGTACAAAGGCAACATGATTCTGATGAAAGGACACTTGGACTATTTGGGAAGAATATAAATATTCACATGAAAAGAAAAAAAAACAGGCTTTTTGGGAGAGTATCTTTGTCAACCTATCTTTTGAAGCTTTTCAGCTATGGGAACTTAAGGTTTCTTCGGGTGAACTGATGTGAAAGGGATGCAGATCAGCTCCTGACGAGGAGCCCTGAGTGCGACACAAGAGGGAGTTGAGAGATCAAGTCGAGATTTTCTAGGAATAGTACTCTCCGCTTGTTTCTTTTATATTTCTTTTCTAAACACTGGCGATTACTTTCTATTTCATGTTTGTACAGAAGTATACATGATTTCTGGGTTAAATGTTATTTTATTTAATCTTGCTTCTATTGTTTAATCTTTTGGTTTGAATGTTTTTAGCATGGAAGTCTTATTGCAGTCACTGACACTGGAAAGTGCAACGACAGTTCAAGCTAACAAGCATGATAATGGAAGTTGTAACACCCCTTTTTACACTGTCAATGGTAGCTCGGTTAGAAAACACTTCTGTCTCAACAGAACTATTTCATCGGGATTGAGAGGTATCATACTATCATTGGTAGTAATAATGGCATGTATAGCTTAACTCTTACACATGCTAGGTTAGTCCGAGAACCAACTAAACTATAGCTCTGATACTACTAAATGTAAGTGGAGAAATATAGAAAAGTGAAAAGAAACAAAAGTTTACATCGTTATAAACTCATCCATGTTCGTTTGACATTGACATGATATTATGTGTCTAATTTATTTGACTAAGCGAATATGATAAATAGATTTACTCAAATTCGTCGAATGTATGTTTGAGTGCATTTGTTTTAAGATATGAATATGTGTGTAAGTCTATCTAAAGTGAATTGTATAACTGTGATAATATTAAGATGAAATGAGACTCGTAAAAGGTAAGAGTATTGGTTCATGATGTTTATGTGATAATGAATGAGTTGTGAATAAGAATTTCTCTTGGAATATGAAAGATGAGATGAAGGGAAAGTTTATATTATGATAAGTGTTCATGTTGATTGGCAATTGTGTGATGCTATGAGTGTAACTTGTGAAATTAAATGAATGTTATGAGTAATTCTATTTGAGAATTATGAACACATGTATAAGTGTATTTGTTTGTATAAGATGATAGGAGGGTTAAAATGAATATGCATGTTGAGTTATTTGAAGCAAATTATATATATATTGATGAGTGTTAAGTTATATGCATGAATATATAAGAGGCAAGTTAGAAGTGTTATAACCTCACCCCCTTTCAATAAGATTAATTAACAATGTGATAGCATTTGAGAATGGTTTAATAAATGAACTCAGTTGCAGAAAAGATGTCATGTTAATATGAAGATTTTCTGAATTCTGAAATGTTACAGTTAAAGAAAGATTAGACTTAGTTAATTAACTCATCCAGGTATGATGCTTAAAGTATATGATTGCTGGATTTTTTTTAAAATAAATTTTGATTGTGAATGAGATAATGTGGATTTAGTAATGATAGAATTAGATAGAAGAATAATGATTGAGCTGTATTAATAGCTGAATGCAGAGTTTTTGGTTTAAAAAAAAAAGTGAAAGCAAATGTGGGAATTGGAAACAGGTTTCGATTAATATAAAGGTCATATAGAGTTGAAACTTAGTTATATTAGATTTCAATTTGATAATGGTGTGATTTTGAAAGTACTGCTTTGAAGAAAATTTGTTTGGAGATGTTTAAGAAATTTTGAGAAAATATATTAAATATTTTTACCAGTAAGACTTTTGGGGACGAAAATCCCTAAAAGGGGGAGAAATGTAACATCTCGAAATAGGGCCTAAATGGAATAGTGGTTGTGAAACCACAAATATGAGATAGAAAAGTTTATTTCGATTAATTTTTATGATTTACCGAGTGATTAGATGCATGTGTTATAGTATTGATAAGAAATTTTATAGATTGCATGTTTAATTTGCCTATTAGGGCTTATTTGCAGAAGTTGCTGTGACAGCCTGATTTAGGGCCTAAACGGAACGATGGTTTTAGAACCACAAATTCAAAGTCAAAAAATTTATTCTGATTAAGTTTTAAGGTTTATTTATTGATTAAAATATTGTGTAAAAATATCGTTAAGAAATTTTACTGATAAAATTAGACTTTTAGGACTAAATTGCAAAAGTTGCAAAATATGTGTTCTAATTCATAAGTACTTGATTGAAATGGGGTTTTAAAGAGGAGGTCCTTAAATGTTAATTAGACCATTATATTTCGTTTGGACAAAAATGGGCATGAATAGGACAAAGTTTTAAAGAAAGTTCTTAAGGGTATTTTAGTCATTTGGTAATTAAAAGAAATAAAAAGGGAAAATAAAGCCAAAATTGACTCATATTTCTCATGGAGGCCAAAATTAGCATGGGGGAAGCCATGGCTAGGGTTTTCAAGCTTTCCAATCTCAATAGTAAGTCCGTTCTAGCCCCGTTTTTCAAGTTCTTTACGCTTTTGGAATCCCGGTAACTTGATTAAGCTTATTCTAGCAATAATTTAAGCTAGGGTTCAGATTTGGAAAAATACCCATAGGTGAAATGTGTTTATTTTGATGTTTTATGGTAGAATATGATGGCTGAAATTATGTTAAACAACTTTTGCTAAGCGGTTTTAAGCAAAAATGAGTAAAAAGGCTTAATCGGTAAAAGTTGTTATTGTTCATAACTATGTGTTAGAGTGAGAATTTGATGTTACCATAGAAGGAAAAAATGATCAGCATGTCATAAAACATAAGAATAAGGGATGAAGTTTAATTCCCGAGCCTAGGGGCAAAAGTGTAAATATGCAAAAGTTTAAGGGCAAAATTGTAATTTTTCCAAAGTTTGAGTTAAGGACTGTTTTGAATAGTACATTAATTAAATAAGTAAAATCTGATGTTTTAGATCCCAGAAAACGAGATTTGAACCTGCAATGGGAGAAAAATCGAAAATCGGGAAAATTGGTGAAATGGTCGTTTTAGTCTCGAGGTAAGTTCATATGTATAATAAGCATTAATTTATGCATGTTTCAATGTAAAATTTATATATTTACTATGATTTTTGAGGTGTTGAAAGTGAGTATAATTATGATGATTTAAATGTTCAATATTAATTTGACATAGAAATGAGAAAGTATAAGTTTGTATGTAAATAATACATTATCTTTATTAAGTTTTTATATTTCAGCATATTTTATATATTGTAGCTGATTTTTGAATTATAATTGACTATTGGAAGAATGGAATAAAGTATTAGAAAGTGAGATACTTCCCGTTTGAACCTTTGGAATCGAAATATACAGATGGTATGTAGCTAGGTCGCATGGGTGATACTATGTGTACACCATATAAACAAGAGAGCTACGAGATAAATGTAGCCAGGTTGCATGTGTGGTTCCAGGTGAAGGACACCATGTAAACAAGAGAGCTACGAGATACAGTGGTTAGGTCACATAGGTGGTACTAAGTGTTCACCATGTGTAGAAGAGAGCCAAAATTATGTGTACAATCGAGCTAGGTCACATGAGTGGTGCTAAGTGAAGGCCACTATGTGTACAAGAGAGCTTTGATTTTAAAGGTGGGCTGTGTGCAATACCATCGCGTATCTGTTATTATTCCGAAGCGTTCAACTGGGAAATTGATTAAATGAAATTGTGTATGACTTTATGATGATAAGTGTAAGTATATATGTGTGTAACTCATGAGCAATATGCTCGATATGTGATTGGAAATTGGAAAGATTATTATGGGTAAGTGATGAATACAATTGAAGTGTGAAAGATCAAAATTGACAATAAAACTGTTCTAGATAGTTGCAGTAACGTAAATCTAAAAATTTACCAAAAATAGTAGAAATTGAATCAGATACTGAATGAGATATCAAATTAAAGCTTAATGAGTCTATTTTCATATAAAAGAAACAGAGCAAGCAAAGAAATTCTATATTCTGAGATATTTAAGTTTATGTGAGACTGGTTTAGAATGACTACGTGATCCCTTATTCTGAATTTGAAAAATCATTAAAAATTGTAAAAAAATAATTATGGGATATAATTTGTATGTTTGAAATCCTTAATGGGCCTAGTTTCAAATAAAATAAACTATAACATAATATGAGTTTTGTACGAAGAGAAAATTTATTTGTAGTGAAGAGTAGTCAGGGCAGTTGAGCAGTGAAACAGGGGTAACTTCAATGAATAAACTGTACTAATTGGCTAGACCAAAAATTCTGAAAATTTTATGGTAAAAATATACGTGAATTTAGTTTCAAGGAAAATTAACGGTTTGTAATTTGGAGTTCTGTAACTCCAGAAATAAATAATTTAGCTGCTGGTACTATGCTAGACAACTTATTTTGAACCTGTTTATAATTGTAATAGTGAAAATATGTGTGTTTGTGATGGTAATATTCCGGGAACATATTGTGACTTTTTTTAATGTATGATAATGTATTGTTTATTAATATTTACATATTTACTTACTAAGCTATAATGCTTACTCCCTTTCTTTCCTTTTTCCTATAGTGTCACAGATGTTAGCTCGAGTTGGAGGTCGCCGGAGGTTAAATCACACTATCAAACTATTGATCCATATATAAAGGTTTTAAAGTATTTTTAAGTCTTTGGCATGTATGGAGACTCGTTTAAGTGTTATTAAGTTGCTAGGAGTTGGCCTAAAATACTGACCTATGTTATTTAAAGGTCTCTATTGTATAAAGTCATTTAATGTAGATAGTCTTGAATATGTTTGAAAAGTTTAAAATTGATAAAATTTTGTGTCTCGGTTTTAAATGATTACAAGTACTCAAGTTCGGTAATACCTCGTACCCTATTCCGGCATCAGATACGGGTAAGGGGTGTTACAGTAGTTGCTTGAGAATTAGAAGAATTTAATCCACTTGTTCTTAATAGTGTTCCATTACCATCATAAAAAGATGTGGTTAATGTGCATGATTAAGTCTTAGATTAAATATAGAAGTTAAGCTTGGTAAGATATTCATTGCGATTTAATGCATAGACAATCACCTATCCTTTTATACCTTGTGAGCACTTAGTATTCTGTTGAATATTCACGTTGACGATCCCAGTTTATTTTTATCATATTTTATCTTATTGTTTTCAAGTTATTGCTTCGACAACTACTCTCATAATTTATCTCGTTTCTATCTAATTATTGCACTGACATTAATAGAAAAAAGACAACCATCCTCGTTGGACCGATATCCGACAGACTCATATCTGTCTACTATACTTGCATCGACAGTGTATGCATGCACATTATTGCTGTGATGTTAAACAGCCGATCAATGGTCAATGTGTCTAAATTTCCCATGTTGAGAACTTTGCTGTTAAGGTTGCAAGAGTGTGGTTGGTGCCACATCCAAAGGGATACATTTTTAAGTATTAAATGCATGGTAATATTTAGTCGACAAAGGGTCATACCATTAAGGGTTCCTCAAGGTTGTAACCTAATGATTATATGTTGTGGCATTGAGTCCAAGTATTCGATGGAGGAATGGCCATAAATAAGACTACACCAATGATTGAGATGAGACCAAGTTCAAGTTTATGTCTGATGCATATTGGATGGATCATAACCTTAGGCCTTGAAGGCCCAAAATGGACTTGAGACTGAATTGTTGACTAGGCGCAACAAGGTTACTAAAAGTGTGGCTTCATGTCGATGAGGGCATCGACATAGTAAGTGGGGAAAAGTGTCATGGTTCACAAGTTACTATGCTATCAAGGTTAAACTTTTCCCAAATGATTTTGAGTGAAATTAAATTACAATAACTTGAAAGTTGGAATTTGTCAGATGCTCTGCAGTCCTAAAGAGATATTATGATGCAAATTGGGTAATTGATAAAGTTAGCTATACAAGTGGGTATGTCTTTATTTTAGATGAAGCAACTATTTCTTGAAAGTATTCTAAACATACATGTATTGCTCACTCCATGATGGAATCAAATTTCATAACTCTTTCAAAGATTCCTTTATAGGGGGAACCTACACCTTCTGTTTCTTTATTATATGATTCACAAGCCGCCATTTTTGTTGCCCAAAACCATGCTTACAATGGCAAGAAAAGACATATACATATAAGACATGAATATGTGAGACACTTAATAAAGAATGGAGTACTTGCCTTGGAGTACGTAAAATCTTAGAGGAACCTAGCTGACCCACTAACCAAAGGGTTATGTAGGCAAATGGTTATTAATCCATCAAGGGGGATGGATCTTAAGCCGACTGGTTTAGGAATTCATGGTGGATACCCAACTTAGTCTTCTAAGTTCAATGTGTTCAAACAAAACCATGGAAAGACTCATAGCGTATATCTTTACCTATCCCTATGGCGTACAATGTACATGCATAAAGATGAACTCCTTGCTCTTAATGAGTTCATAGCCCAAAGTTTGTGTGGTCCTAGTGAGACGGACTTGATGAATTCACTGACATGTGAGGTTGAGTTTCTTACTCTTAATGAATTCATCTCCCAGAGTTTGGGTGGTTTTATTGAGACGTACTTAATGAATTCATCGAATTATAAAACTGAGAGGTTGAGCTTATTAAATGCTCTTAATGATTTCATAACCTTAGCCTGAGGGATCTATATTGAGATAGATTTGATGAAATCACCTACATAAGTGTGAAAGATTAGCCACATTCTATGAAATACGTTAAGCCATTTTTTTAGAGCACTTACCAACATTCCAAGGTATATTAGCTAAATTGTTGATCGATCGTGGAACTCAATTGGACCTAAGATTAGTCGTGTGTCATGAGTTAACCTCTATCTTAACAAGTTCAAGATTCGTTCACTTGTTAAATAGAAGAATCACTCATTTCACTACGTACTAGTTCAAATCCACAAGATACTAGTGCTTAAGCGGCTAATTTTGCTATTGCTCTTCTCACGTTTTACCTTTTCTTATGTTTACAAAATTTTTCAATTATTTTGCATTAGTGGAGAAATGCTGGTAATGCAAAGTCAGAAATATTTTTTCAAAATATTTTTTGTTGTAGAATATTTTTCGGTTGAGGAGAATACTCTGACTGTTGCAGAATATTTTCTATTGAGGAAAATCCTCTACTATTTTTGGAAATTGACACTGCTATTTTACCATTTTTCCCATTCTAAAAACAATATAAATAGCAGACTATTCCACTCATTTTTCACAAAAAAAAAAAAAAACTCAATTCTTTCTTTTCTCTCCCGTTCTTGCTCTCTAAAAATTCTAGTTTTTTATTAGATTACATTAAAGTGATATTCTGTATAAGAGATCGGGTTTTAAGTGTAATTGTTTATGACCTCTCCAATCTTTCTTTGGAATTGAACCTAGTATGGTTTATCGAGTTTCTTCCAGTTTATTTCCCGACTTTTACAAGAAGATCAATCCTTTTTAGTTCCATCTTCCTTATTCGGGTATGCGAATTTGGAAGTACTGTGTTAACCTTGGGGGTGTTAACCTTGGAGGGTGATGTCTATTTCCAATTGTACCGATCAAGTCAAAATCGCTTCTAAGACAGTGGTTCTTCCACGTCACAATAATTGCTTTATTTATTTACATTTAGTTTGATTTCCTGTCAGTGTTAACGATTTTATTTGTAGTAGTATATTTCTAACACCAATAAATCATAAAATGCTGATATCTAATCTATTGTCATTTTCAAAGAGATTATTAAGACAAAATTGAAGGTGATGTATTGCATTCTTTATATATTAAATCAATCATATAAAATTTTGAGATTTATCTTTTTATTTTATAAAATCATAGTAGTTTTCTTGTTTTTAGATTAATGATTCTCACTTATATTTTTTTCAATTACGACAAAACAAATTATTTCCATTTTAAAAAATTCAACTGCATAAATTTTAATCATTAAACCTGAAAATTATACTTCCATTTACACTAACAAATTTTTGTTTAATAATCCCTAGACATAGGTTCTATACTTTTTTTTAATAATTGAAAAATAATATAACCTCAACCATTAAGGATGTTTTATCTTCTAAAATACATTAAAATATGTCATGAGTCTTTGTGTTCTTTATAAATTTGAAATTTAGGTTTTGTATTTTTATTTTTAAAGAGTTATTAATTTACTTTTCAGATTCAAAATTCAGGTCCAATTGTTAAAACATATAAAATTATTTTGTTAAATTCAGGTTTATTATAACGTTATTTTTTAGTTACGTTACTACCAAGCGAGTACTTTTTTAAAAAAATTTCAAAATTTCACACTAACCAATTTTACAAAATAAATTTAATAGTGCTAACAATCGAACTTGAATATTAAAATTTAAAAAGTAGAATAACTAAACTTTAATTTATGAAGAGTACAGAAATTTACAACAAATATAAACCTTTAAAATAAGTTTATAATATTTTTCCAACAATTAAATAAAATAAAACACATAAAAAATATTATATCTTCATCATCAATCAAGCAAAATATAACTCAAACTAATTAAATTATATAATAATCTAATCTAAGTTAAATATGTACGAGATCATAAATAAATAAAAAACAGTATATGAAAAATATAAATGAAATTCAATAGCAAAACAAATTAAAATAAAGACAGGTTAAAATAAATAAATAAAAACCAAATTAGTATAAAGTATGGAAGGACCTAATAATAAACTTTACAAATAAAAATAATCTTAAAAAGTAATTATTCACAAAATAAAAATATTCAATCCCTGCACATGAAACCTGACGAGAGTGGATTCGAACTTTAATTTTATTTTATTATTATATTTAATATTTAAGGGCGCAAAAAGCTCTTAAATTTTTTTAAAAAAAAGTAATTAAATTCTTGCTTTCTTTTTCACACTCATTTGGGTAGTTAAACTTTTAAAATGCATCAAAAAAATCTCAAATCTTTTTAAAAAAATTATAAAATATATAGAAATATAAAAAAATTATAAAAATTTTATAAATTCGTCAAAAATTATAAAAAATATAAAAAATATAAATTTTGTAAAATGAATTATAAAAATTTATAGTACCAAAAGAAGATTTTTCTATAATTTTTATTATTTATTATATTTATTTATTATTTTTCACTACATGTCACGCTGTGTTGCAACACATGATGACTTTAATTGAAAAAAACATTAGGGGTCATTAGTTTTTTTATGATTTTTATAAAATTTTACAATTTTTTTCGTATAACTTTTATAAAAAAATTCTATTTTATATTTTTATTAAAATTTAATAATTTTTTTTAAAATTTATTATATTTTCCTTTCCTAATTTTTAATAAGAGTAAGATTTAATTGTTTTTCGAAAAATTTTGGGAGTTTTTCTTATACATCTTGAAAAGAGTGAAAAAATAAAGAAACTTAATTAGTTTTTTTTTTTTTTTTTGAAGTTTGAAGGTTTTTTTACGCATTTTAAAAGTTTAAATGTTTAATTGACTGAAAAAAAAAATTAGTTGCTTGTTTTAAAAAAGTTTTTTTAATAAAAATTGCACTTAGCTTTATTTATTTTCTTTCCTTTGCTTGTGATAACCAGTTTAATGGGTTGGGCAAAATTTTCTGACATGTTCAAGGATCGAAACATATGATTTCAACCCTTAATCTGCTTTTGGGCTTTCGGATCCCACTATAATGAATATTTCTGTAGACACCAACATGAAGAAAAAAAAAAGAAAAAGATTTTAAACATTTTCTTATATGATACATACATTTATCGATACTCATTATCAAAATTTAAATAACAGACCTAGAACCGCATTGACATGATACCATAGGTTATTAATATATGCAAATAACATCAGCAATGGTAGTTACAATTTTATCTACATCAAATAGAAGAAATTAGATATCATTAGTGGCCATTGTAGACCCTGTTTGCACAAGTATAAACCTGAAAGACAAAAACCATATGAAACTTATCTAGCTATACTATAAGAAATGGAAAATTACCATTCCTTCACAGCTTTCCAAAAAAAAGAAAAAAAAAGAAAAAAAAAAGGAATTTAACAATAAGTTTTATTTGGAATATGGAATTTAAACTACCATTTCATGCTCTAAACACCAGCAGCTGTCAGAGGCTTGCTTTAGATAATGCTTTTAAAGCTTCAGAAATCTCTTCTGGCGTTGCTCCACCTTTAATACTGGCAATCAAGGGGCTGTCAGAAGGGACAATGTCATTTCTCAAGTCGGTTGTTCGGTGCAATGCTTCGGAACCCTTTGTCACCACTTCCTTCATGATCAATGTCTTATGAGCCCCAGCTATCAACTCCTCGTAATCGGTGTCTCCGGTTTCGCCAACAATGACAAACATGTTCGCAACATTCAGTCTCCAACGGACAAAAAGGTACCTGGTTATCAGAATGAAATAAGTTATGATCTGATAGGTGATGATAATCAAGTCCTGGTACAGTGATCAGTTAAATGCACATGAAATCAACAATTAATTTGTTGAATTTAATTAATTTTCTCATGCATAAAAGTCTTATAAGAAGAGAGCTTCTTACTAGACGAAATGCAACATCTCGATATCAATTGTCTTGAAGTTGACATACAATCATTTTACATGTTACAGATATGTCCATATTCACCTTTGATTTTCTCAAAAGAATGACCTTTACAGCATTTAAACCTATGATACTTGGACCTTGGACTTAAGTGTGAGTGTCAAATATTAGTATGGGTATGTCACAGACATTGGTATGTTCTTCCATGTATTTCGGGGGTGTCAAACATATGTACCTTAATAAGAGAAATAAACAGTTGGGCAAGCATAGATTTAAACACCAAGGGTGTTTCAATTCCTGTCCAAGAATCAAGGTTCATCTTAATACAACTCTACCTGAGTGCCTGAGCTCGAGATGCAAGGAGAGGAACAACTTGCATTCTAGTTGAGTTCCTGCAATACATCGGATGACAACGGAGACCTCGCATCCTGAGCTTCTGCCTCAAATCATCAACTTTCTTGGCCTGTAAAAGCAGCCACCATAAGATTCAAATAAAAAATGCTATTAGTTCTTATGCTACCAATAGGGATATATACCTTACTCCGCTCCTTTACAAAGTATGCAACACAGTGGGCATTGCTCGATTTCACATCTTCCTCGGCACATGGAGATTTTTGTTCACCTTCAGGGTTCATCAACTTCCAAATTGTCTTCTTTAGACCCTCATAGCCCCAATGAAAGGCAATATGAGAGGCATAATCAGGATCAGCAAAAAGCTTTCCATCTTCTGCTGTGTAAGTTCCAGGGTAATACACTTCACTGCCACTGCCACAGATCAGAGCATCAAACTCATTTACTTGAATCTTTGCTGATTTCAAGAACTCCATTGTTTCCGAGACTGGCATAGCAGTCGATATAGCAAGACCTGTGAATTTTGCATTTTGAGTGTCCAGCCGAACAGCCTTAAATATGTCTTGTATAATTTGAGCCATCTTCTTCTCAGGTAACCCATTGCTGTCATAGCAGTCAAGTATTAAAACAACCAATCTATGCCGCCTCCTCAAAATCGGATACTTGCTTGGCACATTTTCCAGCTTTACTCCTTCATTTTCTTTCGAGTTTGTTTCTGGCTTTTTTATCTTGCTTAGGACTCGTTTTACTTGGTCTTGCACATCAGGCTCACCAGAAGATGAAGCTACAGGGTCGAGAGATCCAGTTAGAGAAGCTTTATCATCAACTGAAAGCCTAAGGGACATGTCGTGCACGTCTTTAAGTGAGTCATTTAAAGATGACACTTCAGCAGAGACTTCATCCCCCGGTGTATCTGTTTTCCACTGAGGATGTCTCATTCGACAAGCTGCCACCTTTGTCAAGTAGGTACGGCAGTGTTCCGGCCATGAGTATAGATGTATGTTCTTCCAACCATTCCTTCTGCAGTCATGCCATAAGTTTTTCTCCGATACCAACTTCAGCAGGGCATCAGCTATTGCTTGCTGATCATGGGGATCCACAAGAAGGCCATTATTTAGTGCCTAAAATTCATTGAAGAAAAGGAAATATTAAGACTTGAAATTATTATACAATTTTGTATAAGAAACGTATATAGACAATTGGAATATTCAGAATTTTAACATTTTCAGCAGTCTCTATGATGTTTTGTGTCCATTGTGCTCAACCTTCCTGGTGAAAGTTTATACTTGAAAACTTGGGAAGTCCCACCAGGCAAAATCTTACGATTGAGAGAGACATTCATTGTTCTTACCCGCTGGATGTCAACTGGTCCACCATTTTTGGTTGCCACCATTGGCAGGCCATGAGCTGCTGCCTGAATTATATAAAGAAAATAGAGATCAAGATTCTATCTCGTGGAACTTAATAAAGATGGAATCAAAATAAACCTCAACCAAAAGAAACCAACCTCTATCAACGTAAGTCCAAAAGGCTCGACCAGAGCAGGATTTATGAAAACTCCCTGAGTAATTACATCCAGTTGGTTAATTTAAAAACAAAAGCACATGAACTAGCTTCAACAATTATGCACTCTAATTAACCTTCGTTTTTGCCGCAAGTCGATAGATATCAGGAACATCAGTCTGTTTGTGATGCTTTGGATAGGCAACTAGTCCATAGAGGTCATACTTATCAATGAGTTTCAATACTGTTATGAGGACACTAGCATTCCCACCAGTCATTTCATCAATATCATCCCTGTTCCCCATTATAAGTGTCTGCACAAAAAACAATCAGTATTAGTAATTTTTCTACCACTCTGTAAATCAAAATTGTCGCACAAATAACTTACAAGATTAGCAAGCTCTCGCAAAGGACGACATTCTCCAAAGGCTTTTAAAAGAGTGGTAATGTTCTTCTTTGGATCAGGTCTAGATAAGGCCAAGATCATTGGCTTGTGGGGATTTGTAAGAAACCTCATTACCTGCCAAACATAATAGGAAGAATCGATAACAGCTATCTCAGGATTTCTCAACCAAGAGTGCATAACATAGCTGACCTACTTACTTCTGACCATATTGTTGGAATTGCTTTTGGAGATGACCCATCAGCACCTCCAATAACTGTGGGAAGTTCTCCATCAACCTCAGAGGCATCTTCTTGAACTACAACACTGCTGAAGTCCATGCCGGGAGGAATAACCTGCATATAAATTGTACTTCAAAGCCAAAAGAAGAGGTGCAAACAAAATGATTCATAGTCTTTTCAAACTTTTTACAAAATGTGAATTCATTGCAGTAGCCCCTAGTTAATCAGATCCTTA
This sequence comes from Gossypium anomalum, assembly GCA_025698475.1. Classification (NCBI taxonomy): domain Eukaryota; kingdom Viridiplantae; phylum Streptophyta; class Magnoliopsida; order Malvales; family Malvaceae; genus Gossypium; species Gossypium anomalum. The sequence continues at coordinate 61,592,750 of CM046965.1, forward strand.
GGTTAGTTTGCTTAAAACATCAAGTTCCATGTGGAGTTAACAATACGTTTCAGCACAAGAGGAATGAAGCACATGGATTATGTTTCAGAGTGAGGAACACGGACAAATACACTTCTTTCTTCTCTTTTCACATTACCCCTAAAACCCATGTCAAGAAAGCAGTTATCAACACAACAACTTGAAATAGGTGAAAAGACAAAGTAAAAGGGGAGAAATATTCTTACCACCATCCTTGGCATATACCGACCATGACAGTTTACCCCTCGTCTAGCACGGGCACGTAAAATTTTTTCGAGCTTGACATCAAACCCATCATAAAGCCCCCACTGCTCTTCAATCTCTTGCTGGGTACTGGTGATAACTAGTTCTGCAACATCAAGGGAAAGTTCTTCTGCTTCAATTCTTCTCATAATCTTGTACATCGAATTGATGTCTTCCTTTGATTGTCGTCCTTGTTTAAGCAGCTGCTCAAGTTTGTTTCTCCCAAGAGAGTGTCCTGTTAAAACCATGGGGACATTTAAAGCACCAGAGAGAAGAGCAGCACTGTCCCCTGCATCAGCATAATGACCATGGATAACATATGGCCACACAGGTTGGCCTCCACCAACTTGTTCTCCGAGAACTTTTGACATGTTAAGAATGTGAGCCAGAGCACCATCTACAAATTCCTGAATAAATGGCCATAATAATTCTTTATGAAGGTACTTATCACGCGGGCCAAAAGGGATCCTTATAATGTATGCCCCACTACTCTCTCCAACATCATTTCCATCTGCATCTTCACTGGCAGTTGTTAGCATTTCTGTAGGCTCGCCATAGCTCCAATCAACTTCAGGTGATAAGACTTGTCGAGTAAAAAGATCTACTCTATACACTCCCGGCATCTTAGCAAGAGCCCTAGAAAGCTCTACCACATATTTGACCTGAGGATCATTTTATCTTTCATGAAAACAGAAAATAATTGGAGGCCAAAATATGAGAAATATATATATATATATATATCGTTTAGTAATACACCATTTACCTGTCCACCAGTGTCAGAATCTCGACCAAGCTCCATGTTTTCTCCTCGGACCAAACCATGCAAACTGGTTCACAGAAAAGAAATGAAACAGTGCTTCAATTGAACTGTTAATGGAGAATTCCTTATAGAATTTCTGAAGTTACTTTTCGATTATAATGCATGGAAGTCATGCCACTTGGAGTAAAATCATGATGGTAACTTTCAGGGATGTTCATGTCACTTTACATTCTTTTTTTAATTCTATGGACAATGAAATGAAGAAATTCAAGAACTACATACATAAAAGTTTTCCGTTAATGAAAGATGCAAATCATTGGGAAGATGAAAAATACACATGTAAGTTGAAAAGATTTTTGCCATCTCTTCCAATAACAAATCATTGGTTTAACTGAATAACTAAATAGAGTAGTTAAGTCCTTTGTCTTCATCTCGGTTCAATGGATGTTCTCAACTAGAGGATGGGGTTAACCATTTTAAATTGCAATGGCTATCATTAGGCAAGGAAGCACTTCCTTTCTCTTCTAAAGTTTTAAACGAAATACGACACCAAAAATGGTTTTATCAAACTGTACATTGAATCCATGCACAAAAACTAACTTATAAAGTAGGCTTAAGATGGACAAATCTAAGATGAACTCAAGATTGATGTATACTAGGAGGGAAAATGATACCTGATAAGGATAATGTAAAGTTTTTTTTCCTTCTTGTCATCTGACCACAGTTCCAAGCTGGAAGCGTTACTATGGAAAGATACCCTTGGGGTCTCAGCATGTATCAACTCGCTCACAGTATCTCCCTTCTCTCCTTCTGACAGGTCTTCGGCCAAGTCCTCAGTGGCATCCTTGCGCACTAGTTCACGTTCCCACCTCCGCTTTGCCAATCGTTGCAGTTCTTCCCATTCCAACTATTTACATAACAAGATTGAGATTTGAGTCCTCTACATTGTTTCATTTTCAGTAAGTAAAAGCTTATTTCAGGTTTCTTGGCTCTCAAAATATATTATTGTACTTAAAAGGGGAAATGTCAGACCTTAGAACTATTCTAGCAAAACTCTCATTTAGTCGAATTAAACAGGAAGAAGCACTTACAGAATTGCCCATTTTACAGAGTTAACTATCTTCAACAAGGAATTTCTTCAAACACAAGGTACCATATAGTAAAATGAGCAGATATAAATATTCAAGCTGTTAACCGGACTGGATAATCGAGAAAGACAACCTAACTAGTCCTCACATACGTACATGGACATCCAAAGACACATGCCTATACAATTATACACGTATTCATTACTAATATTTTTCATGGTTTCTTGCTAACTTCAGTCAGGCTTATCATACATACTTGTAGATTTAAGCTGCATTAAAAGGAATCAAGGGCTACTCAGCCTGATCAACAAAGTACCGAATCTAGATTAATCATAAACGCATAAGGAAAAAAATAAAAATAAAAGAAGAACCAATACAATTTAAGAATGCCAATTGCTCAAAATGATTCATAATTTTCCTCTCTTTACCAAAGGGTGTAATTGCAGTCACCTACTTCTTGTGGAAAAGGCCTAAAAAAGCCTACTAACTTTTAACATCCATCCACATAAGGTCAAATAAGTATGCTTATTATACATGTACTTTTTCCTTCACATGAATCACTAAGGTCAGGTACTTTTTACAACAAACAGAATACATGTAACATGTCCTTGGAAATTTGCATCTTAAAACTAAGAAATGGAAGCCATAATTTCAACAGCTTTTCATGGTGATGTGTGTATACACACACATACATTCATATACATATACATATACATAAATGTGTGTACATGTAAATGAAAAAGAATAGAAAGGTAACAATGATAGAAGGATAGAGGAGGGACCTGCTTCTTTTTACGGGTAAGGTGCCATATGCGCCAGCACATGTTCTCGAGCCTGGAACTACGTTCTCTGGCATTCCGGGTGGCGACAACCTTGATCCATGTCCTATGTAGATCGGTTTCATCAACACCTGTCACCACCTCTTCAACAAAGTACTTTGTGGGATTAAAATGACCCCTTTCTCTCAAATCCACCGTTGGCTTTTGTTCCTCGATAGCTGCTGCTCCACTATCCAATATTGCCTCCAAGTACCCATTTATCCATTCGTTCCCTGCCATTCTTTTTCCTTCACTTTCTCCCAGAAAACAAAACGAGTTCTACAGCTTTCTTGGCCTAAGAAAGCATTTTTTCAATATCAAAGCAATTCTGTGAAAAAAACTTATCAACACAACATAAGGCTGCCCTGTGTTTCGGGCTTCAGGTACAAGGGAAGTGTTTTTATGTTTTTTCACTTAGAACTTAAAAACAAAGTATGAATACACAATTGTTGAATTTGAAAATAGAAACAAAACAATAATGATAGGAAAAGAAAAAGAAATATACAGGGGAGTGTCTTGGTTTCTACATTGAATTAATAATGAAAACGTTAAAAGAACTTGGGAAGAAAGTTTTGAAAAAAAAAAGTTTGAAAAAGGTAGAATTTGTTTAGGGTGGAAAGAGTCCTAGGAGAGAAGGAATGGCATTAATAAACAAAGAGAAAGTGAAGGGAGAACAACTTAATAAGAGAAGCGAAGAGAAGGGAGAGAGGTCCATGCAAAAAGGAACACATGGCTACAGAATGGTGGGTTAACCAGATGACGACACGTTTACATAAAATAAAAAAATTGCATGTAAAGCTTTAGTTTCACACAGTTCGGATATGGAATGCAAGGTGTGGGTGTGTATTTGTTTTCCTTTCTTCACCTTTCCATGGATTGTCCGCTTCTCGTTCCTGTTTTTCCTTTTAAACTCCACAGATTTGGGTGTTTGTGTTTTTATTAAATACCTGATTATTAGATAAATTTATATTTCAATCATTTAATTTTAAAAAATATAAATTAATCAATAAATTATATAAAAATTATAAAAGTCACTAATCTGTAAGGTTTTTAATAAGCATTAAATGCAAAAACTTATAAATTTATAATTTAATCACTCAATTATTATTAATAAATTTATAATTTAATCACTCTCAATATAATTTAATAATTTTGAATTAAAACAATTAAATAAATGATACTATTAAGTTATTTTATATTCTCTCATCCAAATAAAAAAATCTTTAAATTCTATCAACTAAACCAAAAATAAATCTATCATTCTCAATAGTGTATTAACTAATATAAAAATAGCCTATATATTGTATGCAAAAATTTGAAGCAAATTAACAAATTTGACTTAACAATATAAGTTTTATCTTGATTGATTTGATTCTGGCCATTATTATTATTTTTTTTTAAGAAAAACTTATTCACAGTGACTAATTTCCTTCTAGTTTACCAACTTATTATCTATACATCACTTTTATCATAATTACTTGGTCTAATTAATAGCTAAAGAATTGTGCTCCTCGGTTGTCGTGTAAATAAAGACATTATTTTATTTTATAATTCATCAACTCTTCTTTTCCCTTGAACTTTTTATTTGATTAATTGGCTACTTAAAAAGAAAAAACTAAGAGAAAAAAAATCCTAGGATATTAATTTGGTTGAGAGAATATGAAATAACTTAATACCACATTATTAGAATATGTTGAAAGTGACTAAATTATAACTTTATTAATAGTTGAGTGGTAAAATTATAATTTTACTCATTCTCACATTTAATCTCAATTAAGAACTGAACAGATCAATGTAATTTTTAAATAATTTAGTGATCAATTTGTAACTTTAAAGTTCAGAGACTTAAATGTAAATTTACTAATAATTTAATAATTTTGTCTGTAGTTTTTTTTCTTCTTATTTTTATTTATTATTTTACAATCATTTTATTGCTTCCCATATTAATATTTTTTCCCTAAAAAATAAGATAATTCATTAAATTCTTTTAGTTTCATTCAATCGATTGAATAAATTAAAAAATATTTTTTTAAATAAAAATTTAAAGATACCCATTTTATTAAATAAGGGAGAGTCATCCATATACACTAATGTAAAATTAATTTGGTTTTACATCCTTTCATAACTTTTTCTATGATTAATATTTTAACAATCCAACATTCATTGCATTTATCAATATAATTGTACTTATCATTATGTAAAATTTCAAATCAATTCAGTATCTCTATTATTTTGATCTTAAACATTGTCTGTATTAATATTTAAGGGTTAACAAATTTTTTATATAAAATACAGGGCAAATATTTGGTACACCAGCAATACACTTTTTAACTCCACACCCAGAGTTATAAATTTGTCACGTGTCCCATTTTTTTATAATTTTTTTACTATATTTTATATACACTTGTCATCAACCCAACTCTGTGCGTACCAAATATTTTCTCATTAAATAAATAGTTAACAAAATTTTCTTTACTCCAAACTTTACATGTATTATATACATGAATGAAAAATGATATATGATTGTTGATGTTGGGATGAAACTAAACATACAAAACATTACGAAAGCATAATAGATGTTCTTTCACTCCTTAAATACTAATTCGATAATTATGAAAAAACAATAACATAATATATCAATAATCAAAGTAAATTAACCACAATATCGCAAGCAAAAATAATAAAATTGAAACATACAATTTTTATGTGTAAAACCTCTTTAAAGCAAAGAGTAAAAATCAGAGACTTAAAAGTACACCAAAAGCTCCAGTATATAAAAAAGTAGATTACAATACAAAGTCACAACAAGATCATATAACACCAACAAAGGCTATCAACAACTTAAGCAAACTAAAGAGAAAAGTTGAGAATATCACCCAAACAGTGGATAACTTTGAAAATTGAAAACTTGAAGCTACAATACCCAAATGAAAATTGGACTGTACACATTAAAGATCTTTGAGTCTACTAGTTGTTGTAAAAAAATCAACTTCAACATATACCGGATGGACCTTCGATTGAAGAAAATACGAAAATTGGTCTGGGTAAAAAATAAGTTGTCAAACTCGCAAATTTTGTAAGACCCCTAAAATCGTTGTTATAAAAGTTGTATTAAGTGAGAATCGTGCATAATGGAATCCTTGGTAAAATAAAATAAGGAATATAAATGATAAAAGAGAAGGTTGATGGATATAAAAGGAAGTTGAATTAAGAAGTATTTTGTGGTATATTAATTTAAGACAAGGACTAAATCGTAAAGAAGTGAAAATTTTTGGGGCCTAAGTATTGTTATTCATAATTTGAGGGGGTTAAAAGGTAAATATGGGAAAAGTTGAAGGACCAACATTAAAAATAATTTTAAAGTGCTTGTGACACAAAATTGGTAAGTAGCAACCAAATTGAATAAGTGGAGAAAGATGAAGTACTCAATCACAATTTTATCAAAAGTGAATAATGATTCAATGATGAAATTGTAAAGAATTTTGAAGGGCAAAATGGTCATTTTTCAATTTGGATAATTATAAATTATTGAGGTGTAATAATTAAAGATTATTGGTGTAGAAATCTTATCGATTAAAATATTTTATTATTTTACTATTATTTTATTTTAAGATATTTTTATATTGATTAATGATTAAGTAAAAGATGAAAAGAAAAGAATTCTCTCCATATTTCTTTCAAGTTCACGCCACCACCATCCATGGAGAAAATGAGTTTTATTTTTATTTTTGCAATGTGGTCCTTTTCTTGAAATTCAGAGAGAAATCCTTGAAATTCCATTAAAATTTTTAGTAAAATCAAGCCTCCAACAATCTAGTGAACTTAGATTTCAAGAAGAAAAATTGTATGCTCATGTTCGAAGAGAGAGAAAATAAAGTTCAGGCTTGAAATCAAGAGAACAAGGTATGAATGTCAATGTTTCATCATGTTTTTAAGTTTAATCTTGTTAGAAAAGTAAGAGAGTGATGTTAAAGTAAGGAATTCTCATGAGAAGTTTTATGTTCTTGACATATTATTGAAGAGAGCGATAGAGGAATTGATTCAAGTGACAAAAAAAAAAAAAAAAAGAAGAAGAAGAAGAAGAAGAGAAAAATAAGTGATTTAAGGTTAAAGAGAGGTAAGTACCCTTGAATTCTTTTGTTACCTAAGGATTAAAATGTGAACTTTGTAAAAGTTGTGGTAAATTAGTAGAATAAAGTGTAAAATAATTTGATGTGTGAAATAGAAGTGTTAAAATAAGACTTAATTGAAGTGAAATATGGTAATGAAATAGACATAAAGTGATGTTGAATGAAATTATAGTAAATATTGTATGTTCATGATGCTAAAGACTAAATCATGAACTTTGTGAAATTATTGAAATAAAAAAGTGAATTGCATATAAATTCGACATGTGAAATGAGATATTGTGATGAATTAATGGATTGAAGTGCTATGTGATAGCGAATATTGAATTTCGTGGTAAAAAGGACTAAATTGAAAAGTATGTGAAAGTTTTACGTGCTATTTTTTGATAGTGAAAATGTAGAGAACACGAAATATAAGGTGTATTGTGAATTAATAATTTACTAAATAAAGTTTTGTGATTTTTATAAATGAAATTACAATTGTTCTTTAAATCGTGAAAAAATGATGACTAAATTGAAGAAGTACAAAAGTGTAGTTAAATTGTGAAAATTGTGAAATATATATTAATATGAATAAAGATTGTGGTCAGTTCTGAAATGGAAATGAAAAGCTAATGTTTTTGAAAATATTAATGTTTAAAATTATATGTTCATGTAATGTTAAATAGTAAAGCCGAATAAAATGAATAAGAAAGTGTAATGAAATTGTGATAATCGTGAAATAAAGCATTCATGATTAATTATTGTAAATATGGTATTGTAAAATGCCCATATAGATTATTGTTCAACTTTGTGGATATAGTTTGTCGGAAAATATCCGAATCTAAAACAGTTTTCTCTTACAGTAGAAAACTAAAGTTTTGAAAACCGAGCCGATTTGTGATATTTATGAAATAAACTTTACTCCAAATCACACCTGTGTTTTTGGCTAGAAGGATCTTTGTCATTCCCGGCCTTCAATCAAACAACCTTTGCTGCTATTCTCATACCATAAATTGTTTTGAGTGTGGGCTCAAACAAATTCGAATCAAACACAGAACCAAAATTATTTACTTTACTTTTAGTGGGAAAGCAAATGTAACATCCCAGAATAGGGCCTAGGAGTTTGGGGCCTAATGAACCGAGGTCGCCAGTGGGCCTAGCTAGCTGAGGCCGCTAGTGGACCTAGTGAACAGGAATCACCAGTGGGCTTAGTGAACTGAGATCGATGGTTTGGGTCAAGTGTGAAAAGCCAATTATGCTAAAGTTAGGAAGTCAACTTACTTTCCTCTTCACAACTCCAGTCATGCACGTAACTGTTTCCTACTTCTAATACGACTAGGGTATCATAAGAACACCAAAACAATTAAGTGTCTATAAAATAAGTTGTAATGCCTTCAACCTGACCTAATCTATCAGATTTGAATCTCAGGTGTTACGTCCTTCTTATAGATCTAACTTAAAATTTTCATTCTTTTTCATTAATGTAAACATCTATAGTTGTATAATAGAATTTCCTATGGCTTACATTGTATGGTTACTTTTACATTTCGCCTATGTACAAATAATGATCTATGTATACTATAAACTTTGTTGGAAAAATACAATGTATGGCTATTATTTCGACTCAATAAAATTTTAGACTATCTTGCTTTATCTTTTAAGGCTAGTTTAGGAATGCTTCTCCAAAGTGCTTTTGGGACAAAAACATTCCTAAACAAGCTACTTTTTTAGAGAAAAAATGCTTATCCCAAGCCAAAAATTGGTCAAAAAACACTTTTTTCAGAAGCTGAAAATCTAAGCTTCTCTTTAAAAAAGCACTTTTGAGAAGCATTCCTAAACTAGGCCTTAGTCTACTAGGTATACTTTGGGATACTATTTAATGAACTTCAGTGCATACTTTGACATACCACTTTTTTTTCCTCTATATGCATAAAAGCCCATCGCACCACTTCCTTGGCATAGCCTTGGCATCGTCTCTCAGTGCATATTCTTTTACAGACCTGAAAACATAAATAACTTTTGTAAGTTCATAAGAACTTAGTGAGCTAAACCTTATAATACCCTTTTCATTCATTTTTTTGTTGCATATGTTATTTACACATCCTTGGTGTATTTCTTGACCTTACTTACTTCTTTGGCGGGTAGAATACTGAGGCTACCATATTTTTTTTTAGAACCATTTTCCCTTTTCTTTGGTGTACTATACTTAACATCTCTTTACTTTCTATATCCTTTCTTAACTCTTACCTTTACATCATCTTTAATCTCTCCACTTACCTTATTATCTCCACTTACCTTATTATCAAACTTAATAGTTTATTCCATACTCACTTGTCCATCATTACATTTGGGCAGTGTGGACTGCGCCCAATACTTAATTCAGAATTTGCTCAGATCTTCTTTACTTCAGTGTACTTTCTATACTTACTTTTAACTCGTATATTTTTCTTGCCACGTACTCTGGCGCACACTAGCCTTTCTATTCATCCATTGTAACTATACAAGGTTCGCCATTCATTTGATGTTCGTTTAAAGGCGTTGTCTTCAGGTAGTCATCACGAGATCTGCTCTTCAGATTTCACTATGAGGGCATTCCTTTCGAAATATAGCCACAGAGGTTTTCCTTTCAGAGTCTTGCCACAAAGGCGTTCCTTTTAACAAAGTTTTCCATAAGGTATTCATTTAACTGAGATAGCCACAAAGGTATGTTTTTAACAGAGATAGCCACAAAGGCTTCTTCATAATAGAGATCGCCACAAAGGCTTTAACAAAGATACCTACAAAGGCATCCTTTCAGAGATAGCTACAAAGGTTTCCTTATAACAAAGATAACCACAAAGGTGTCCTTTCAGAGATAGCCACAAAGGCTTCCTTATAACAAAGATAACTACAAAGGTATCGTTTCAGAGATAGCCACAAAGGATTCCTTATAATAGAGATAGCTACAAATGCTCACTTATACGAAAATTAATGTTTTTGACTATAGGGATTTGCCTAAACTCACCGTCGTGAGGTTTGTCCCTCATTGCTGGTACTCACCCAATCGTCCTTTAATTCTTTTCCATATAATGCCATAGCCCAACTATGGTCTTACACTATATGGTCTTCAGAGTGCCATGGACTTTTCCTTTCAGAGATTTGTGTTTTTAGTCTTAATGGACCTCTTTAGACGACTCTGGAGACAGACACAGACTCACCATCCAGACTTAGACTTATCCTTTTTGGACTTATTCATGACAAATGCATTCATGCTTCCAGACATGTAACACGTTCCCTTAAACTTTATGCAGTGACTCATACTTGACAAACTCATTCATATCTGACTTACTCATGACATGCTCTTTCACAACAGACTTATTCATGTCATCAAAACACACATATGCACACTTTACACATTCAGACACATTAACTATTAACCTTAGAGATCATATCTATATTCCATACAAATCAATCATGCAAGTTCATCAGACATACATTTCTCATAGAATCATCACATCATGCATTCTTAGCTTATTTCCACAGAAGGTTATAACATGCATAATACATTTGCAAGAGTCAGCTTAGGGACTCACTTGACTTGCATCTTTTATAGCTCTAAACAGTAGATTCGGGCTTCTATTGAGTAGATCGACAACCCCTAATTGACAAAACATGAGAACTCACCAAGATCTATACAGTTAACTCATTTTCTTAAACTTTGAACATAAAAAATCTTTAAATAAGATTCTACCATGCTTACTTTACCCAACTAAACTGAGCTACTCCATAACAGCTTAGAATGTAAGGTTGTAGATCTTACCTTAACAAAGGGCATCTTAGAGCCTAGATCCATATCTTCAACTCAACTTGAAGGATGATAGGGATTCTCTCAGTTTCTCCCCCTTTTTATAAACAAATATTACTTCTTGAAGAAGGAAGAGAAAAGTCCCCCATTTTTTACCCAAGTTACCTTGATATTTTACCTTTTTACCTATGGATGTTTGACACACGTCCTAGTCCACCTGATAAATTCTTGACAGCTGTAAAGAGACGTGTACGAAAGTATATGTATTTACATAACATATCCTTAGGCTTTAATCAATTCTTTGTCCTTAGTCATTACATTAGAGCGAAGCTGGTATCTTAACTAATCACACCTGGCACGTTATGCCTTCTTGGAGATGACCCTATTATCCAAGTTTCCTTAATACCTTACTAAACTTCTTTTTCCTAATGATTTACCCCTTTCTAAAGTAGTTTCTTGCCTTAGTCCAACATTAGTTACGTGCCCACTTAACATGCTAAGAGCATCAGTGAGGTGGACAACACTTCATCCATTGAAGAAATACTTAGTTTACTTATTACATTTAGAGCTCTCCCAATTACCAAGTGTGACCCTACTTTTAAGGAAATCTTGTTCAAACATCATGGTCTCAGACTTAGCTTGTAATACCGCTAACCCGTATCCGTCGCCGAAATTGGTTAAGGGGCATTACTGAACTCATAACATAGTTCAGAAAAATCGAACATTAAATATCATCTTATTACAATAAAAGACATTCATTCACATTTATTCAAAACATAAAATCGAGTTTACAATACTTAAATATGCATTTGGGACCAAATTGATAACATATAAAAGTTTCAGAACTTATAAAAATTTTTAACTTTTAAAAGGTCACACGCCCGTGGGAACAGGCTGTGTGCCTCACACGGCCTTAGACACGCCCGTGTGTCTAAGCCGTGGCAAAATAGGACATAGCTACTGACTTGCCCACACGACTACAAGACACGCCCGTGTGTCTTGGCCGTGGTCGAGCCTAACTTGGGTCACACGGCTAGCCACACGCCCGTGTGCTTTGGCTGTGCTCGGGCCTGGCTTACAATTGTAGGGTACCCTAGAGACACACGGCCGTGCAACATAGTCGTGTGTTGCACACGGCTGAGTTACACGTCCGTATCTCTGTCCGTGTGGACAAAAATAGGCCATTTGAATAGCCAATTTGCCACCCCAATTTGGTCAACCTACAAGAAAGGAAACAAGCATATATGTACAATCCATTCAGCCAATTTTTATACTAAAACACACATCATTCATACCATAACATTATCAACCATTTACATACTCATAAACCTTACCAATTTATACCAAAACATAAGGTAAGATCATATAAAAAACATCATTCAATCTCATGCCATGAACTCACCAAACTTACCATCTCCTTTATCCAACTAAAACATACCACAATTGCAAATTAACATCACATACCACAAGCCATTATCAACTATGAGTTCAAACACAAATTAGCCAAATCACATGGCTAAGTATATACATCACAAAACATACTTCCACAACTACTAGCCTATACATGCCATACTTCAAAAATATATATTTTCAAAAGTACCAAAATGAGATTCGATAGTGTGGTGATGATCCTTGACGATCCCCGAGCTTGCAGTAGCTTTAATATCTATAAAACAATGCAAACACACACAAAGTAAGCTTTCAAAAGCTTAGTAAGTTCGTACTAAAATCATCAACAATATATAAAACATAAATCATCAACACCTAAATATTTACAATTTCTCAAATCATCTATCAAATCTATACCAACACAATCCATATGTTCATACCAATTCAATGAACTTCACATACATAATATCATCTACCACATAGGTATCGTACATACCTAAATTTCCTGTACTTATTCATTTTTATTCTCACCTCTCGTTTGAATATTTTAAGACTTCCCATAAATTATTCATACTCAAACCTCACACTTAGTGCTGTAAAGGTTAGCCGAAGCTAGAACGATTCCGCACACTTAGTGCCATCTCAATTAACCGAAGCTAAGTCGGTATCGCACACTTAGTGCCTCATATAGCTGAAGCTAATTTAAATTACACACTTGGTGCCAAATTCAATTGATATATTATTGTATTCATCCAAACCAACATATATACGATCTATATATAATCATAGCATCAAAACATACTTATAACATCATATTTTGCATACGATCTTACCTTGTACTCGGAGTTGTCGATTAGGACTGTTTTACTCTAAAATCTTCGTCTTCCCTCGGTCTAAGTCCGAATTCCTCTTTTCTTGATCTAAATGTATTCAAAATTAACCCTTTTATTTACCAAATCATTCAAAACAATCCATAGACACATATTTAGGACATTTTGCAAACTAGCCCTCACATAGACACCTATTTAGGACATTTTGCAAAGTAGCCCTCACATTTTCACATTTTGACACTTTAGTCCCTAATTCACAAAATCACAAAATACACATAATTTGAATATACTCATGCTTGGCTGAAGTCTCCTAGTACTTACACTAATCCATATATTTTATTTATTTCACATTTTAGTCCCTCAAAATAACATTTTTACAATTTAGCCCAAAATACTCAATTTCATCAAAAATCCAAAGACAAAACATGTAAACCTATCATCAAGCTTTCATAATTCATCAACTAACATCACAAAGCTCCTAGTTTCATCAATGGCACATTTCAAAATCATCATCAAAATAAAAAATTGAGGCATGGTTTTGATAGTATACGAAGCAACGATCACAAAAACGTAGAAATTATCAAAAACCTAATAAAATCCATACCTTAATCACCAATCAAAGTGTCGAAACCCTAGAACCAAATTTTTCTTTTTCTTTTTCTAATATTCAGTTGATGAATCAAAGAAATAAAATGAATTTGATTGTTTTTCTTTTAATTAATATGAATTTAATAATAATTTCCTATTTTGCCCTTTTTTAACCAATTATAAAACCATTTAATGAATGGTTGTTTTAGTCCATTAACATTTTCAATGGACAAATAACAACATAAGGACCCTTGCTTTAGAAAGCCAACTTAAATAGACACTTTAACATCTAGCACACAACTTTTACATTTTACGTAATTAGGTTATTTTTCAAAATTAAACACACAAATGATTAAATTTTCACACGAAACTTTCACACATGTCAATTCACTTATAAATAGCACGAAAAATAATATTAAAATATTTTTTTGTCTTAGTTATGTGGTCCTGAAACCACTATTCCGACTAGGGTCAAAACTGGACTGTTAGAATTCTCCTCCCTTAGGGATTTTCGTCCCCAAAAATCTTACCATTAAACAGATTTAGATATTGCTGTCTCATAACTTCTTCAGGCTCCCATATGGCTTCTTCTATACCATGTCGATGCCACATCATTTTAACTAACAAAATTTTCTTATTTCGTAACTTTTTAACCTCTCAAGCTAAGATACGGATCAGCTTTTCTTCGTAAGTCATATCAGATTGAATCTCTATTTCAGATGGAGGAATCACATGCGAAGGATCGGATCTATATCGTCGAAGCATCGATACATGAAATACATTATGAATTCTTTCTAACTCTGGTAGCAACAACAATCTATACGCTACCGGCCCAATACGTTTAAGAATTTCATACGGCCCGATGAACCTCGGACTCAATTTGCCTTTTCTACCGAACCGAAGTACTTTCTTCCATGGAGATACCTTTAAAAACACTTTGTTGCTGATCTCAAACTCAATGTCTTTTCTTTTCAAATCTGCATATGATTTCTGACGATTGGAAGTTGCTTTCAAACTATCTCGGATCACTTTCACTTTTTGTTCAGTTTCTTTTATCAAATCAACCCCGTGAATCTTATTTTCGCTGAGCTCAGTCCAATACAAAGGTGTACGACATTTGCGACCATATAAAGCTTCGTAAGATGCCATTTTAATGCTCAACTGAAAACTGTTATTATAAATGAATTCAATTAAAGGTAGATATTATTCCCACATACCTTCAAACTCAAGAATGCAACATCTCAACATATCCTCGAGTATCTAAATAATCCGCTCAGATTGACCGTCTGTTTTACGGATGAAAAATAGTACTAAAGTGCAATTTAGTACCCAGGGCATCTTGCAACTTCTTCCAAAATCGTGATGTGAATCTCGGATCTCTGTCTGACAGTATAGATAATGGCACACCATGCAATCTCACGATATCAAAAATGTATAACTCAACTAATTTATCAAGTGAGTAATCAGATCAAACCGGAATAAAATGAGCTAATTTTGTCAAACGATCAACTACAACCCAGATTGCACTTTCTATCTCAGAGACAGGGGCGAACCCGAAACAAAGTCCATTGTCACTCGATCCCATTTCCATTCCGGAATCATAATCGGTTGTAACAAACCAGATGGCACCTGATGTTCAGCTTTAACTTGCTGATAGATCAAACATTTAGAAACAAAGTCAGAGATATCTCTTTTCATTCCGGACCTCCAATAATGCTGTTTTCGATCATTAGACATTTTCGTACTACTCGGATGCACGGATAAACGACTACTGTGAGCTTCACTTAAAATCATTTGAATTAACTCTGGATTTTTCAGAACACAAATTCGATCTTGTAGTCTTAAGCAATCATCTTTATCAACTCTAAATTCTGAACCAGTCTCTACATCACGCTGGGCTATTTTAGCTAAAATCTCATTATCAATCTTCTGAGCTTGGATAATTTGCTGTAAGAACAAAGGTTCTCGCTTTTAATTTAGCTAAAACTGAACCATTATCTGATAGAACCAAATGAGCATTCATTGCACGCAAAGCAAACAACGATTTTCAACTCAAGGCATTAGCAACAACATTTGCTTTTCTCGGATGATAATCAATCACAAGCTCGTAGTCTTTTAGCAGTTCTAACCATCTTCTCTATCGCAGATATAGATCTTTATGAGTCATCAAATACGTCAAACTCTTATGATCAGAATATATATGACATTTCTCACTAAACAGATAGTGACGCCATATCTTTAAAGCAAACACAATCGCAGCTAACTCAAGATCATACGTCAGATAGTTCTTTTCGTACGGCTTCAACTGTCTCGAAGCATAAGCAATGACTTTTCCTTCTTGTATTTAAACACATCCCAAACTGATCAACGAAGCATCACTGTAGATCACAAATTCTTTACCTGATTCAGGTTGTACAAATACCGGAGCTTCAGTCAACAAGGTTTTTAACTGATCAAAGTTGTTTTGACACTTTTCGAACCACTCAAATTTCACATTTTTCTGTAATAGTTTTGTTAACAGAGTTGCAATCATAGAAAAGCCTTTTACGAACCTTCTATAATAACCAGGAAGTCCCAGAAAACTACGGACTTCAGAGACATTCCTCAGAGGTTTCCAATCCAGAATAGTTGAAATTTTGCTCAGATCAACCTGGATACCAGATGCTAATACAATATGGCCTAGAAAACCCACTTCTCCAACCAAAATTCACATTTACTAAACTTCGCATACAACTGATTATCTCACAGAATCTGTAGCACTAATCTCAAATGCTCGGTATGTTGGGATTTATCACGTGAATAAATCAATATGTCATCAATAAATACAACAATAAATTCATCTAAATACGGTCTGAAAATTCTATTAATCAAATCCATAAAGATAGCAGGTGCATTAGTCAATCCAAAAGGCATAACTAAGAATTCATAGTGGCGTACCTTTGTTCTGCGCGCTTTGAAATCCAGTCTTTCACTCAGAATCGATAATAGCTTTGATCTCAAATCTATTTTCGAAAACACAGCAGCTCCTTTCAGCTGATCAAAAGAATATCAATTCGGGGCAGAGGATACTTATTCTTGATAGCCACTTTATTCAACTGACGATAATCGATACACATTCTCATCGTACCGTCTTTCTTTTTTACAAATAGCACCGGAGCACTCCAAGGTGAGAAACTCAGTTTAGCAAACCCTCTATCAGCCAACTCTTGCAACTGAGACTTTAATTCTTTTAACTCAGTTAGAGCCATTCTATATGGAGCTATTGAAACCGAAGTAGTACCAGGTACCAATTCAATGCCAAATTCTACTTCTCTAACAGGAGGTAATCCCGAAAGTTCTTTAGAAAATACATCAGGAAACTCACACACAACAGGTACTGATTCAACTTTCGTTTCTAACACTCTCGAATCAATCACATAAGCAAAATAGGCTTCACAACCCTTTCTGACAATACTCAAAGCTTTCATCGAAGATATCACAGCAAGCAATCCATTCAAATCACTAGATTCATTTCTAACTATTTCATCATTCTTGCATCTCGAATCAATAGTTTTTCGTTTGCAATTCACTGTAGCATCATGCCAAGTTAACCAATCCATACCCAAAATTATATCAAACTCATCAAAAGGCAATATTATTAGATCAGCTGAAAAATAATTGTCTCAAAACATTAACGGACAATTCTTGCATACTTTATCAACCAAGACACATATGCCTAGGGGGTTCAAAACTCTAATTACAAATTCAGTAAACTCTACAGGCAAAGTCTTACTGTTCACTAAGTTCATGCATATATACGAACGTGTTGATCCAGGATCTATCAAAGCAATCACAAAAGTATCATAAAGAGTAAATGTACCTGTAATCACGTCTGGCGATGAAGCTTCCTCATGAGCTCGGATAGCATAAGCTCTGGCAGGTGCACGAGCCTCAGATCTAATAGCTATGTCTTTTGTTCCTCTTTGACTAGCGCTTACATTTCCTGAATTTCTAGAAGGTCTACCACGAGAAGCGTTACCACTCTGCCTTGGATTCTGAACATTATCTTTTTCAGCTAAATCTGGGCAATCTTTTATAAAATAATTTCTTGAACCACGTCTATAACAAGCTCGGTTATTACTTTTTCCCCAGCATTAACCGAAATGTCATCTTCCATATTGATCACACTCAGGCTTTTCATTCTTTGCATTATGAACACTGGCAATAGACGTAGCTGAAGATTTGAAATTCGATTGCGATCTAGCATGATCTCTGTTAGAATGTCCCACACTAGTCTTTGAACGACTACTATTATCTCTAAACTTCTTTGATCCTGATTGAAATGATTTCCCCGATGATCTCTTTCGTACCTCTCTAGCTTCAAAATCAGCTTTTCTTTTCTCTTTTCTAAGACCTTCAGCTTTACATGCTCGTTCAACAAGCACAACAAATTCATTGATTTCTAAAATCCTAACTAACAAACGAATATCCTCGTTCAAACCATCTTCAAAGCTTTTACACATTATTGCTTCCGAAGATACACATTCACAAGCATATTGACTCAACTTTACAAATTCCTGCTCGTATTCAGTGACAGACATACGGCCTTGTTTAAGCTCAAGAAACTCTTTACGTTTCTGATCAATAAATCTCTGACTGATATATTTCTTCCGGAGTTTAGCTTGAAGGAAATCCTAAGTAACCCGTTCACTCGGAACCACAGATGTCAAAGTCTTCCACCAATTATACGACGTATCTGTTAGAAGGGAAACAACACATTTTATGCATTCTTTAGGATTTAATGATAATTTGTCAAATACTCTTATTGTGTTCTCTAGCCAAAACTCAGCTTTTTGGCATCATCACTCGTTGTAGCTCGAAACTCTTCAGCCCTATATTTTCTAATCTTATCAACTGGTGGTCTACTTAATTGAATCGAATTCATTGATGATATAACAGGAGTTTGAGGAGGATTAACCGGGGGTGGAGTTTGTTGTACAGCCGGATTGGTAATAATACATTAGGTGAACCAATCATTCATCATCTGATAGAAGGCTTGTTTAGCCTCACCATCACGGCTACTCGTAGCCGATCGAGATTCAGCTTGCACCGTCCCTTGCGCAGGAGCAGACACATTGCTTTTGGCATCGTTTGCTACAGCTCTTTTAGAATCCATTCGCTATATAAAAGCACATTTCAATGTCAGGATTCATCACACTATCGTAGTTCATAAATATGACACGTATAGCTAGACTCACAAATGCTATAGTAGTCCTAGAATCGACTAAACCATAGCTCTGATACCAATAAAATGTAATACCCCTAACCTGTATTCGTCGCCGAAATAGGTTAAGAGGCATTACTAAACTTATAACACAATTAAGAACAACCGAACATTAAATATCATCTCATTACAGTAAAAGTCATTCATTCACATTTATTCAGAACATAAAATCGAGTTTACAATACTGAAATATGCATTCGGGACCAAATTAATAACATATAAAAGTTTCAGAACTTATAAAAATTTTGAACTTTTAAAAGGTCACACGCCCGTGTGTCTAAGCCGTGGGAAAATAGGGCATAGCTACTGACTTGCCCACACGGCTACAAGACACGCCCATGTGTCTTGGCAGTGGTCGAGCCTAACTTGGGTCACACGGCTAGCCACACGCCCGTGTGCTTTGGCCATGCTCGGGCCTGACTTATTGTAGGGTACCCCAGGGGACACACGGCCACTCAACATAGTCGTGTGTCACACACGGCTGAGTCATACGCCCGTGTCTCTACTCGTGTGGACAAAAATAGGCCATTTGAATAGCCAATTTGCCACTCCAATTTGGTCAACCTACAAGAAAGGAAACAAGCATATATGTACAATCCATTTAGCCAATTTTTATACTAAAACACACATCATTCATACCATAGCATTATCAACCATTTACATACTCATAAACCTTACCAATTTATACCAAAACATAAGGTAATATCATATCAAAAACATCATTTAATTTCATGCCATGAACTCACCAAACTTACCATCTCTTTTATCCAACTAAAACATACCACAATTGCAAATTAACATCACATACCACAAGCCATTATCAACTATGAGTTCAAACACAAATTAGCCAAATCACATAGCTAAGTATATACATCACAAAACATACTTCCACAACTACTAGCCTATACATGCCATACTTCAAAAATATACATTTTCAAAAGTACCAAAATAAGATTCGATAGTGTGGTGACGATCCTTGACGATCTTCGAGCTTGCAGTAGCTTCAATATTTATAAAACAATGCAAACACACACAAAGTAAGCTTTCAAAAGCTTAGTAAGTTCGTACTAAAATCATCAACAGTATATAAAACATAAATCATCAACACCTAAGTATTTACAATTTCTCAAATCATCTATCAAATCTATACCAACACAATCCATATGTTCATACCAATTTAATGAACTTCACATACATAATATCATCTACCACATAGGTATCGTACATACCTGAATTTCCCGTACTTATTCCTTTTCATTCTCACTTCTCGTTTGAATATTTTAAGACTTCTCGTAAATTATTCGTACTCCAAACATTCGCACACTTATTGCTGTAAAGGTTAGCCGAAGCTAGAATGATTCCGCACACTTAGTGTCATTTCAATTAACCAAAGTTAAGTCGGTATCGCACACTTAGTGCCTCATATAGCTGAAGCTAATTTAAATCGCACACTTAGTGCCAAATTCCATTGATATATCATTGTATTAATCCAAACCAACATATATACGATCTATATATAATCATAGCATCAAAACATACTTATAACATCATATTTTGCATACGAACTTACCTTGTACTCGGAGTTGTCAATTAGGACTGTTTTACTCTATAATCTTCGTCTTCCCTCGGTCTAAGTCCAAATTCCTCTTTTCTTGTTCTAAATGTATTCAAAATTAACCCTTTTATTCACCAAATCATCCAAAACAATCCATAGACACATATTTAGGACATTTTGTAAACTAGCCCTCATATTTTCACATTTCAACACTTTAGTCCCTAATTCACAAAATCACAAAATGCACATAATTTGAATAAAAATGCACATAATTTGAATATACTCATGCTGGCCAAATTCTCCGAGTACTCATACTAATCCATATATTTCATTTATTTCACTTTTTAGTCCCCCAAAATAACATTTTTACAATTTAGCCCAAAATACTCAATTTCATCAAAAATCCAAAGACAAAACATGTAAACCCATCATCAAGATTTCATAATTCATCAACTAACATCACAAAGCTCCTACTTTCATTAATGGCACATTTCAAAATCATCATCAAAATTAGAAATTGAGGCATGGGTTTGATAGTATATGAAGCAACGATCAGAAAAAACATAGAAATTATCAAAAACCTAACAAAATCCATACCTTAATCACCAATCAAAGTGCCGAAACCCTAGAACCAAAATTTTCTTCTTCTTTTTCTAATATTCGATTGATGAATCAAAGAAATAAAATGAATTTGATTGTTTTTTTAATTAATATGACTTTAATAATAATTTCCTATTTTGCCCTTTTTTAACCAATTATAAAACCATTTAATGAATGGTTGTTTTAGTCCATTAACATTTTCAATGGATAAATAACAACATAAGGACCCTCTCTTTCGAAAGCCAACTCACATAGGCAGTTTAACATCTAGCACACAGCTTTTACATTTTACGCGATTAGGTAATTTTTTAAAATTAAACACACAAACGATTAAATTTTCACACGAAACTTTCACACATGTCAATTCACTTATAAATAGAACGGAAAATAATATTAAAATATTTTTCTATCTCAGATATGTGGTCCCGAAATAACTATTCTGACTAGGGTCAAAACTGGACTGTTACATAGCTTAGAGGAGTACGTCACCTTTCTTCTAGTCCTATTATCTCAAGAAAAGGAAGAGAGAAGATATTTTCTAATGTGATTTTTTGAATCCGAGTCGAACCTCCAAAATAAAATAACGAGACTCAAACTGTAAAGTTAGGAAAATTACTTAAATTAGAAGGATCGTCATGAAAAGGAATAAAGTGGATAGGAACTCGACCCATAGTAGTTGTAGTGTAAGGAATTGTAGCTATAGAAAACTTTGACCCTCTTAACTCACAAGTTACTAGAACCTCGGTATAGTGAAGTTGCCATGCTCCGTGATGGGAAGCGAAGTGATAAGACAATGTGAATGCCACAAATTTGAAAAGTTTGATAAGTTCAAAAGTTCAATGAAGAACCAGAGAAAAATTCTCACAAATATGTTTAATATCAGAAAAGTTGTAACCTTGCAAATGTCCATTTACAAACTATTTATAGGCCTTGCATATGACAAGTCACATTCGACCTTAATGACATACATGCATGAAATTTAATCAACATTAAATACGTTCATGTATGGGTAGATTCATGGTTCAGTCGGATTTAATCATATCCTTTCCCCCTTCAACCATGCATGAATACTTAACCAAGAAGGAAGCTTTAAGTTACTTGAATGTTCTCCAAAAGTCCTCTCCATCCTCCTTGGCCGAATGTACATTTCCATGGGACATGCATATTCAATTAAGGGCACATTAATGAGTAGGAATGTTCATGAATTGTGAAATGAAACTTGAAGATTCATTTCCTATTTTTTGTCCATGCATGGCATAATACATTGTGGTTGCACATTCTTCTTTGACATTCACGCATATGGCCATGCATGTAGGGAGATGACTAGCCACATTAATCCCCCTGCAAGCCACTGTCTATACATCACCTTAATGCAATGAATCTTTCCAATTAATGACATGCATGAATACATGAATTCAGCCACTCCATACGAATGGTCATACGCACCAGAATGATGGCATAAATTCTGAAGATTCCTTAAACTCTCTTGTATATACATTCGGTTTAATGAAAAAGCTTGAAGAGCCATGCAAGGTCCAACCGATAAACCACTTACACATATATAAATATGAGTTAAACACTTGCAACAATTCATACTTGAATTCGATAAATACACTTCTAATTCAACTTAAGCTATATGCTAGACTCTTTACTTGATTCAAGACACACACGCATATAAATAATAACACGCACAAACATATGATAAAACTTAGCAACATACTATGAACACATACATACATATATAAATAATAATATTATCAACTTAGTAAATTAGACACAAGATGACATATGATAACATGCATAATAAAATCTGTGAAATTAATTGAAATGTAAACTTATTAAATTAAGAAAAACTTAAAATAATTAAAGTCTTTACAATGGCCAAGTAATCATTTAGGCCTATCAGGAATTTTGTCCATCACTTGGGTCACTTGGACCAGTATAGGAAATAGATCCGACCTAATTTGGACATGATCAACTTGGGATTGTTTCCAAAGTCCACGCATAAGCCCAATAAGAGCTTCTTTGAAGCGTTTGGCTCATGCCTTTGTGGTTGGCCCAATTGGCAATTCCAATGGATCAGATAAGGACTTGGGTGCTTCTTGAAAGTTTAGGCCATGAAAATTCGATCTATCAACTTCATTCTTCATTCCATTAGAACTTGAATCGGTGTTGGGACTAGGAATCACATCATTTCCCTTTTAACTTATCTTAAACACTTAACTCAACCCAAGTGATAAACCGTAATTTATACATATTTATAACCCATGCTTAACGCATTTTATGAATGATTTCTCCTTATATATGGTGAATTCGATGCTCCTAATACCTTAATTTCATGTTTTATTCTCAAGTAAGCATAAGAGAGCGAAAGGAACGAGAAACGGGCCAAAAATGGAGAAAATGGGCCAAAGCATGAAATCAACACGGCTTGGACCTCCTCACACGGGCAGATCACATGGTCATGTCAATTTGGCAGAATTGAAGCACGACTCACACGGGTATAACACACGCCTGTGTACCTCGAACACTGCCTGAGGTTATCGCATACGGGTGTGTCAAACGGGCATGTCCCTACCGAGCCCAAGTTGAGTCCAATTCAGAAAAGGCCACTTTTGAGGGTTCTTAGGCATTCCAAAGCCTATAAATACACCCTAAAAGAGGAAGAAAGGGGAGATAGAGAATAAGGAGTAAGGAATTACTCCAAAGAAGCCGATTGATCCATCTCAGAAGCCGGATCCACTATCAAGACTGAAGATCTCTCCTCAATTTTCCCTTCAAGAGTTTTGGGTTTTCTTTATGTTTTGTATTTATTATTATTCTGAGATGTTTTCTTGTTTAGTTATGAACTAAACCCTAAATACCTAAGGGGGATAAAACCTATGACGAAACCTTGTTATTATTTCTGAATCATATAATAAATATTTGATTTGTTCTTAATTATGTGTTCTTAATTCTTGTTTTGGTATTTCAGTATATCACTTCAAGTTACTACTCTTAGAAGAGAAGGTTCCATTGGAACTATTATTTATTTCAGGGTGTCTTGTCTCTCTTTTTTTTTACTTCAAAAAAAGAGAGAGAGAGAGGAAGTGCAAACAGAAATGGCAAGAAGATATTGGAACGTAAATTTGGAAGAGATGTTGGAAGCAGGAGTTCATTTTGGTCATGGTACTAGGAAATGAAATCCTAGAATGGCGCCATATATCTCTGCAAAATGTAAGGGTATTCATATTACAAATCTGACTAGAACCGCTCGTTTTTTATCAGAAGCTTGTGACATATGGCTTCCTATTTCAAATTTAAAAAGCGCAAAAATAATTTAAGTACAATAACCACACCAAGTGCTATTTTTACCCAAGGCTTTACCACTTCGGGTCTTTTAACCAAAATGCATCAATCCGTAATATTAGCACCTGCTCTCCAATCCCAGTGGTTAATGATGCACGTAAGTATGATGGTATTAGGCTATGCAGCTCTTTTTTGTGGATCATTATTATCAGTAGCTCTTCTAGTCATTACATTTCGAAAGGCCATAAAGATTATTGGTGAAAACAATAATTTTTCATTTTCGTTTGGGAAAATCCAATACATGAATGAAAGAAGCAATGTTTTACTAAACACTTATTTTCTTTCTTCTAAAAATTATTACAGATATCAATTGACTCCAACGATCAAGAAAATAAAGAAATAGTTAATATATTCAAGATAATTACGTATTTATAAAATACCGTCAATTCATCCTATTTCATCAGATCCGGGATGTGATATGGTTCCGAAGGATGAACTGGGCAGTTCCAATAAGATTTCATTCTACGCCCCTATGTCGCCACATGGGAGGGACCCAGGGGCGTAAAAGGGGATCCTATGAATTTGTTCCGACCTAGGATAATAAGCTCATGGGCTTGGTCTTACTTTACCGTCGAGAAACGAAAGAAGGCTTCCATCTCCAATTTTAATTCAGACGGGATTAGGGTGAAACCTAATAATGGAATCCATAGATCGAGTTAATGCAACCTTAGGGTGTTAATTACAGAAAAGTCTCGGTTATTCAACCTAGGGATTAGACGCTGTTAGTCTCGAGAGGGATAATAATATACATTAAAGATTTCTACAGAACAAGTTAAATGAATAAATCGTCCAGTTCAGAGCTAGAATAACAAGTATAAGTCTAGGTGGATTTTTCCTTAGGTATCGTCTCAATCAATCGCTTTCCCCAAAAATAATTTCCCAATTCTATTTTCTGCAAGTTCTTAGTTTAATTAGTTAGTTAACACAAACCTCTTTTCTTCAGCTAGATAATAAGAAGACAGTCATTACTAGTACTCCTAGTCTTTTGGGTTCGACAATCCAGTCTTGCTAAAGCTATACTACTGTTCGATAGTTACACTTGCCTACATCGTGATAATAGTTAGTTTCAAGAACGATTCATTATAAATTTATAAAACTTATCACGGGAAAATCATGATCACCAAGTCTTTATTGAAACTTGTTAAACGTGACATCAGTCATTGGATGGTCTTATCCAAATATACAATTTTCAAGAAAACTAATCAAGTACCTACCTTTGGTCATTCACTATCTCGATTCTCGTTTGGTTGGTTCCTGACTATTATTCCTTCTATCATGACTGGCTCAAAGCCAATCTTATAGGATACTCTACACTGTTAACGTAAACTCGCATCGTAAAGATAATTTATCTTATCTATAATAGAGTCCAACCATTTTATGTGCCATCAAAGCTTTTGTGCGAATCCTTCCTAACCAGACACATTTTTGATCACTATGTGCCAAACTAGTGCTCGCCAACATCAAGGTGTCATAGGCGCACTCAAAGGGTTCTTATACTTAGTCTAGTTCTAACACTATACCTATTTGAAACTTATTTCATCTGCCTTGCTTACCAAGACGGTATCCAGACACTAAGACTTCGCCGGGTAGGATGTTATGTTACATAAGATTTTTTCATTAAAATCTGTAGAACAACAAAACTTTTCAAATTTATTCGTCGATTATTTTTTTCTCCAGTAGTAAAGTTTCTACTAAAACAAGAATTCTCTATATCCCTATTTTGTGATTTTTGATTATATATGTGTTTTTATGAACAGTGATATGCGAGCTACTTATGAACCATGTTTTGCGAGCTCTATGTATAAAAGTAAATATTTTTACTTAATAATCTTTTGTAATTGTTGGATATAATGGCATGCCATAGGATTGTAAGTACTTACCTTTATGTTTTTTGTTTTTGGCAAAAAGCCCTGGGATAGGTTTGGAGAGATAAGGGAATGTCGAGCTAAGCTCCATTCAAAGGGATATGTTGGTGTGTTTGCAGAGTGTTTAGTTTTATGCTACACTTATGGGACATGTTAAGAATCTTTGAGTCAAAGTGAGGCATTATAAGAAGATCGCTTATCCAATTGAAACGAACATGTGCATAAGATTGTGTTTTCCAAAATATTATGTTTTACTGTTCTAAGCTAACTAACAGTGAGAATTTGCGAACCAGGATTTGCATAAGTATTGTGAACCTAGTTTGCAGTACAGTAACCTTTCCAAAGCTTTGTTTAACTTATGTTTTGTGTGTGCTATGTGATTTTTCTTTCCTGTATATTCATTGGGCTTGCAAGAGCTCACACACTATTTTCTAAACACTGTAGACAACTAGATTGCACGATGAGTAGCAACAAAAAGAGTGATCCAGGTGAGGCATAAGCTTTGAAAAGGTGGTACAAACCAACTCTAGACTTAATGGAAATGTGGGAATTCGCTTGTTCTTAGAGCGATCTCTCTATTTGTTGAGTTTTTTTTTAATTGATTTAAAACTTAGCTATTATGTTTTTCTTCTGCTTCAAAACTTGCGAACATGTGATACTATTTATATATCTGAATGATAGGTATGTTAATTCAATGCTAGTATGAATTTAATTCAAAACAATGTTTGATGTTCTCTTAATTTATGAGCCTATATTTAAGTACAATAAATTTTAAATTATTAGTGCTCATGATAAGTTAGATTATGAAGCATCCATATTTTTTAACTTATATAGAGGTCACTAATGTTGCTATGAAGTGAAAAAGTTAACTAGCTATGCAAGGTGTGAACACAAACTTTTACGAATTATTTCCTGCAAACCCTTAATAAATTACAATATGTAAAATAGGAGAGACCCTATGAAGCGTGTTCACAAAAATCTAAACGCAAAGAAATCATTTGCAAGACCAATTATGTTTAAAAAGAATTATTACCTTTATATGTATGCGAACCCTTATATGTATGCGAGCCCTAGAAGTTAGTTCAAGTGTTTTGATGAAAATACTTATATGTTATTCCACTGCATATTAGTAACTTAAGCATGTCTTATGTTTTAACTTGTGGTGTGTTGGAGGTTCGGATAGTTTTTAATGGAGAGTCAATTAGGTGGCTAATGTGACATTCCATAGCTCAGGCCAGGTGATCAGACTGGGTATGGGGTGTTATATTTGTTGGTATGAAAGCTAGCTAGGTTTGGTTGGTGAATTTGTTAGGACCATTAGCTTTACATGTTTGCCAAGTTTGTAAGTTATTTAGAGTATCACGTATGATTGTTTGGGGTAGGATTGGGAAAAACACATTGCCTTTGTTAAACTGTTTGTTTTTTAGGAGTATGCCTTGGATATCTTTTCGCTACTCACATTCTTAATGGTTGTACTCATGGATATGTTTGGTGGGTTGTGCTCGCAGATGTGTTTTGGCAAGCTGTGCTCATAGATGTGTTTGGTCAAACTATGTTCATAATTGAGTAGTCAAGCTTAGGATGCATAGTTGTACATGCATATTATTTTTTCTTAAATTTTTGTCTTATGTATGTTTAGAGTTAGTAAAATGCCTCCCAGAAGAGTAAACGAGAATGAGAACTGTGTTAATGGAGTTGCGGACCCTTTGAAAGGTTATAGGACTTCAGCGTCACCTGTATCACGTCGCCAAAAAAATGGTTTGGATGAGAGTGTTGAACCATTGGTGAAAGCTGTGATAGGTGCTTTTTCCTGTATCACATTGCTGGTGGAACACTGTGAAGCAGGGAATTTTTGCGAACCGATTGACTTGGGACTTTTTCTTAGAAACATTTAAGAAGAAGTTCATGGGTGAGCAGTATATGGAAGCTTGCAAGCATGAATTTATTAAATTGGTACAAGGTGAAATGTCTGTAGCTGAGTTCGAGGCAAAATTGGTGCAATTGAATCAGTATGTAGCTGAGATGGTCTCTCTAGAAAGGGATCACTGCAAAAAGGTTTTGCTTTAGGTTGCATCGCGACATCCAAATTTATCTGGTAGCACATGACATGGTGAAATTTGATAAATTGGTAGATAAAGCGGAGGCTATCGAGGAGGTTAGAATAGTGAATCCACAAACTATAATAGGGTCTTTAAAATGAATGATTGGACAGTCTGGATGAATATCCAAGAGGGATCATGAATCGCATAACTCTAGCAGAAATGTCAAATGCAACTTTCAATCAGAATAGTCATGGCAACAGGGTAACACTTAGGCTGGGAAAAGATGCTCACCTAGGTTGACAAGTTGGCCACTCTGTGAACATTGCGAACATAGGTATCTTGGGGAATGCTGGAAATTGACTAGGGGATGCTTCAAGTGTGGATCCAAAGAACATATGTTAAGGGATTGTCCAAAATGAATAGAGAGATTGCGAAATTTGAGCATTACACTAGTGCGAGAAGGTGCTTGTGGTCAAGGTCGAGGTAGAAGTAGTGAAAAAAGACAGGTTGCATAGCAAACTCTAGTGCACACCGTTGCCAAACAAGCTAAGATAGGAGGGCTCACACAAGTATATGCTGTTAAGGAACCACATGAATAGGGATTGACCGACGTCATCATAGGTACCTTCACTCTACAAACTATTCTGTTGTTTTCTTTGATTGATTCTAGTTCTACACACTCATATGTTTTGAGCGCACAAGCCTGTGAGTTGGGAATTCTAGTAGGAGTCATCGATAAAGGTATGACTAGCAGTAATTCGTTTGGTGAGAATGTTCTGGTCAATAGAGTGTACCGTAAGTGTCTCTTAATGGTTCAAGGACATGTCTTCTTCGCCGATCTATTGGAATTTGTAACACCTTATACTTGGTTCGGTCACTCGACCTGAGGTATAAGGTATTATAATTATAAAATGTTAACACTTTTCACCAACCAATCAAACATAGCCAAAAAGATCATTTCATTACAAGTAAACACATTTAAAACTCAATTCAACCATCACCTATTCATTTAACAACTCACATTTAATTTCAAATATCTATATCTAATGTTCCATTTCATATAACTATTTCTATATAGCCATTTTATATATCTACTTCCATATAATTGATTCATATAACCATTTCATATATTCATTTTTCACCTGATGAACTAAATGAAATAATGTCAGATACACAAGAATGATGTTCACATAAGCTGTAACTGTAAATGCTCACACAAGCTGTGAAATGGTCCTGCTCATACGAGCTATGGGCTGAGATGTTAGGCTAAATAATGCTACTCACATGAGTTGTGGAGAATCTACAACAAATGCAGGATCTCAACCATCAGTAGGACATCCAAGACCAGCACCTGAGAGGGTAAATAACCCTAATAACATGTAATTTGTATCTTAAGCATTCACGAGGTTCATACGAGCTGTGATTCACATTCACATCATATAATTACTTAAGTATTTCTTTTTCCCATGAATTCAACTATATAATTTCTCCATTTTCAATCATGACCCTCAATTATAATTTCATTTTAATTTGATCCATTTTCACAACCTAGTATTTATTATGCAAGCAAATTGAAATATAATATACTTAGATATTTATTAATTCACAAAAAAAAGAACTAAATCAATTCATTCATGACATGAATTTACATAATAAAAAAAGGGCAAGGAACACAACATCGATGATTACACACCACTAACTTTCCTTTTCCACGATTGTTGTCCGATTGACTCGTTTTTTGATCTAAATATAATAATTTAATTTAATTATCCAATTAAAATACTTTTAAGTACTGAAATTCATGAAATTGACCCTTTAATCAACATTTTACACTTTTATTCTAAATTTTTACCTTTTATTCAATTTAGTCCCTAAACCCGAAACTTTAAAATTTATCACAATTAAACCAACTCCATGCTAGCCGAATTTTCCCCTATGAAATTACATCCCATAGTTATTAAAATATCCCAAGAATTTCATGCCAAGTTTATTATTTTATCAATTTAGTCCTTAAACTAAAAACTAACCAAAAATCAATTTACAAAAAAATCTTATTTAACTATCAAGCTTAATAATCTATCATCAAACTTCTAAAACATGAAAAATTCATCAATGACATAAATAAAAATTTATCAAATAAAAATTCAATATAATATTATATTTGATTGGTAAATATTAAATAATAATATTTATGAACTCACTCGTCGAATTTACGGTCTCAAAACAACTAAAAACAGGCTATTACAACTAAATCAAAATTAAATGTAATATTGTATTTGATTAATAAATATCAAATAATAATATTTATGGACTCATTCGTTAGATTTGTGGTTTTGAAACCACTGTTTCCTACACCAATAAAAATGGGCTATTACAGAATTATCCTTTTATTGTTTCGACGTAATCTTTGGAATGTACTGGCTGACTGAGCACAAGACAACAATAGATTTTGAACTAAAAAGAGTGACTCTACGAAGTGGTGAAGGGGTGGAAATTGTTGTAGATGGAGAGCGAGCCTAATTTCTGTCTAACATGGTCTTGGCAATCAAAGCTGAGAAGATGATGGGTAAAGCCTGTGAAGCCTATCTAGCTTGTGTGATGGGTTTCCAGGACAAAGGGATGAGGGCTCGTGACATTTACATTATAAATGATTTTCTTGACGTATTTCCAAATGAGCTACTTGGTTTACCCCTAGATCACGAGGTGGAGTTTGGTATTGAATTATACCCTAGTAGCTCGCCAGTGTGTGTTACACCTTATCGCATGGCACCAAAGGAGCTTAAAGAATTGAATATGCAACTATAGGAGTTACTTGACAGAGGTTTCATTTGACCAAGTGTATCACCTTTGGGATCGCCAATTCTTTTTGTGAAGAAGAAGGATGATAGCTTGAAGATGAGTATCAATTACAGATAGTTAAACAAATTGACTATAAAAAAAAGTACATGTTGCCATGAATTGATGAATTCTTCGACCAACTGTGAGGTGCCAAAGTATTCTCAAAAATAGACTTGCGATTAGGATGTTATCAGCTTAAGGTGAAAGAATCAGATATTTTGAAGACCGCATTCAAAACAAGGTATTAGCATTATGAATTTCTGGTCATGCTCTTCGGTTTAAGTAATGCACTTGTTGCGTTCATGGACTTGATGAATTGAGTGTTCCATGAGTATTTGGATCAGTTTGTAGTAGCCTTAATAGATGAAATCTTGGTCAATTTGTGAACTAAGGAAGAGCACGATGTACACCTGTGAATTGTGTTACAGGTTTTGTGAGAGAAGAAACTGTTTGCAAAACTTAGCAAGTGTGAATTTTGGTAAAGAGAGGTAGAGTTCTTGGGTCATGTGGTTTGGACAGAAGAAGTTCGCGTAAACCAGAAAAAGATCGAGGCAATTTTAGAGTGGAGATCGTCGAAGAATGTTACTGAAGTACGAAGCTTTTTGGGGTTACCAGGGTATTATCACAAGTTTGTGGAAGGGTTTGACACCATAGTGGCACCCTTAACAAAACTGCTATAGAAGGATGTGGAGTTCGCATAGACAGATGAAAGATAAAAAAGTTTTGAGCAACTTAAGGCAATTCTCACCAAAGCACTTGCACTGATTCAACTAGAATCTGGGAAGGACTTTGTAATCTATAGTGATGCCTCACACATAGGACTTGGAGATAACTAAAGCCTCATGAAAGAATGTAACAACTTATTTTCCAATGGTATTGGAAACAATGGTTTCGGGACTACAAATCTGATGATTGAGTTTGTAAATATTGTTATTTAATTTTTATGGGTCAAATATAGTTTATAATGAAATTTTATTTGATTAATTTTTACTAATTGAACATATAGTTAACTATAAGTGGTTTGTCCCGAAAGTCAAGTGGTTTTGAAAAATAAGGTTTTGGGACCTTGTTTCTGTAAATCGAGCCTATGAATATTTTCATTAAATATTTATGGAGTTATTGTCTAGTTATATTAAATTTTGGTCCAGAAATTTTAACGTTTAGATAGTTAATTAAGTAAAATGAACTAAAACGTAAAGGATGTAAAATTTCATCACTATTGCTAATTATTAGCTAAATTTCATAATTAAAGTTTGTGAGAGGACTTATGAGGAAATTAAGCCATTATTAAGATTAGTGGACGGTATTTGATATTGTTTTAATTAAAATAATGTTTTTGTTAATTAATTTAAATTATAAACATAAGTTAAAACCTAAAAACATAAAAAAATCTTATCATATTCTTCCATGTTTCTTTGTTCCACGAAACCACCATGGTTGAGAATTCAAAAGTTTCATTCAAGTTACATCTTATTGCATGATCAAGTTGTTGATACGCAAAAAAGAAAACCTGTCGAATAGTTCCTGGTATCTAAATTACTATGATTTTTGTCAGGTAAGTTCATACTACTTTCCATGATTACAATTTGTTATTAAACGTTGTTAATTATTTATATATAAACTGGTGAAATTTAAATTAGACTATATGGTAGTAAATTAAATTCTGAGATAATTCCAATGGACCAGGTAATAGTCTCAGACATGAGATTTCTGAATGACTCTCGTTGTGGACCGAGCTCCAACATTTTTTGCGGACTCGGATATACATGTGACATAGATTTAGCCTGGACTGGTTATCTGTTGTCGTTTTAATGGTTTAGGTTGGACTGGTAACCTGTAACCTTACATGTATATATATAACCCTGGCCATACTAATTATCTATGTTGTTACTGGTTTAGCCCAGACAGGTAACCTGACGCATATATTTCTGTATATGATTAGCTCAGATGAGCATTATCTATTTCCCATAGTCGTGTATTGAATTATTTTACAAATTTCCATTGGAAAAATCAAAGGATATACAGTGCAAAATTGTATCGTTAATTTGGATGAAATGCGAACTCTGAATATTCATATGTTCATTATTTATTGACCCGAAATCGTTGAACTATGTCATGATATGAATAAATATGACAAGGATATATGATGCAATTTTTAATGGTTAAAGTGATGCAAAGTGATAAATTGAAAAATGAATTCATGATGAATTTTGATATAAAGTTAGTATTTTACCATTTGAAATATGTATGTGGTTTAGACTAAATCTCATATGGTTGATGTTTTGAATACTATGTAGGTGAATTTGTTTTAAATTGATTCATGTAATTGTTGAATGGTTAAGCTAAGCTATTTATTTATATTGTATGAGCTTACTAAGTATTTTATATACTTACTCAGGTTACTACTCTTTTGTAGATTTTAGATGTCTAGAAGGTGTTGATCGAATCAGTGAGAAGCTCACAGCTATCGTGTCTCGATTTGGTAAAATTTTGATGTTTGATAGTTGGTTACTTGTGGCATGTATATAGAATGCTCACACTTTACGAAAATAATGAACATGTTTTTTCACTATGGTTGTGTATAAGCTTAAATATGTAATCTGGTTATGTTAAGTGGTTGGTACCAATTTGATATTTAGTAGGTTGATGATGTTGGTAAATTTTTGAATGGCATTATCTAAAATTTTAGGCAATGGCATGATTTGGTATTTGATTGTTGGTTGAATTAGACAAATGTTTAGGTTGGTGTGTTTTGAGTTGAGATGAGAAATGATTAAAAGGCATTAGCAAATATGATATTTTTTGCTTGATGAGTTAGGTACTTATATATGAGGTCATTGCTGAAAATTTCTTATTGATATTTTAGCTAAAGAAATGATGAATGTATATGTGTGCTTGAACATGATTGTCTTGATATAAATGGTGATGGATGCTTGTTATTGCATGATTAACTTTGTGGTGCCAAATTTGGGATATTGGTTAGGCACTTAAGGTAAGTGAATTAAGTTGAATTTGGTATATTTTTGTGTCTTGTTTCAAGTTGTTCAAGAGTCTATTGCATTTGTAATATCCCTAATCCGTATCCGTTGCCGGAATATGGTTACGGGAATGCTACAACCAGTTAACAGAAATAAACAAGTAAAATCTTGATCATTACAATATAATTTCCCAAATACCATAAAGTAGTTGAATTAAAATAATAACTTACATTTACGAGATTTAAATCGAGCTTAAGGACTATAGAAATAATCTTAGAACCCTTAGGGATTAATTTGAAACAAGTCAGAAAATTTCAGGAAAATATGAAAAATTTCAAAAATAGGGAACACATGGCCTTGTGAGTATTTGAAGTTGGGACACATGGTCATGTCCCAGCATGTGCGTTAAATCGTATAACTCACTGACTTGAAACACACGGCCATGTAGCAGGTCGTGACTCAGACCGTGCATGGGCAACGGCCGTGTGGCAGCCCGTGTGCACCAAAATGAACCTTAAAACTCAAGTTAATCAATTCAAGATTTCTTGGACACTAAGCAATCCATTTACTAGCCATTAGACCTATTCAAAATGCCATTAAACATGCTCAAATCATGCTAAGTCAACCATATTAAGTGCCTAACCAATGTACCCTCAATGGTACCACAAGTATACACATTTATACAACAATATAAATCATCAATTTTAATTCAAATATCTAACCTTATAACTTACTAAGTTAAGATTAAACATGTACAATATTTATTCCTAGCAAAGCTTACCAAAAACTTAGCCACAACTTCACAAAATGAACTATATTCACCACCAAACCTAACAACAACGTAACTGTCATCACATTACAAGACAACATCGATCAAAAGATGAACTAGTTACTTGCTTTATATATATACATATCAAACGAGATCATTGACATAACGACCTATTACATGCCATATAATCCAAAATAGACATTCAAAAATCTACCAAAAATAGATATATAGTGTGACTTAAGTGTTGATCCGATCGTCCGTCCCTTGAAAAGATATCTACAAGAAAATGCAAGTAACATAAGTAAGCTTATTGAAGCTTAGTAAGTTTGATGAACTAAAACAATGAATCTTACCGAAGTAGATATAAAAATTTAATCAAATATAATTCAACAACTAATGTTTCCTGTCATCCATAATTGCAAACCAATGAATTACACTGGTCAATTCAAAGCTCAAATAATAATTTTTGGAAAACATACATGTCCACAACAGACTCAATTCAAGATATCAAGTACAAGTCATGCCATTCAAATTCATTAAACAAGTTATTAATACAATAATTTACGACCTAATGAACAACTTACAAATATGAGTACACATGTAGTCCAACCGAAACACGTCAAATGCTTATAAGAGTTAATCCAACTGATAACACGCCAAACTCTCATGAGAGCTAATCCAACCGATAACACACCCCGGCACTAAGTGCCTAACCCGTAGGCTATACATCCACCCCTATAACATGCTAGAACAGGATAGTATAACACGAGGGTTTGTAACAAATGTTGAACCTCAGTATACTCAGGAAAAATATATAAAGCACGCCACATCAATCTCCACTCCATCCCCGTATAACACACCATCATTCAGTTGTACTCTATCTCGTGTTCATCCGGCCCAAGTACTAAAATTCAATAACATATTCCAAACATCTTTACATCATTAATAGAAAAATTATTATCTACTATCTCACACCATATAATCATACAATTCATATAGATATTAAATTACAAACTGAACGGACTTACAGGACTGATTTGCAGTAACAGTCCAAAATAGCTCAATCAATGATCAACGTTGTGTCAATTCATTATTTTCATTTTCAATTACACACATCAATATAATTCATAACATTATAAAATTAAGGCATATAATACATTTAAAAATGTACTAAATTTAAATCGTACGAACTTACCAGACTAAATTGCAGCAATGGTAAAGTACAGGAGCTATTTCATAATTTTCTCTTTTCCTCGGTTTTTCACTCTTTTAGGATCTTCTAAATCAAAGAGCCAAAGCTCAACTGAAGCTTCCTCTATTCTTCTTCTAGGGTTTCGAATGAACAAGATGAAAACAAAGAAAAATACCAATGTTTCTTTACTTTGTTTTGTTTTAATATTACTTTTTTCTTAATTTACAATTTTACCCTCCCTTAATTTCATTCAAATTTAACAATTTTATGCCTAGAAACCGTCCATTAAATATGAAAATGGTATAATTACTATTTAAATAAGGTTTAATTGCACATTTGGTCCTTTAATTATATTAAGTTTTAACTAAAAAAGCTTAATTTCAATTTGATCCTAAAATAATTAGGACTAATTAAGCAAATAGCCCAAAAGTTAGTGGATTTAATCATGCCACCACCGCTTAGACTTTTTTACCATGATTTAATTACCATTTTGGTCCCTTTACTATTTTAAATCTATAGCAATTAACTTTTTCCTCTTTTACAATTTAATCTTTTGACCGTAACTAAGCAATAAATCTTCAAACTTATCAAACCAAACTTCATTTAACATATAATACGGCTTTATTAATATTTAATAAAAATATTTAAAACTTTAAAATACGAAAACGGGGTCTTAATAACCACTTGACTTTTGAACTGAACCACTTATACTAACTTTTAATTCAGTTAGCTCAACTATCGAATCAAAAATCAATATAAAATTATTATTAACTCATATAATTTAAATACTAATTATACTAACTTAGTCGTCGGATTTTTGATCTCAAAACCACTATTTTCTACACCACTGAAAAGTAGGCTGTTACAGTATTGACTTATGGATTAAGGGATTTTGGGTCAAATTTTGCTTGATGTGGAAGCCACTTTAGACACACACGGCCTTGTGGCATGGTTAGCCTTACGATCGTGTGTCCCACATGGGTATAGGGCACGATCGTATAGACTATTTAGTTTTGGTGCAGGATTATGCACATGGCCATAGTTTGTTACACGACCTAGAAACATGGTTGTGTGATGCTCTATTACGCGACATTAGGTTGTTACACGGTTTGAGGACACAACCGTGTGCTATTGCATCAAACGGCCCCAAGCTGTCACACGGTTTGGCCACATGACCGTGTGCCTTTGATTAGCATTTTTACCTATTATTTCGTAAATGTTTCAGATTGGTTTTCTTTTAGTTCCAAACTTTTTCAAAGGTTTTCGTAAGCCCGATTAAGACATAGTTATGATTGTAATGCATGTTTAACGTG
This sequence comes from Gossypium anomalum, assembly GCA_025698475.1. Taxonomy (NCBI): domain Eukaryota; kingdom Viridiplantae; phylum Streptophyta; class Magnoliopsida; order Malvales; family Malvaceae; genus Gossypium; species Gossypium anomalum. The sequence goes on from CM046965.1 coordinate 61,630,140, forward strand.
GAATTAACTTGTATTTCTGATTATTATGTATTATTGAATAAATTGATTATGAAGTTCTGGTTTTCTGTTGTAGCATCCTATAGCTTGGGTCTAGCGATTGGACTGGGTATGTGGTGTTACATTTAGTGGTATTAGAGCTACAGTTTAGTCGATTCTAGGACTAAATGAAGTGTGTATTGAATCTAGAATTACATGCCACAATAACCTGGGGTTTTGTGTGATGCTTCTAATCCGATTTGACTATGTTTTTCTTATAGATTTGCAATATCGACCGAGTTTAATTGTGCTGTACCCAATAAAGTTGATAATAATGTTTTGGATTTTGAATAGGAAGCAAGTCTCAGTCTACTGGTTCCATAAATGTTAGAAAATGATATGAAAATGCTTTGTTCAACTTAGTTAAGCAGTAGTCTCAGAGTTTTTGTAAGTCAATTATAGGCTCATATGTACCAAGTTCAATTCAGGGGGACACATTTCCCTATGGCCATACGGAGATGAAAATATCACGAAGACATAGGTACGGATGTATCCCGGAAGCAATCCACTAGCTCATACGGAGGTAAAAACCTCACGAAAGTGTAGCTTCTCACTCCCACTTAGGGGTGCGACCACAGCGGTCATGCAAATGCAATGTACGGCAACAGGATAACAAACATATGCAGCAAACACATGTAAAAAAGGATCAATTTTTTAAAATTTCCAAACTTTCGATATTAAGACAGAAAATAATCAACTTCTTGGCTTGACTCTCTTAGGTCCCCAGTGGAGTCACCAAGTTGTCGAAACCTCCCTTTTTGAAAAGCGAGATTTTTGAAAAGACGGGAGTCGCCACCAACCTTTTAAGGTGTGATTGGATCACTTCATAAAATATTTTGGTCTACGAAATTATGAGAAAGCGGGTTTAGGAGTCGGTTACGTACGAGGAAGGGTTAACACTCTCGTAACGCGCAAAATTGGTACCAAATTGAATAATTTTGTCTTAATGTCAAAAGTTTGAAAGAACTTAGAAATAAGATCTCTTTTAAAATCGTAATAATTTGAGTTAAAAAGAATCAAGATTCCTTTGCTTCAAAAGAATATAAGCATCACATCCAGCATGATTGGACACAATATTCTTAAACTTTTGAAACTAAAATCATCTTGTGATTTTCAAAACTTATTTAGAAGGATATTTTAGGCATTTAGACAAACGGAAAATCGCAACCCAGCATGTTAGGGCACTACTTCCCGAATTCCTAACTACCAAAAACATTGCCTTATTTTTAATTCCTTTGGATCAAATGAAATATAAAAGTTTTAAAGTGATGATGCATTTAACTTATTACAAAGGATCAATATGAATTAAATTAACCTACATAATATCTACTTTAACATTCCATGCAAATATGAAAAAAATGATGAATAATGGCATAAATTACACAATATACGTTATCATCTTATGCATATATGATCATAGATAACATAAATATACATGCATTATCGTTACATGCAAAATACAACGTAGAGCATAATGAATACAACAATATAAATTGCATATATATATAATAATATTTTATGCAAATGTAACTTAAATCAACATAAATAATTAATTTTCATGCGAATATGTAAAGACAATAACATAAAATAAAAATTTAACCTACTAAAACAACATTAAAATAAAAAAAACAAAATTAAATAAACAAATTATAAACATATAAAATATAAATCAAATAAAATAAAAATAAATAGTTTTTAAAAATATTTAGAATAATATAAGAATGATAAAGGAGAACCTTTTTAAAAAAAATGATTAATATATAAATCATATTATAGGATATAATAACTTAATATATATAAAAAAGTAATATGCTAAATATTGATATTACACACATTTATTTAATAATAATAATTAAAAAAACCTATGTAATTAATGAGTAATAAAATAATGTATATAAAATAAAATAATATAAGGAATAATATATGGTAAAATATAACATATAATAAAATTTATAAACAAAATATATAATGATATAATCAATATGATAGATAATATATAAAATAATATATAAATATATAGTAAAATGTATGTAATATAATATATAATAATGTATAATAATATAATAAATAATATACACAGAAAAATAATATATATACTTTTTATATATAACTAATGTTTATAAGAATATATATAGTATTTAAAAATAAATTGAATTTTTATAAAAAAAAAGATTAAAATTTAATTTAATTAAAAATTTTGGGTTAATTACAAATAAATGAAAAATTTTGGACCTAATTGAAATACGCGTTAAATTCAGAGGGACTCATTGGGTAATTAACCCTAATCCCAAAAACGACGTCGTTCCCAGAATAAGCTTTAATAACCATTAGGACTAGATTGAATTAATCGTAAAATATTAGGTTAATTTAAAATAAAAATAAAATGGAATTATAAATTTAAAAAATGCGGAAGGATCGATTGAGTAGTTTTCCCTTTAAACGAAAACACGCGGATCCTATTCGGGTTTTGGGTCAACACGCGGATCCTGGGCTTAAGCGGTGTCGTTTTGAAGCTATTTGGTTTTAAACAAAATGGCACCGTTTTCGTAAGGCTATATAAGCCAAATATGAAGCCTGAAATCATTTTGAAACCTTGTTTTTTTAAAAAAAAGATAGAAACCCTCTAAAAGAGGGTTGGAGGGGTTTCGGAGCTCTATCGAGCCTCCGTCTGGAAGTTTACAAGCGCTCACGCGCCCTCGTCAATGCCGCCACTTACGGCGGCCGAAAGCTGGAAAGTTTCCTTTTCCAACGTAGATCGAATCGGTACGTTTCTTTTTTGCTTATTTTATGATATCAGCATGTATTTGTAAAGAAAAAAAATGAAATAATCGCCTCTGCGCTCTTCAATCGACTTTTGGTTTCTTTTAGTGTAAAACATGTTTCTTTTTATTGGATCTGTGTGTAAAAAACGTAGTTACAATTAGTACAAAAAGGGGTTTTATAACCCTCTGTTACATTTTAGGAAAAAATCCTCTGATTTCTTTTCAAGTTTGTTTCTTTGGTTGCTGTGGTTCCTTCTTCTTTTGCAGGTACCAGCGAGGAGACTAGCAATGAACGGGCACTGATGACGGCACACTAGCATTGATTCGTACATCAATCACGGCGTGATACGGAGCTTGGAATCACGGCATGGAATCACGGCACTGATGGTGGGTCACTGCGTGACGAAAGGACGAGTCGGTTGGAGTGCTTGCGGGGCCTAGGGTTTCTGAAACCCTAGGTCTGCTGTCTTTGTTTTACAGTTTGGGCCTCTTGGGCCCCATTCATTTTTGGGTTAAAGGTGTAATGGGGTAGTGGGTAATTTTAGGCTAATTGGGTCTTGGGGTATTTTGGGTGTAACCGGGTAATGGATTTTGGGCTATAAATGTATCTGGGTTTTGGGCTTTGTATATGGACTGTAAAAACTTTTATTTAATTTTTGTTTTTATTTATTTATTTATTTATTTATGGGCTGGGAAAATTTTGGTCATTACAGCTGCCCCTCTTTGCTCATTACTGTGTAACAGGAATAGAGCAAAGACTATAAAAGGACCTAATTTGTCCGGCCTGGCCAAGTCTCGAAATCTTGAGCTTCATCCTCCTCAAAGGTATTCTGATAGCTTCAGGAATGTCAAATTTGCTATCTTCGATCTGCTCTCTGTCAATACAGAAATACCAACTGTGCTTTCTTCGATTTGGTCTCTGACAATAGAGACGCCAAATCTACTATCTGCTCTCTGACCATACAGAGATGCCAAATCTACTATCATTGATCTGCTCTCTGACCATACGGAGATGCCAAATCAGCTATCTTCGATCTGCTCTCTGACAATATAGAGACGCCAAATCTGCTATCCTCGATCTGCTCTCTGACAATGCAGAGATGCCAAATCTACTATCTTCGATCTGTTCTCTGACAATACAGAGACGCCAAATCTGTTATCTTCGATCTGCTCTCTGACAATACAGAGACAGCAAATCTGCTATCTTCGATCTGTTCTCTGACAATACAGAGACGCCAAATTTGTTATCTTTGATCTGCTCTCTGACAATATAGAGATGCCAAATCTGCTATCTTCGATCTGCTCTCTGACAATATAGAGACGCCAAATCTGCTATCTTCGATCTGCTCTCTGATAATACAGAGACGCCAAATCTGTTATCTTCGATCTGCTCTCTAACAATATAAAGAAGCCAAATCTCCTATCTTCGATCTGCTCTCTGACAATACAGAGACGCCAAATCTACCATCGGTGATCTACATTATCCCCTTGGGGATATAACCTGTAGAACGTGTATGTACTTATGCCTCATGATTGAAATGAGTCAAAAGCTCCTAAATAGACCAATTATGATGCAAGATGTTATGAAAATGATTCCTATTTCGGATGTCTTTACTCATTCACCCATCAAAATTCCTCCTCAGAATATCAATCAAACTCTGTTCCTATGTTTTGAATTAGATTGGTCTTACTGTACCATTTTGCTGGAAACGGTCCTCTCCTAAGATTGAATCATTTGAATTGTCCAAACATTCTTTGGACTGAAGAAATTTCCTCGAATACCTTCAACCCTTACTCATGGGAATTCTTCAAGCAATTGTCCTGTTTTAGTTTCTTGTATTCTCAGCAATTCCCAGAGTAATATGCAAAACTTCATTTGTAAAAATATTTAGTTCATCAATCACTATTTCAATACAACACACTTTAGAAGACAAATAATCTGATCTTTGAGAATAGTTTAAATAAATCATCAGGATACAACAAGAAATTAATCTGAAAACATATCTTTGAGAAGAAAAAGAATCTAAAGATAGTAATCAGAACAAAAATTTGATACCCAACATATCACAGCTTGGGCTTCTGTATACAAATCCCGTGAAGACTATTTTGAGTTTTAACATGTGTTTAGAAGATCAAAAGTACTTTGTTGATTCCCCGATATGTAACACACTCCACTTCTCGTTAAATCTAGTATGCCTCTTGAAATTTGAGCAACCCATTCGGGTTTTCCACTCAAAACCCCTTTGGTTCCAAAGTGCCCTTTGCGGGTTTTCACCTTAGCCTCTCTATTTTTTTTTTGATATAGAAGTCTCAAAGCGCCCTTTGCGTGTTTTCACCTTGAATTCCCCTCTTCTTTAGAAAAAGTATTTCTTGACTGAGTCTGAATTCACTGGATTAGGTAAACTCTTCCTATCCATTTCTGTCAAAATCAGTGCACCACCAGAGAAAGCCTTATTCATGACATATGGTCCTTCCCAATTCGACATCTATTTTCCTCTGAAGTCCTTTTGTATAGGGAGAATCTTTTTCAATACAAGGTTCCCTTCGTGTAATTCTCTTGGATGAACTTTCTTGTCATAGGCTCGCACCATTAACTTCTGATACATCTGACCATGATGAATAGCTTTTAGCCTCTTTTCTTCGATCAAGTTCAATTTGTCATACCGCGATTGAACCCATTCTGCTTCATCCAGCTTTATCTCTGACAAAATTTGAAAAGAAGGTATTTCTACTTCAATAGGTAACACTGCCTCCATCCCATAAACCAATGAGAAAGGAGTTGCCCCAGTAGAGGTTTTGACTGATGTTCTATAGGCTAACAGCACAAATGGTAAATTCTCATGCCAATCTCTATAAGTTTCAGTCATTTTCCCTACTATTTTCTTGATGTTTTTGTTAGCAGCTTCCACTGCCCCATTCATCTTTGGGCGATATGGAGATGAATTATGATGTTTAATCTTGAATTGGCTACAGACTTATGCAATCGTGCTATTGTTCAAGTTCAATGCATTGTCTGATATGATCCTCTCAGGCATTCCATACCAACAAATGATCTCCTTTTTTAAAAATTGACCTACTGCTGACTTGGTGACACTAGCATAAGAAGCTGCCTCTACCTATTTCGTGAAGTAGTCGATGACCACAAAAATGAAACGATGCCCATTCGAAGATTTTGGTGATATTGGCCCAATGACATCCATGCCCCACATGGAAAAGGGCCATGGAGAAGTCATAGCATGTAAGGGTGAATGTGGTACATGGATCTTATCCCCGTATATTTGAAATTTATGACATTTCTTAGCATAATTGATACAATCTCCTCCCATAGTAGACCAATAGTATCCAAATCTCATGATTTTTCTTGCCATCGTAAAGTCATTATCATGTGTACCGCAAACTCCTTCATGTACTTCTTCCAGGATTTGTCTAGCTTCTACAGCATCAACGCATTTCAAAAGTACCTGATCTTTCCTTCTTTTATAAAGGATATCCCCATCTAGCACATATTCGCAGGCTAACCTCCTTAAAGTTCTTTTGTTGTTTTCAGTTGCATTCTCAGAATATTCACGATTTCTCATATACCTTAATATATCTTGATACCAAGGATGGTCATCCTTTTCCTCTTCTTTGATGTTACAGCAATGAGCTGGAACCTCAGAAATGCTCATCTGAATTGGTTTCATATCCTCTTGTTTATTTGCTTTAATCATGGAAGCCAATGTCGTCAAAGCGTCTGCCATCTGATTTTCGTCCCGTGGGAGATAACTAAAAGTGACGTTATCAAACTCTTCAAGTAACTCCAAAACTACCTTTCGATAATTAATCAATTTGGGTTCCCTTGTCTCCCATTCACCTCTAAGCTGGTAAATTACCAACCAGGATCTCTATATACTTCCAAAGTTATAATTTCCCGCTCTTTGGCCGCTTTAATCCCCATGATGCATGCCTCATATTTAGCCATGTTGTTCGTACAGTCAAAATCCAATTTACATGTAAATGGATAACGATCACCATTTGAGGAGACCAAAACTGCCCCAATTCCATTTCCTACCACGTTAGATGCACCGTTGAAGTTCAGCCTCCAATGATACTCTTCAACGACTGCCACATACATCAATTCCTCATTATGGAAATCAAAACTCAATGGCTCATAATCTTCTAAAGCTCTGCTAGCCAGAAACTCTACTATCGCACTTCCTTTTATAGCCTTTTGACTCACATAGACTATATCAAATTCTAAAAGCAATATTTGCCATCTTACCATTCTTCCATTTAGGGCTGTTGACTCCATCATGTACTTTAATGGATCAAGTTTTGAAATTAGCCAAGTCGTATGATATAGCATATATTGTCTCAACCTTCTAGTCGTCCAAATCAAAGCACAACACAATTTTTCAATTGGCGAATATCTCATTTCACACTCAGTGAATTTCTTACTGAGGTAATATATCGCTTTGTCTTTTCTTCCTGACTCATCATGTTTACCAAGCACACATCCCATGGAATTATTAAACACTGATAAGTATAGAATTAATAGTCTATCTGGACTAGGTGGAGATAATACTGGAGCGTTTAACAAGTATTGCTTAACCTTATCAAAGGCATTCTGGCATTCCTCATCCCAAGTACCTTGGTTGTGTTTTCTAAGGAGGCGAAATATAGGATCACATTTCTCAGTTAATTGTGGAACAAACCGAGCAATATAATTCAACCTTCTAAGAAAACCTCAAACTTCCTTTTGAGTACGTGGTGGAGGTAAATCTCGTATGGCTTTAACTTTGTCTGAGTCAACTTTTATTCCCTTTTCGCTGACTATAAAGCCTAGTAATTTCCCTGACCTAGCTCCGAAAGTGCACTTTACTGGATTAAGTTTTAGCTAAAACTTCCTTAATCTCAGGAACAGCTTCCCCAAAACTTCAATATGTTCCTTCTCTGTTCGACATTTGGCAATCATATCATCAACATACACCTCAATCTCTTTGTGCATCATATCGTGAAATAAGGTCACCATAGCCCTTTGGTATGTTGCCTCTACATTCTTCAACCCAAAGGGCATTACTTTGTAACAAAAGGTGCCCCACAATGATATGAAGGTGGTTTTATCCATGTCTTCAGAATGCATCTTTATCTGATTGTACCCCGAGAAACCATCCATAAAGGAGAACAACGAATATCCTGCTGTATTATCTACCAAAGTGTCGATGTGCGGTAAAGGAAAATTGTCCTTTGGGCTAGCTTTGTTTAAATCTCTATAGTCAACACACATTCGTACCTTCCCATCCTTCTTAGGGACAGGCACAATATTAGCCACCCATTCTGAGTACTTTACTTCTTGTAGGAATCCAGCATCAAACTGCTTCTTAACTTCTTCTTTTATTTTCAACACAATATCAGGCCTCATCCTTCGTAATTTTTGTTGAACTGGCTTGCAATCTTGTCTTATAGGAAGACGATGTACCACGATATTAGTATTTAATCCTAGCATATCCTGATATGACCATGTGAATATATCTTTGAATTCACGTAGCAGCTCAACAAGTCCTTGTCTCGTTTCCTTAGCAATATGTGTGCTAATTTTCACCTCCTTCCGTTCCTCCAAGGCTACATTCTCTATTGCCTCTTTCTCACGGGGTAGGATTTGTTTCTCCTCTTGTTTCACCATTCTCAACAGATCTGGAGACATATCATAATCCCTATCATCTTCAAAGTCCTAAAGTTCTTTTAAACACATGTCTTGCTCAAAAGAGAATCTAGGATTTGTAGTATCAGTACTCATGTTGTTGATATCTAGGGACCTGTGGGGTACAAAAGAATGTACAAAGAATAAATGAATTTTTGGAATGCTGTTTTTTATGTTATGGATGAAATGAAAGAATGTAAAGGTCAAAAGAATATTGAACGGTATAAAAGAATATTCACTTGGATTGATAAAAAAAGTTACGTTTTATTGAAATGTAAATATCTGAACATGAGCCTATTTTACAAATGAAATCTTACTACTCCTAGGCTTTAGAGCAATAAGAGTGTTCTGGAAATTACTCTGAAGAATCTTTAAAAACTACAGGAAGTTCCTCTGCAACCCAATTGTTCAAAGAGCTTTCTGGTTCGTAAGGGCGAATGCCCTCAAGGTTTCCTTGTCCAAATTCTTCATTATGCACAGCATTAATGTAAAAGCTTCCTTTTTCAGGCAACCCTCCTTTAGGGAGAATCATCCCTCCTGATACAAAGGTTTGGGATATATGGGGGAACATCATTGATTCCCACTCTACTTCTCTTCCACTTAAATGCGCCCTTCTCCTCTCTTGACGCTTCTCTATTTCCCTCCTCCTTTGCTTTTGATCTGGCTTGTAACCCAAACCAAAATGGTCTCTCTTCTCTTTTAACTCTGGAATTTGAATCCCTCCTTGAAGATATCTTCCCAATCATTTTCCTGGCAAAGCTCCTTTTCCCATTGTCATTTGCAGACTCATCCTTGTAGTTCTGGACATCTTGGGCACCGGCAACTTACTCCCTTCTGAAATGAATGTTGCATTGAGAAATTCTAATGAACAGAAAGAGCATTCAATTGCCTTCTCATTTGCTTCTACATAAGGCGCATCACTGGTAACTGTCGCTATAATGTCCTCCTCCGTGTTTATAGTGACCAACCGTCTATCAGCTACTAACTTCAATTTCTGGTGCAAAGATGAGGGCACCGCTCCTACCGAGTGTATCCAAGGCCTCCCCAACAAGCAATTGTAAGAGGGCTTGATGTCCATCACTAAAAAGTCCACCTTATAGGTATTTGGCCCAATTATTAAAGGAATATCAATTCTTCTCATGACCTTTCTCTCCGTACCATTGAATTCTCTCACTACATTATGGCATGTTTTCATATGAGAACTGTCTATGGGTAATCTGTTCAGTGTAGATAATAGTAAGACATTTAAGGCCGATCCATTATCAATAAGCACACTCGGTAATGTATACCCTTTACAGCGAGTAGTGATGTGCAAAGCTTTAGCTGATCCCATGCCACCAGGTGGGATTTTATCATCATTAAAATAGATGAAATTGTCAGCACTTATGTTACTAACTAATCGATCCAACTTGTTGACGAATATATCATTAGTAACATAAGTCTCGTTGAGCATTTTCATCAATACTTCCCGATGTACCTCTAAACTTAGAAGCAAAGCCAATACTGATATGCGAGCTGGCTGTTTACGCAATTGTTCAACCATGCTGTACTCACTGTGTTTTACGAATTTTAGAAATTCTTTGGCTTCTTCTTCCTTTACTGGCTCATTGACTAGTGTCTCAATCCCCTTTCCTTTGTCAAAGGCTTTTGCTTTTGTGGGCTCAACTCTGATGCCTTCTGCATCATAACACTTCCCACTACGTGTGTAAGAACCTTCACCCTGAGCCTCCTTGGAAGCACTAGCTATACCCTCTTTTTCTGGTATTGTCACATCGCAGTTATAATTCTAGGGTACCCTATTGTTATCCTTATAAGGAAAGGAAACAGGTTTATGAATGATGACTTTCGGTACTATTGGTATTTTAACTTCATTATTTCTTGGTAAAGAAATAATGATCCTTGGCCGGTTTTGATTCTTCTGTGCTCCTTCTAATGTGCATATATGTCCCTCATCTGAGCCAGCTTCATAAAATTCCAGCTCTTTATTATCCATAAGGCCTTGTATCAAGACCCTAAACTCTTCACATTCCTGGATCTCGTGTCCCTCTTCAGCATGGAACTCGCAGTAGTCCTTTACTCCTCTATTCCTTTCTTTAGAGATTATCATCTCCTTTTTTACCATTTCTTCCCAAATCACTTTCATCGGCGTTCTCACGTCAGTCACGCCCTCCTTAATCCTTCTCGTCCTAGTATCCTCAATTGCGTTTACCCCTTGATCACCATGATTTCCAACGGGTTCTCATTATTAGGGGTGTCGTCGAACTTTAAAACCCCCATTTTGATAAGTCTTTCCACTGCTTTTTTAAAGCCAGTGCAATTTTCGATTGAATGCCCCGATATCCCTGCATGGTATTCACATTTGGCGTTTGCATCGTACCATTTAGGGTATAGGGTTTGTAGTGGCTTCAAATGAAAAGGAGCTATTGCATGCGTATTGAATAAACTTTGATAAAGTTACTGGGATAGGCGTAAATGAGACCTTCTCAGAATTTTGTCTCGGGCCAGATCCTTGCTTTTGAGAATCCTGTTGCCCGACTGTAGTTACTCTGGGCTGACTAACCGTAACCGCTTTATAACTACTCATATTGTTCACCTCATTATCTTTCCTAATTGGGGCTGATCTTTTGGCAGTTTCTCCTTTTATCTTGCCACCCTTTATGGCATTCTCAATCATTTCTCCTGACATAACTATATCAGCAAAACTCTTGGTGGTACTGCCAATCATGTGAGTAATGAATGGGGCCTTCAAAGTGTTAATGAACAGCATAGTAGTTTCTTTCTCCAAGAGCGGTGGTTGAACTTGCATGTAACCTCCCTCCACCTCTGGACATACTGCCTAAAACTTTTATTAGGCTTCTTTTCCATGTTCTACAAGGTAATTTTATCAAGAATCATGTCAGTCACATGATTATATTACTGCATAAAGGCTTGCGCTAAGTCTCTCCAAAAATTGATCCTTGCACGACTCAATTGATTATACCATCTAGCCATTGCTCCAACCAAACTGTCTTAAAAAAATGGATCAATAATTGATCATTGTTTACATAGCCAGTCATCCGTCTACAAAATATAGTGATATGGGTCTCAGGGCAGGTAGTCCCATTGTACTTCTCAAACTCTGGCATCTTGAACTTATGGGGAAACACCAAATCTGAGACCAAACTCAAGTCTTTGGCATTGATTCCTTAACGATTATCAGCATTTTCTAATGCCTTAAACTTCTCTTCTAACCATTTACAACTTTCCTCCAATTGCCTTGATGATTCGAGCCTCCTCTCTTCCCTCTCAGCTACATCTAAATTAGGGATGACTGACCCCAAGCCAGTTTGAAAGTTCATGGGTATTCCGGCATCCCCTTGCCCCTGTTGAGGCCTTATCGTGATGGACGGTGTTCGAGGATATGCTTCAGATTGAGTTTACACATGGGGTGGAGTAAAACTCGGAGGATGATCCTCATTATCTCCTTCAGTGATGGTCATAGGTGCCTTTCCTTTAGCTGTCGCCCCCTTCAGCAACTGAGCCATCTCAGCCATCATATTCCTTTGAGCCTCCAACATTTGATCCTTCATCTCTTGTTGGATTTTTGCCAATTGCTCCTGCAACTGTTCTTGTATTTTTTTCTGAATCTGCTCAAGTCTTTGATCCATATTCTTTGACTTAGCGCGTATACTATAAGGATGTGTTGCTTCCAGATTTTTTTTCTCTTACTTTCTCTTTCTCCCTAATAATTTTAACTAATTAGGGTTTTTCTATAAACTTGAATGCATATGATGCGATGAGATGCAAATGCATGAATGCTAAAAGATATTGATTCTGATTCAGTTTCTTTTTAGAAAACGTTATTTAAAAGACAAAAATCTTTACACAAAACGGACTACAAATACGCCTTCGCCCTCAGGCCCAGAGTTTTAATCCTATCCAACAACGAAGCTAACTCTAAACCTCTATCTGTCACTAACTCATATTTTGTACTTAATACGTTAGCTTGTGCTGCTAGGTCTTGTAAATGATCAGCAACGTCTCGGATCTGGACTATGGCTTATCCCATGAGATAATCCCTATCTTTAACATGATCTTAAAGATGGTGAAGCTCTTCTTTCCAATGTCCTTCTCTTGCCTCGAGCTGCTCTATCCGTAGTTCACAGTTTTGCAATGCTGCTTCCAACCTTCCAATATCGTGCTTCATTTCTTCGATCTTGTTCAGACTTGCTTTTAACTCGATCATAGAATTACGACTTCGATGATGATGAAGAGATCGTCCAAGCTCTGTCACCTTAGCTTTTAATCCTTGGTTCTCCTTCTCTAAGGCCTGATTCTGCGTTTGTATTTCTTGGAACTTCTTCTTCCAATACTCAACCTTGGCTCTTCCTTCTTGAACCTCTTGTTGCCACTGTTCTGAATACTTCCCCAATCCAGCTCTCTTTAATGATAGTTGTGTCTTCTTATACTGCGTCTTCAAGTTATCTCGGTCTTCCTCAATCTTCCTCTTTTCTTTCCTTACTTTTTCGACCTTAATTTTTTGAACGTCAACATCTAAGCTTAGGTACATCTTTTCCTTTTCGAGCCTTTCTATCTTTCTTCCAAGCTCCAGATTCTTCCTTTCAAACTCTTGCTTTATGACCTCTAACTCTGATGGAATCACTCGTAAATTCTCCTCCATTGATTGAGCAGCCTCCAAACTCGGTCTAGGGATGTTATCATTAACCCTCTTACTAAACCACCCTTTGTATTCAAAAGTTGTCGTCGATCCTTTAGTCAAAATCTTCACACAGCAAACCTTCTTTCAAGCCTAAAAAATTTCTCGCATCTTCTTCTTATAATGATCCCCTTTATATGAGAAGTCACTCTGTGCTAGCCCTTGTGTTGCCGGTATAAACTACTTCACCTTATATTGCCTTAGGATGAGTAATGGTGTATAACCAACAACCCCCCAAATTCCAAAAAAAGAAACCCAATCAAAGCTTCTGCAACGATAAAGAATTTTGCTAGGGGTCATCCAAGGGGCTTTCCATATAACATCTTCTTCTCAGAGGTTCTGAAGTATTTCTATCCACCTTTCCTCTGTAATGTCATCCCTCCTTGGTGTAGCTGCTGCTTCTTTTAGCGAAGAATTATCTTTAAAGAACACTCGGCAAGGAACCCTATCGACCTTCCAAAAGTGACTGTGGAACCAAACTAACAACAATTGTGTACATCAAATGAATCTACCTTCACCAGCTCTCCGACATGCACTCAAGGATCTAAACGTCTCAGCTAGGATTGTAGATACTAGTGTATTCTGCTTACGTAATCGATCGAATAAATTCGCAACTACCTCATCTATGTGTTCCATAGCTTTTGGGAAAATCACCAAGCCATAAATACTTAAAGCCAAGACATCAACCCTCCTCTTCACATCTGGGTGTGTCAATATTAGATCCCTCAAGCTTGCCCACGGAATACATTTACCCTCACCCTTTTGTTGGACTTGAGCTGCGGCCCATTGTTCACTCATCCTTGTGATCATCATTAATTTCTTCACGAAAACAGGAAGATAAGCAGCCCTAACATAAGCTTTGTTACCTTGAATTTTTGGACAGTGAAGCAAAGTCGTATAGTCCTCCAAGGTAGGTACTAAGTCTACCTCTCCAAATGTAAAACAACTATAAGAAGGATTCCAAAACTGTACCATAGCTCGAAACAGATGCCTATCCACCTTGATGTCTAGCAAATAGGGAAGATTTCCACAATTCTGGTAGAACAACTGCTTAGCCTCGTCATCCCATTAGGCCCAAATATTCTTCAACTCCTGAGTCTCATTCTGTGTTGAACTGATACGAGTGAAGTCCCACAACTCTGATGTGTACCCTTCGATAATGCTATCTCCCTTCTTTAACTGGGTTTTCTCTGACCAAGTACAGACAGAGGCATTGTCCTCCACTTTATCAAGATATTCATTTCTCATTACAAAACTTTCTAATCTAGAAATCAAACCGTAAATCGACACCTTTAAATGTTGAGTGACATGCAATAATAACAAAATAAAATAAGTTAGTATCATGCATAAAAGTATAATAAACAAGAACTTATAAGGGTAATTTACTAAAGGCTATCACTATGCTCCCTAAGGTAAGTACTTAAAGTTCACTATATGTGTTTTAGTTCTAAAGCGAGGGTACCTGAACCAGTAGATTCCTCGGCCCTCACCTATTATAGGCTCATATGTACCAAGTTCAATTCAGGGGGACACATTTCCCTATGGCCATACGGAGATGAAAATCTCACGAAGACATAGGTATAGATGTATCCTGGAAGCAATCCACTAGCTCATACGGAGATGAGAACCTCACAAAAGCTTAGCTTCTCACTCCCACTTAGGGGTGCGACCACAGCGGTCATGCAAATGCAATGTACGACAACAGATGATAACAAACATATGCAGGAAACACATGTAAAAAGGATCAATTTTTTAAAATTTCCAAACTTACGATATTAAGACAGAAAATAATCAATTTCTTGGCTTGACTCTCTTAGGTCCCCAGTGGAGTCGCCAAGCTGTTGAAACCTCCCTTTTTGAAAAGCGAGATTTTTGAAAAGACGGGAGTCACCACCAACCTTTTAAAGTGTGATTAGATCACTTCATAAAACATTTTGGTCTACGAAATTATGAGAAAGTGGGTTCGGGAGTCGGTTACGTACGAGGAAGGGTTAACACCCTCGTAACGCCCAAAATTGGTACCAAATTGAATAATTTTGTCTTATTGTCAAAAGTTTGAAAGAACTTAGAAATAAGATCTCTTTTAAAATTGTAATAATTTGAGTTAAAAAGAATCAAGATTCCTTTGCTTCAAAAGAATATAAGCATCACATCCATCATGATTGGACACAATATTCTTAAACTTTCGAAACAAAAATCATCTTGTGATTTTCAAAACTTATTTAGAAGGATATTTTAGGCATTTAGACAAACGGGAAATCGCAACCCAGCATGTTAGGGCACTACTTCCCGAATTCCTAACTACCAAAAACATTGCCTTATTTTTAATTCCTTTGGATCGAATGAAATATAAAAGTTTTAAAGTGATGATCCATTTAACTTATTACAAAGGATCAATATTAAATAAATTAACCTACATAATACCTACTTTAACATTCCATGCAAATATAAAAAAAATGATGAATAATGGCATAAATTACACAATATACGTTATCATCTTATGCATATATGATCATAGATAACATAAATATACATGCATTATCGTTACATGCAAAATACAACGTAGAGCATAATGAATACAACAATATAAATTGCATATATATATAATAATATTTTATGCAAATGTAACTTAAATCAACATAAATAATTAATTTTCATGCGAATATGTAAAGACAATAACATAAAACAAAAATTTAACCTACTAAAACAATATTAAAATAAAAAAACAAAATTAAATAAGCAAATTATAAACATATAAAATATAAATAAAATAAAATAAAAATAAATATTTTTTAAAAATATTTAGAATAATATAAGAATGATAAAGGAGAACCTTTTTTTAAAAAAATGATTAATATATAAATCATATTATAGGATATAATAACTTAATATATAAAAAAAGTAATATGCTAAATATTGATATTACACATATTTATTTAATAATAATAATTAAAAAAACCTATGTAATTAATGAGCAATAAAATAATGTATATAAAATAAAATAATATAAAGAATAATATATGGTAAAATATAACATATAATAAAATTTATAAACAAAATATATAATGATATAATCAAGATGATAGATAATATATAAAATAATATATAAATATATAGTAAAATGTATGTAATATAATATATAATAATGTATAATAATATAATAAATAATATACACAGAAAAATAATATATATATACTTTTTTTATATAACTAATGTTTATAAGAATATATATAGTATTTAAAAATAAATTGAATTTTTATAAAAAAAATTAAAATTTAATTTAATTAAAAATTTTGGGTTAATTACAAATAAATGAAAAATTTTGGGCCTAATTGAAATGCGCGTTAAATTTAGAGGGACTCACTAGGCAATTAACCCTAATCCCAAAAACGTCGTCGTTCCCAGAATAAGCTTTAATAGCCATTAGGACTAGATTGAATTAATCGTAAAATATTGGGGTCAATTTAAAATAAAAATAAAATGGAATTGTAAATTTAAAAAATGCGGAAGGATCGATTGGGTAATTTTCCCTTTAAACGAAAACACGCGGATCCTATTCGGGTTTCGGGTCAACACGCGGATCCTGGGCTTAAACGATGTCGTTTTGAAGCTATTTGGTTTTAAACAAAATGGCACCGTTTTCGTAAGGCTATATAAGGCAAATATCAAGCCTGAAATCATTTTGAAACCTTGTTTTTTTTAAAAAAAAGAAAGAATCCCTCTGAAAGAGGGTTGGGGGTCTCGGAGGTCTATCGAGCCTCCGTCTGGAGGTTTGCACGCGCTCACACGTGCTCGTCAACGCCGCCACTTACGGCGGTCGGAAGCTGGAAAGTTTCCTTTTCCAACGTAGATCGAATCGGCACATTTCTTTTCTACTTATTTTATGATATCAGCATGTATTTGTAAAGAAAAAATGAAATAATCACCTCTGCGCTCTTCAATCGACTGTTGGTTTCTTTTAGTGTAAAATGTGTTTCTTTTTATTGGATCTGTGTGTAAAAAACGTAGTTACAAATTAGAACAAAAAGGGGTTTTTATAACCCTCTGTTACATTTTAGGAAAGAATCCTCTGATTTCTTTCCAAGTTTGTTTCTTTAGTTGCTGTGGTTCCTTCTTCTTTTGCAGGTACCGGCGAGGAGACTAGCAATGAATGGGCACTGATGACGGCACACTGGCGTTTATTCGTACGTTGATCACGGTGTGATACGGAGCCTGGAATCACGGCACTGATGGTGGGTCACTGTGAGAGGAAAGGACGCATCGGTTGGAGTGCTTGCGACGCCTAGGGTTTCTAAAACCCTAGGTCTGCTGTCCCTGTTTTACAGTTTGGGCCTCTTGGGCCCCATTCGTTTTTGGGTTAAGGGTGTAATGGGGTAGTGGGTAATTTTAGGCTAATTGGGTCTTGGGGTATTTTGGGTGTAACCGGGTAATGGATTTTGGGCTATAAATGTAACTGGGTTTTGGGCTTTGTATATGGACTGTAAAAACTTTTATTTAATTTTTGTTTTTATGTTTTTATTTATTTATTTATGGGCCGAGCAAATTTTGGTCATTGCACCTATTACATGCTAAAACTCACATATATATAATTTAATGTAAATGTCTATCCAATATACCCTCATTGGCACGACAAGTTAACATCCAAACCTATATCTACTTATATAAATTTATAAGCCAACATCAAGGCATATAGGCAAATAAACTTAACCCACATCACATTGGCAAATAGCATAAAATAAACTCCTATTAATGTCATTTATAACCATTATCAAAACAACCAAAACTACCCATATGATGAATGGATAGTGTGATTGTGCTCCTACGCGATTCCAACCGGTTGAGCTTTTCGATGATCTACAGGAAAATAAAACCATTAACATAAGAAAACAATGCTTAGTAAGCTCGTATAAATCTTAAATGTAAACTTACGAATAGGCTCAATTTATGAAATTCATAAATAATTCCTTTAACATGCTTAAAATATTATCCATTTCCTATTACAATACCAACCTCACAAGTTAGGGGGTTTAGTAATGAAACCTCAAACATTCATCCATATGAAGGAACATATAATAGAATCAAATCTATATACATAACATTCCTCGCATCTCTAATATGTAACATTCATACCTTCAAAGATTTTATGCCAAAACTTTCCATTCCATATATTATAGTTTCATAACATTTTATATAATTAATTTCATTCGTTTGAGCCTTTATTACCCATTTATATCATGGAAAGAATTTCACTATATAAATCATTCATTCACATAATTCAAATGTTACCTTTTCAATCCAAATACTTATATTACATTTTCAATCTGTATTCTCAATAACATAGTTTATTTATATAACCATTTCATTTTAACCCTTAATTACCCGTTGAACCAAATAGAACAACATCGGATACTCGGGAGCCATGCTCACATAAAGTGTGCCTGTATATGTAATTGAAACCTTTTTTTATAATTCTCACACGAGCTGTGAGTCGGGATGTTAGCTACGTAGCACCCCTAACCCGTATCGGTTGCCAGAAAGGGGTTACGAGGCATTACCAGACAAGACACAAATTCCAAACATTTAATTATACACATATGTTATATTCATATAACTAAAACATAAATCTATTTAAACATTAACCACATAATGTAAATCATAACACAAATATCAATGAAAACTCAAAGTCATATATAATATACTTCTAAATACATACAAAATTCATGTATTATTATCATTAAAGAAACCTAATACCTCAAAGAATTTTAGTATTTAATAACTCATTTAATAACATGTGTTTAATAACCGAGCATATCATATAACCAAAATTTATTTAATATTAACATATGCGAATTTGGCTTTTGAAAATATAATCAATATACATTTGTATATTATACCATATTACCAAAACAAAATGAACCATTTTGAGTACAAATAACAAATCAAAGAACATCTAATTCGCATGCTAATTTTTCTCATACCAAAATACATATACACAACCAATTAATGAGCCATATATATTCGGTCATCAAATTTAACCTCAATAGAATCTGCCATTATCACAACTAAATCTCAATTAGGTATACCATTTCATAGTTAACATTATTAATGTAACAACCCAAACTCAGCCTGGACGTTATGGCCGAATCTGTCGCATCATATTGAGGTATTTTAGCGAAAATCGTGTTTTCATTGAAAACCCTTCTTAAAATAAAAGAAGCCTTAACTATCCTAAAAAAAAACCCCTCTCAATCACTTGTTTAAAATATATAATTTTATGAATACATGTCATTTTAAAATGTAGTTGCGGAAACGTAGAAAAGTCATACTATCGTTTAAGAAACCATGTTCAACTTCTTATAATTACATAACATAAAAATAATAATCCAAATAATAATAATGCGGAAGCCCTATTACAAACTGATTTGAAAAGTACTTAATAATATAGAAACTGATAAGCTTTTAAAAGAAAAAAAAAAACAAGTTCAAATTATCTTGCTAGCTGGCCACCCAGAATCCCTCCAAACATCGAACCTTCTACTGAGCATCACCTGAAAATAAAATAAAAGAGGGGGTGAGTTATCGCAAACTCAGTGTGTACAACCCTCGATGAAAACAAGCATTCAAAAATCATCATACATCAAACATGCAATGCAATGCAGCGCAACCCACCCCAACAATCCAACCGGTACACTTCTACTCCATCCCCCGATTCATATCCTGTGGGGATATAAATATCGACCCACCCAACCGATACACATTAATGGTAGCTCGGTTACGGAACTACCTAAGTTGCAGCAAGCTACCAATCACATATTGGGCTTAAAAGCCGTAGGTGGATCCACGGTTGTCAAGCAACCATGCGACCCTCATATACTCCCTCCGTTCCATAATTCCCAACCTATATGCAACCTAAATAGGATATCATGTGAATGCATATAAATGTTTGTAGCAATCATAAATCTTACGCACAACACCTAGGGGTATTTTAGTCATTTTTGCCCTTTAGGGCATTTTGGTAATTTTCCTTTATTAGGGGTTTTTACTTACCTTGGCCCGCTAAAAATCCCGTGAACTAAGATGAATAGATACTATGCACTAGGTAGGATTCCAGAGAAGAGGAGGTAAGTCATGAAGACTGCTTAAGTACCAAGCTCTCCCTAGATCCAATCCTAGACATGCATATACCCATTGCCACACCTTAACCCTATGACTTGTCCACGGTCGCAATATATTAATTAAGTTTTATATGGTTATCATATACTAGGCCCAAAACCCCTATATACATCCATATGGCCCTCTTGGCCCAATCTCATTCATATGGCCCATCAGGCCCAATTCGCATTCATATGGCCCATCAGGCCCAATTCACGTTCATATGGCCCATTCGGCCCAATCTTATTTATACAGCCCAAATCACATTATATTCATGCTCATATACAAATTTCCTATCACATAGCATCACCTATCAAAATTTGCCTATTATGGGCTCAACAGCCTATCGGGCCCATTTAGCCCATTCCGGCCCACTTGGCCTATTCACAACCCAAGTCCATGGAATCGCCCATGGGCCTCAGGAAACCTATCGGTCTCTCCCTTACGAGTATTCATGCACTCACAAGACTACTATAGCCACACTTTTAGCTTTTAGGCATTTCGACTTTTTGGCTTTTCGGCTTTTTGCAGATCTACTTGTGTGTGCAGTGTAAGTACACACCTGGTAAGCAAGCATTATGCGATCTTCTTAGCCCCAAAACTTGAACACAAATCTCAAATAGCTTTTCCTTGATCACGTACCCCTTAGATCAATACCGTAACACTTAAGGAGCAATTCGACAATGAGCTAAGATCCGAGATCTGATACTAACTCCCTACCACAGTTGATTAGAAAAAGTGAGGGACAATATTCGATACTTAGCAAAGAAAACCAATTGGAAGAGTAACACTTATACTAGATTTGGTCGAAGAGTATTCGGCTCTAGAGATCTGAATGGCACAATTGCTTATTCGGTACCAAGGGAGAGAGGAAGAAGAATCGGCTAAACCCAAAAGTGAAATAAAGAAATCAGCACAGGGAAAATAAAAAGAGAACAAGGGTTTTCAACTTTTGGAGAAATCGACAGAAAGAAAAGGAAGAAAACAAAAGGGTTTTTGGCTTTTAGGGAAGAGGGTTTCTGGCAACAAGGTAAGAAAAATAGTTCGACATTAGCCTCATACCCTTGTATTCGGCACCTACTTATAACCTTATAGCTAAATTGCCTGGCCCTCAGTTCCCCATTCGGCTCCATCACTTCCCTCGCTCATCTCCTCATTTTTCTCCCTGATAACCCCTTGATCTTTTCTTTAATTTTCTCTCCTGAACTGTCCCCTTAGAGTCCATCTTCACGCCACTTCCAACCTTTTAGAAGGCCAAAATTAAACTCCTAAAAATCCTAAGATAGGATTTGAACCTAGGATCTCCTTGCTAGCCACTAACGCCACCTCCCTACACTCTAAGTGGCGTCACTTAGCCACTCCACCACAAGGCTTTTTGATACCATTTTCCCCTATCTTTATTTCAAAGCCCAACTACTTGCCAACAAGGCCCTTCTAATTATTAAACTTTAATTCGTTCTACCGCTAGATTCAAACTCAACCCTTGACCAAGACCTACCATCGCGTAATTAACACTTAATCAGAATTGCTAAGCACAAAAAAAAAATTTCAAGATTTCAAGATTTTTGGGTTTCGAGATTTTTCGGGCGTTACAACTCTACCCCCTAAAAAGAATTTCGTCCTCGAAATTTTACCTGATTCAAACAGTTGAGGATATTGACGTCGTATCACTTCCTCAGGTTCCCAAGTAGCCTCCTCGGCCTTGTGATTATGCCAAAGTACTTTGACTAGTGGAACGGACTTCCTTCATAATACATTGACATCTCGGCCAATTATTTGTATGGGCTCCTCCTCAAAAGTTAGGTCTAGCCTAACCTCGATTTCTTTAACCGCCACGACATGTGAAGGATCCGAGCGATACCGTCTCAGCATGGAAACATGGAACACGTCGTGGATCTGGCTCAGTTTAGAGGGTAATTCTAGCTGATAAGCGACTGGCCCAATCCGCCTTATAACCCGATATGGCCCAATAAACCTTGGGCTTAGCTTACCGTTCTGTTCAAACCTTAACACTTTTTTCCACGGAGAGACCTTAAGAAAAACTAAGTCTCCTACCGCATACTCTATCTCTCATCGTTTAAGGTTAGCATACGACTTCTGTCCATCTGAGGCTTCCTTTAACCGATCCTGAATCAATTTTAACTTATCCTCAGTATCGGCTACTAACTCAAGCCCCAAAACTCTTCGTTCGCCCAACTCTGTCCAACATGTTGGAGTTTGACACCTTCGCCCATACAGTGCCTCGTATGGAGCCATCCCAATGCTTGCTTGATAGCTATTATTACACGCGAATTCGGCTAACGATAAATAGTCCTCCCAACTACCTCGGAACTCAATCACACATCCCCTCAACATATCTTTCAATACTTGAATCACTCTTTTCGATTGTCCATCAGTTTGCGAGTGGAATGCCGTACTGAAGTTCAACCTAGTACCCAACGCCTCATGTAGCTTGTTCTAAAACCACGAAGTGAAACATAGGTCCCTATCAGATATTATGGATGCTGGCACTCCATGCAATCTCACAATCTCCGTCACGTACAGCCTAGCCAGCTTTTGTAACTAGTAACCAGTGCGAACCGGTACAAAATGGGCAGACTTGGTTAACCGATCCACTATAACCCAAATCAAGTCTTTCTTAGTAGGCGTCAAGGGTAGCCCACTAACAAAGTCCATAGTGATCCTTTCCCACTTCCAGAGTGGAATCTTCACTGGCTGAAGCAATCCTGAAGGCAACTGGTGTTCCGCCTTCACCTTTTGATAGACCAAGCATTTACCTACGAATTCCATAACCTCGCGCTTAAGTCCAAGCCACCAATAAAGCTCACGCAAATTCCGATACATCTTTTTTCCTCTAGGATGCATAGCATAGAGACTGCTATGTGCTTCCCACAGAATGGACTGCCTTAGATCATTATCCTTTGGTATACACATTCTCCCACGGAAACACAATACTCCTTCACTATTTATCCTAAAATCCGAAGTCTCCCTACTCTCCACTTGTTTAAAACGAGGACTCAAAGTCTCATCCACTAATTGCTTACTCCTTATCTGCTCGACCCATACCGGCTTTACTTGAAGCTCAGCTAACAAGCTACCATCATCCAACAAGCTTAAACGGGCGAGCATAGCTCTCAAGTGTGACTTAGCCCTATGACTCAACTCGTCGGCCACCATATTTACTTTGCCAGGGTGGTATTCAATCGTACAATCATAATCCTTCAATAATTCCACCCACCTACGCTGCCTAAGGTTTAGCTCCTTTTGGGTAAGGAGGTACTTCAAACTCTTGTGGTCTGAATAAATTACGCACTTCTCCCCATATAAGTAATACCTCAATATCTTAAGCGCGAACACCACTGCAGCTAGCTCCAAATCATGGGTTGGGTAATTCACCTCGTGAGTCTTAAGTTGCCGTGATGCATACGTAACCACCTTTCCTTCTTGCATCAATACACAACCTAAGCCCATATATGACGCGTCACTATAAACTGTAAACTCCTTTCCAGGCACTGGCTGAATCAACATAGGAGCCTCAGTTAAAACTTTCTTAAGTTTTCCAAAACTCTCCTGCTGCTTGTCCGTCCAAACAAACGGTACCCCCTTCTTCAACAACTTAATTAAGGGTGCAGCAATTACTGAAAAACCCTCAACAAACTGCCTATAATATCCTGCCAAGCCCAGAAAACTTTAAATTTCTGATACTGACTTGGGTGTTTTCCAGTCTAACACCACTTCAACTTTCTGATGACCCACCTTAATCCCCTCAGTTAACACCACATATCCTAGAAAAGTAACCTCCCTTAGCCAAAATTCGCACTTACTGAATTTGACATACAGCTGCTTCTCCCTCAAAGTCTACAACACAATCCTTAAGTGCGCATCATGCTCGTCCTCATCTCTTGAGTATACCAAAATGTCATCTATAAAAGCTACTACGAACTATCTAAGTAGGGTTGGAAGACCCGATTTATAAGATCCATAAAAGTGGCAGTTGCGTTTGTCAGCCTGAATGGCATCACCAAGAACTTGTAGTGCCTATAACGAGTTCTGAAAGCTGTCTTATGAATATCTACCTCCTTAACCCTCAATTGGTGATATCCCGAACGCAGGTCAATCTTCGAGAAAACAAAAGCTCCCCTAAGCTGATCAAAAAGATCATCGATTCTCGGTAGGGGGTACTTGTTTTTAACAGTTAACTTGTTTAACTGTCGATAGTCGATGCACATTCGCAAGGTTCCATCCTTGTTCTTCACGAATAACACCGATGCTCCCCATGGAGACACACTTGGTCAGATGAATCCTCGATCCACCAATTGCTGAATCTGTGCCTTAAGTTCCACCAACTCCTTTAGTGCCATATGGTAAGGAGTGATAGACACCGAAACCATCCTACGTAACAACTCGATTCCAAATTCTACCTCCTAGCTGGGTGACAACTCAGGCAGCTCCTTGGGAAAGACATCTGGAAATTCCTTAACTGTTCTCAATTCTTTAACAGTAGGGCTCTTAGCCTCCTTATTACTAATATAAGCCAAAAAGGCTTCGCATCCATTTTGTACTAACTTCTCAGCCCTTAATGCCGAAATCACGTTCGACAGATAATTTTAGCGTTTACCAATCACCACTACTTTATTGCCCTCCGCCTTTCTTAACGCCATTAGCTTTGCAGCACAATCCAAGGTGGCTCGGTGCCTCACCAGCCAATCTATACCCAAGATTAAGTCAAACTCGCTAAACGACAGCTCCATCAAATCCGCTAAAAAAGTAACCCCTTGGACTACTAAGGGTACCTCCCTAAACAATTTAGTCACTCCTACTAACTACCCTAACGGACTTATCACAGCCATCTCATTCAAAGTAATTTCAAACATATCACCCAAAGATTCAGTCATATTGCATGCAACATATGAATGCGTCGATCCAATATCAATCAATGCTGTGTAAGGTAACCCATATACAAAAAACATACCCGTTATCACATCTAGGGCATCCTCGTCTTCGCGGTGACGAGCAGTATAAACCAACGTTGGCTGTCTCGCCTCAACATGGCCTGCATTTCCGCCTGGTGCTCCACGTCCACGTCTATTTCCGTTACCACCCCTGGCCTGTCCATGACCCCTTGGCGGCTGCTGACCACCCCTTGGTGGCTGTGCACCACCTCGGCCCACGTCTGGCACTTGTCTCAGCATTCTAGGGTAATTCCTGATCCTATGCTCCTTAGATCCACAAGCTAAACAAGCTCTCGTCCTCTCCTAACACTCGCCTACATGACCTTTCCCACAATCAGCACAAGATGGCACCCCCGGATTAACAGCAGGGGGCCCTGCTCTAACTGGCTCATTAACTCTGGCCCTAGCCCTAGGCCTCTGTCCAACACCCGCGGTCTTAGCCTCCCTCTTATTCTTACCCCTTTCTTTTTTCCGATTTAAGCGTTCAGTACGCTTAACCTCCTCTGCTATCTTTGCTTTCTCCCCCAATTCCAAGAAAACTCGTTCCCTTTGTGGAGCTATCAAGACCCTAAGGCTATCTTTAGGTCCATCCTCAAACTTAACACAATGCTCATAGTCCGTTGCCACTATAACTCTTGCATACCTACTAAGGCGTAGAAACTCCGCCTCGTACTCCGCCACCGATTTATTTCCTTGGGTCAAGTTCATGAACTCCTTCCTTCTAGCATCCATATAGCTTGCACCCATATACTTCCCTTGGAATGCAGCTTTGAAAAACCCTAAGTGACCCACTCCGGTTGGGTGCCCTCTTTCACCGTCAGCCACCACTGGTAAGCTTCTTCCCTAAGTAGTGACACGGCTCCTTTTAACTTTTGTTCTGATGAACAGTCCAGGTCCTCCATTATCCTTTCAGTGGCCTCCAACCAATATTCCGCTACGTTAGGCGCCACGTTAGCCATGCCCTTAAAGATCTTCGCCCCGTTTGATCGAAGTCACTCCGTAATGGACCCCCTATTTCCAATGCCATTGTTGGGCCTAGTGACCCTTTCCAAAATCCTCAGCATTTCCTGCGACAACACATCTTCTCTCGCTGCCCGATCATACGGTCCATTCCCAGCCACAGGTGAGGCCGGAGCTTCTTCTACTCCAGCATCGGGCATATGGCTCGATGCCGACGATTTAGCCTTAACACTTCCGCTGCATCTGCCACGGCTTCTTGCACCACTTCTAGCACTCATCGTCGATTCACGTATTATCTAGATTAAATTTTTTTTATGAAGTTTTAGTTAGTTTAATAATTGACCCAATTTTTTATGAAAATTATTAAACAGAAGATTATTTTTGAAAATCCTCTACAGGTTCAAGTTCCTGCGGGCTTTGGTTCCATTCTAACAAGATCACCTAAAGTAGCCCTCTAGCTAACTACTGTATAACAATTTAAACAAATTTAAGAATAAAAGTACTTACTTGGTTCGACGTTGGAGACTCGATGTGCTACTCAGCAAGACTTCCCTTTTTCCAAAACATTGTGATTCAAAATTTTTTTCCAAACACAAAAGAAACCAAGTAATAAGGCCAATTCACAACCCGAGTTTTGCAACCTGGCTCTGATACTACTAAATGTAACACCCCAAACTCGGCCTGGATGTTATGGCCGAATCTGGTGCATCACATTGAAGTGTTTTATTGAAAAACGTGTTTTCATTGAAAACCCTTCTTAAAATAAAAGAAGCATTAACTATCCTAAAAAAAAAACCCCTTTCAATCACTTGTTTAAAATATATGATTTTATGAATACATGTCATTTTAAAATGTAGTTGCGGAAACATAGAAAAGTCATACTATCGTCTAAGAAACCATGTTCAACTTCTTATAATTATATCACATAAAAATAATAATCCAAATAATAATAATGTGGAAGCCCTATTACAAACTGACTTGAAAAGTACTTAATAATATAGAAACTGATAAGCATTTAAAAGAAAAAAAAAAGTTCAAATTATCTTACTAGTTGGCCACCCAGAGTCCCTCCAAACATCGAACATTCTACTGAGCATCACCTAAAAATAAAATAAAAGAGGGGGTGAGTTTTCGCAAACTCAGTGTGTACAACCCTCAACGAAAACAAGCATTCAAAAATCATCATACATCAAACATGCAATGCAATGCAGCGCAACCCATCCCAATAATTCAACCGGTACACTTCTACTCCATCCTCTGATTCACATCCTGTGGGGATATAAATATCGACCCACCCAACCGATACACATCAATGGTAGCCCGGTTGTGAAACTACCTAAGTTGCAGCAAGCTGCTAATCACATATTGGGCTTAAAAGCCATCGGTGGATCCACGATTGTCAAGAAACCATACGACCCTCATATACTCCCTCCGTTCCATAATTCCCAACCCATGTGCAACCTAAACAGGATATCATGTGAATGTATATGAATGTTTGTAGCAATCATAAATCTTACGCACAACACCTAGGGGTATTTTAGTCATTTTTGCCCTTAAGGGCATTTTGGTAATTTTCTTTTATTACGGGTTTTTACTTACCTTGGCCCGTTAACAAATCCTGTGAGCTAAGATGAACGAATACTATGCACCAGGTAGGATTCCAGAGAAGAGGAGGTGAGTCATTAAGACTGCTTAAGTACCAAGCTCTCCCTAGATCCAATCCTAGACATGCATATACCCGTTGCCACACCTTAACCCTATGACTTGTCCACGGTCGCAATATATTAATTAAGTTTTATGTGGTTATCATATACTAGGCCCAAAACCCCTATATAAATGCATATGGCCCTCTTGGCCCAATCTCATTCATATGGCCCATCAGGCCTAATTCACATTCATATGGCCCATTAGGCCCAATTCACGTTCATATGGCCTATTCGGCCCAATCTTATTTATACGGTCCAAATCAAATTATATTCATGCTCACATACAAATTTCCTATCACATAGCTTCGCCTATCAAATTTTGCCTATTATGGGCTCAATAGCCCATCGGGCCCATTTAGCCCATTTCGGTCCACTTGGCCTATTCACAACCCAAGTCCATGGAATCGCCCATGGGCCTCAGGCAACCTATCAGTCTCCCCCTTACAAGTATTCGTGCACTCGCAAGACTATCGTAGACAAACTTTTGACTTTTCGGCATTTCGAATTTTTACCGATCTACTTGTGTGTGCAGTGTAAGTATACACATGGTAAGCAAGCGTTATGCGATCTTCTTAACCCCAAACCTTGAACACAAATCTCAAATAGCTTTTCGTTGATCACGTACCCCTTAGATCAATACCGCAACACTTAAGGAGCAATTCAGCAATGAGCTAAAATCCGAGATCTGATACTAACTCCCTACCACATTTGATTAGAAAAAGTGAGGGACAATATTCGATACTTAGCAAATAAAATGGATTGGAAGAGTAACACTTACACTAGATTCGGTCGAAGAGTATTCGGCTCTAGAGATCTGAATGGCACAATTGTTTATTCGGCACCAAGGGAGAGAGGAAGAAGAATCGGCTAAACCTAAAAGTGAAACAAAAAAATTGGCACAGGGAAAATAAAAAGATAACAAGGGTTTTTGACTTTTGGAGAAATCAACAAAAAGAAAAGGAAGAAAACAAAAGGGTTTTGGGCTTTTAGGAAAGAGGGTTTTCTGGCAACAAGGTGAGAAAAAGATTTCGGCATTAGCCTCATACCTTTGCATTTGACACCTATTTATAACCCTATAGTTGAATTGCCTAGCCCTCAGTTCCCCATTCAGCTCCATCACTTCCCCCCTCTCATCTCCTCGTTTTTCTCCTTGATAATCCCTTGATCCTTTCTTTAATTTTCTCTCCTGAACAATCCCTTTAGAGTCCATATTCACGCCACTTCCAACCTTCTAGAAGGCTAAAATTAAACTCCTAAAAATACTAAGCTAGGATTCGAACCTAGGATCTCCTTGGTAGCCACTAACGCCACCTCCCTACACTCTAAGTGGCGTCACTTAGCCACTCCACCAGAAGGCTTTTTGATGCCATTTTCCCCTATCTTTATTTAAAAGCCCAACTACTTGCCAACAAGGCCCTTTTAATTGTTAAAATTTAATTCCTTCTACCCCTAGATTCAAACTCAACCCTTGATCAAGACCTACCATCGCGTAATTAACACTTAACTGGAATTGCTAAGCACAAAAAAAATTCAAAATTTCAAAATTTTTGGGTTTCAAAATTTTTGGGGTGTTACAATTAACTATATACATTATACTTATAACACCCTAAACTCGACCTAGATGTTATGGCCGAATCTGGCGGCATCACATGAGAGTGCTTTTTAGAAAACCTTAGCAAGTTAAAACTCGTCTAAGTTATTATCTTTTCTTAAGTCATGAAATCCCTATTCCAATTATTACTTGAAAATGTTCTCATAACGCGAAAGCTAAATCGTCATTCATTTTTTCGAAAATAATTAGTTAAATTTCTAAAGCGTATTTTATGGTGTCGCGGTTCATAAGAAAATAACCTTAACAGTTTAAAATCTCAAAACCCAAAATAAATAGTTCGTGTCCAAATACATAATTAATCCCAAAGCAAATATAAAAATAAAGCCGATGAAATAGATGTTACTCAAAAATCCATAAGTGTCTACCAGTGGTCACCATCGAGCCCTCCGTCGCACAGATCCATCTACTACTGAGGATTACCTGACAGATAAAATAAATAAAAGGGGTGAGTTTTCGCAACTCAGTGTGTACATCCCCACAAGCAGCATGCATACAAATAGATAACATAATACAGACATTCGGCCTTAGCCTTACAGATATCGCATGCATAATAGATCAGGTATCAGAAATCAGAAATCATGCCCACCAACCCTGCACACCATCTTCGTCCAACCCAACACACCATGTGGGGATAAAATCGACCCACCCAGCCCTATACACCAAGTATGGGGATACAATCACCCATCCAGCCTTACATACCACATGGTACCGTAAAATAGTACATAAAAGATATACGCAACTTAGCTGCCAGATAACAAGCTAATCGCCTCTCAGACTTCCTTCTCTTCATAGCAATCCCAACCCAATGCAATGCATCATAATTATCATGGCATGCTTATATGCAGATAACGGATCATATCAATATCATGGTAGAACAGATATACAAAATGTGACAGCCCTAATTTGACCCTAGTCGGAAAGTGGTTTCGGGACCACAAAACCGAGTCATAAACATAATTAGATGTTATATTCTGTGCTTATTGTATGTGAAATTAGTATGTGTGAATATTTCGTGCCTTGATTTTATCAATTAGGTGTTAATTTCTAAGAAAGGTCTCATGTGATAAGACTTGAAAATGTGATAAGTGAATTTTAAAGTGGCCAAATAATGCATGAATTATAGACATGGGGGACTTGCATGTCAAATGGACCACTTTTGATATAGTGGCCGGCCATAATGATGGTTGATAGATAATATATACATTTTATTTTAGCATTATAATAATTAATGGCTTTATTTTATGTCATAAAGAATAAATAATTAAGAAAATAGTGATAAAAAAAACAATGCATGTTCATCTTTCTTTTCCCCATTGCCGTAACTAGTGAAAGAAAATTAGAAGAAGAAGCCGAGGCATTCGGCCATGGTTATTTCATAAATCAAAGGTATGTTAATGTGATTTTTATGTAGTTGTTTATGAAATTAAATGGATAAGTGCATTGTATAGATAACCCATGGTTTAAATTCATGAATTATTGAACATATGTGCATTCGGCAATTTGTTAAATTGTGATAATTTGATAGCTTTTGGAAGGTGTTGTCTAGATGTTAAATTTTTTTATATGATGGTCGAATGAGTGTAATGTTAATGAATGATTAAGTTGAATTCATTGTTGAGAGGATGAAGTTGAAGTTTCCGTATATATATATGCTTTTGGGAAAGGAAATTTGTTTTTATTTAGATTAAGCATGTTCATATTAGATTGAGCTTCGAAATGATGTAATTAAGTGTTAAATTTTCCCTTATTATTTCCTGATAAGTTACATAGTTAAGTGTCAAATTTTCCCTTATTATTTCCGGATAAGTTACATTGTTAAGTGTTAAATTTGCCCTTATTGTTTCCGGACAAGTTACAAGGTTAAAGAAAATTTTTAAAGTACTTAGCTAATTGATACTAGGTTAATGGTGTGTGTATAAATCAAAATATAAACTTTGTATAAGTACCAAAGGTTGTTGATGAATTCGGCCTTGGAAGAAATTTTGGTATAAAATGCTTAAATGTTAAATAAATGGTATTAAATTGCTTAAGGTGATTAAAAATGTGTATGACCATTTTGTATTTGAGCTAAAAGTAGCTAAATGGCCTATAAAAATTTCTTGTCATATTCGGCCATAAACTAGCATGTTGGGACTTTAATAAGTTAAATTTTGTTTGAATCAGCTCAAGAGCATAGAGAGCCAATTTTGGATAAAGGGAAAGCAAAACTAGTCGATTAGTCAATTCGTAGTTATTTGATAAAATCCAAGGTAAGTTCTTAAGTGTTTGTGTTTGATCATGTTATATGCTTAAGAGTTGAATAATCATAATTAAGAAGATGTTTGATTGTATATATATATATATACATATACATATGTACTTTGTGTTGAATAAATATTAAATTAAAGTTAAGAGCCGTATGTGACTAGCATATCTAGTCGACTTTGATACTATTAAATGATGTACTAAGATATGTGTTCCAATGTGGAAATTAAACCTTATATGGTTGAAAGGATGAAAATCTTTGTTCATAGATATGTGTTTCAGTTATACGTAATTGAAGTATAAGTTATGAAAGTATGAAAGAACAGGTGAATTGTTTATCGAAATGTGATATTCGGGCCTCGGCCTAGCAAGCTTTAAGCTGGTGAATAATATTATTGGGCTTCGGGCCTAGCAGGCTATAATGCCGGTGAAATGATATCGGGCTTCAAGCCTAGTAGGCGAAATGCCGGTGAATGAGTTCAGACTTAAAGTCTAGCAGGCTTCGTGCCGGTGATGAATTCGGGTTCAAAACCTAGCAGGCTAAATACCGGTGATTTGATAAAAGTCTAAGACTATGAGACCTTGTGTTAAATCGACAATTAAATTCGTTCAATATATTAAGTTGGCCAGGTATGTGATATATACTTATACATGTTTGATCAATTGGAATTGAATCATGAATGTGAAATGAGAAGCATAGGTGAAGATGTCATATGTGTATGTGTGTATTCGGTCATGGTGAAAGGTTATGTGAATTATGTGAAATACCATTTAGATATGAATGACGAAAGCAACTATGGTTATGAAATGGTACAATGGTTGAATTTGGTTAAATTAAAGTTGACACTGAAGTATTTAAATACCTATGTCATATATGTAAGTATGGGTAAAACCATCGTAAATTATCGATAAGGGTGGGCTATGTGCGGAACCATCTTATAATTGCTAATTTGAACAGTTGTGTGTGAATCATTGAGCATGATGTATTGTATTGAGATTATTCTTAAGTGAAATTATAGATATGTGATGAAATTGATTGGTGATATACATGTTTAAATAATATGAATGCAAAGAATATGTGAAAAAGTAAATTTGTAATAAATCTGCTTGGGACAGCAGCAGTAATGTGATTTTGGAAAATCACCATAAATTGTGGGAGTTGAGTTAGAATCTGAATAAATTATGTAATTAAAGCTAAATGAGTCTAGTTTCTTATAAAAGAAACTGTGTAAGCAAAAGAATTGCTGATAATGAGATATTTGAAGTGGCATGGGACAGAGTCAAATGACTTTGGGGTTCCCTGTTCTGTTTTTAGAAAATCATTATAATTTGTACAAAAATGTTTATAAGATAAAATTTATATGCTGAGACTCCTTAATGAGTTTCAGTTTCAAATGAAATCAACAAGAACATATTTTGAATTCTGTACAATGAGAAATTTAATTCGAAGTGAAGAGTGGTCAGATTAGTCAAACAGTGAAACAGGAGAAACTTTAAGAAAAATCTGGAATTGATTGGCCAAACCAAAAATTTTGAAAATTTTATGGATAGAATATATATGAGTCTATTTTCAGGAAAAATTAACAGCAATTGATTTGGAGTTTCATAGCTCCAGTTATAAATAATTTAGTGACTATTGCTTAGGAAGGCAACTTGTAGTGAACTTGTGATTATGTTGTAAACATTGATAAAACTTGTTAATGAGTTGTTTATTAATTTCTTATGAACTTACTAAGCGTAAAGCTTACTCCCCTCTTCTTTCCCATATTCCTAAGGGTTTCCAAGTTAGCTCGGGCAGAGATATTATCAAATTGTCGAGTCTACGCTATCGGCGTAAGTAAATCTTAGTGTTTCGAGTCTATGGCATGTATAGAGTTGTAAAATTGAATATGTAATATTATGATTAAGCCAAAGACTTTGGCTTGTTATTAAGGTAGTTTGATTATTCATATGCTTGTATGTTATTATCTCCTGTGATGTGGTTTATAGCATGTATATTTAGAATTTGAATTGTGATTCATTGTTGAGTGAGTAAATGATACAAGACTAAGATATTGGTAAATATTTAATAATGCCTCATGAATGTTTTAGGGCCTTGTAAGCCCGATTATAAGATAATATACGCGTATATGAAAAGTTTAAAATTGATCAAAAAAAATTTTTTTACGGCTTGGTTTTATATAAATGGTTGAGTTTAAATCTGGTAGCACCTCGAACCCTGTTCTGGCGAGGGATACGGGCCAAGGGTGTTACACAGAATCAGATAGATACACATGCTTATATTATCATGCTTTAGCATACAATCCATCAATCATTCAGAATATGGGGTCTAAGTAACGCTTACCGCCCCTACAATCAGGTCACGGTCGACTTAGGCGACCCGTGCAACCTTACAGAATATTCCAAACAAATTGGACTCACACGCCCATGTGCCCTGCCCGTGTGGACCCACACGCCCGTGTGGCCCGCACGACCTAAATAGGCTTTGCCCGTATGGATCACACGGCCTAGCCCAAAATACCACACACCTGTGTGGCTCACCAGTGTGACCCACATGCCCGTGCAGTCTACACGACCCAAATGGTTGAGCCCGTGCCTCACACATGGCCTTGCCAACCTCACAAGCCCGTGCCCATCGCGCCCGTGTGGCGCATGCATGACTTGGCTTGTTTGTCACGAGCCCATGTCTCGAGACGCAGGCTACCACACGGGCAGACCACACGTTCGTGTGGCGTCAATAGTCAGCTTTTTGGCTTTTACCGAAACTCATTTTCTACGTAATCAAAGTACACACCTAGTTCATTTTCGCTGCTAATCCAACCACGAGCACTCCAAAGCCTAAGATTGATAATACCGAGCCCAAAATTAGTCTCTTAAGTCAGATTGTTAAGATAGACAAATCTCAAAACGAGAGATCTACTTACCTTCGACAAAGAACGGGGTTTCCTTGCTATTTAGAACTCGATTACTGATCTACAAATCCCTAAACAATAACCAAAACACTTTTAAGTAATCCCCAAACAAAATCTCGTAACTTTAGTTAAACGTTACTTACTGAATTGATGAACTCACTACCGAAACGCCAAAGCTTATCGAAAAAGAAGAAAAATGGCGGAGAAAGGGAAAAAAGAATAAAATTCGGCAGTAAGGAAAATTAGGGAAAAAAGAAGATGACAGAGAAAGGTGTTTTCCAAAAAAGAGGAAAAGAAGAAAACCCTAAATTTTTCCTAAAGCCCACAACTCAGACTTTTAATAAAACCCACACTTAACTGAAACTTGCAGAAAAAATAATCCCATCGCCACTGCAGGGAATTGAACCCCTCACCCTAAGCATAATTCGCTCGCAACTTCACCACTAGACCAGCAGGCCCATTCTGTTAAGTTTTACTACCAAATCCTTATAAGCCCACTGTCCCCAAGTCAGGCTTTATTCAAATAAAACCCAAAATTTAGCCCAAGTTAACACTTAAACTTGGGACCTCCCAAACACACCCCAGAGCACATAACCACTTAAACCCACATATTTTTAAGCCAAAATAACACGAAGCACAAATTCAGGCACTTCCAAGCCCAATAATCACAAAAGCCAAAAATCAAAAATTTGAGGCGTTACAATGCTTGCTCAAATGATGGACTCATCATCCATAGAACATAGTCATAATTTGCTATCACAGACTGTACCAAAAAGACCAATTACACAAGCCATAATATATTAATAATATAACTTATGTAAACTTGCCACAACCGAAACCACATCCAACACTACATTAACATCACACAAATCGATTCATAACCATCCACAAATGTAAACTATGCCATCAAAAAAACTTACCAAAATAAGTTAATTATTAAATCGTATATAATATAATTACCACTTCTCATTGTCAAATCATTTAACTGAACATCACGAATCATATTTACCAAGAACATACGTACCAAAATATGCTTATCCCATATCAAATTACTAAATTATCAATTAACCTAATAATCAAGCCAAACCATATAGCCAAATACCACAAATATATATATACACCATGAAATATACTTTATTAACAAGCCTATGCCAAAACTGAATATACTTTAATACTACATGACATAATAACACAAAACAAAACATAACAATAAAATTCGCATATATTTATCTATGCATCAACCTTAGCCAAATCACCAAAACCACAATCAAACATAATTATAATTCAATCAAACCTTGAAACTGAACTTAACAAATAAACAAGCCATTTTCTCATGGCTTATATATATACACATACCAAAATCATCATATCCAAATATAATCTAGCCTATACATGCCATAGGTTCGAAATTTAACTTATATAGTACCGAAAATAGTCAATAGTGTGATAAGCTTCTCTGACGATCCCCGAGCCCGTAACTAATCTCTAAAATCTATAAGACAGAGGCAAACATACACACAGAGTAAGCTAACATAGCTTAGTAAGTCATAAGCAATTAAGACATTCAATCACATTTATAATTCAATTTAACTAAACTAACATAAACCATCATAAATTCACATACAACATATACTTTTATAAATAAACTTTATGTTGGCTGAATATACAAATATCTATTATCAAAATATCATTCAATTACAAAGCCATAATGTTATTATATAACCAAATATATATATAAACTTATATGCATATACTCATTGATCATCTCATAAGTATTCATATTTTATAATCATAAAACTGAAAATAACCATTCGTATATTTTTGCACATACATTACAAATATGATGTTACTTATACATAACCTTTGGCCGAATATACTTTTCATATACACATATGTTTTCATTTGCATCATATATAATTTGCATCAAATATCAAATAACCAACTTATCTTATTTTCAAATAGATAATCAACTATCTCATACCTGATCACTTTAGCTCGATTTACACATTCGATTACAACTTATCATTGCCCGTTGAACCATTCAGAATTGAATAGGATACTCGGATAATCACACATATCGTACAATGCCAATGTCTCAGACGTGGTCTTACATGTAATTACGTATTGATTCCACTGTCCCAGACAGGTCTTACTCACACACATATATCGGAGTCACATATCGATGCCAATGTATTAAGCGTGGTCTTACTTGCAAACATATATCGAAGTCACATATCGCTACCAACATATTAAACGTGGTCTTACTCGCACACATATATCGATGCCATGGTCTTACTTGCACATCACATATCGAAATCCTATGTCATGACTTATGTATCCTAGTTATTCCTAAGGTTCATACGGGGCTTTCGGACATCATAACTCGGTCGAAATGAATTTGTAAATATAGCTCCCTAGCATATACACATTTGGCTAACAACATAAATATAATTCACATAATTCATTTCAGCATAATAATCTCGTATTTA
Organism: Gossypium anomalum; assembly: GCA_025698475.1. Taxonomy (NCBI): domain Eukaryota; kingdom Viridiplantae; phylum Streptophyta; class Magnoliopsida; order Malvales; family Malvaceae; genus Gossypium; species Gossypium anomalum. Next base: position 61,667,341 of record CM046965.1, read on the forward strand.
TTTAAAATAAACAACATTTATTTGCCTATAAACTTACCTCGGGCAATAGTAATCGGAACGGGACGACTAATTGACAACTTTGGTTTTCTCCCGATCCACATCCAATTTCTTTTGTTCTTGATCTAAACATATTCAAATTAAACTCATTCAAACATAATTTTACTCAATTTAGTCCAAAAACACATAAATGGATAAATTACCATTTTACCCCTGACATTTCACACTTTTCACAACTTAGTCCCTATTGCACAAAACACAAAATATGCAAAATTTCAATATACCATGCTTAGGCCAAATATTAATCTTCCTTATACAAGTCCACACTTTTCATTTATTTCACATTTTAGTCCCTCAATTTATTATTTTCACAAATTAGCCCAAATTACTCAAAATCATCAAAAATTCAAATACAAAACATGTTAATCTATCACATATCTTTTATTTTCCAACATCAAACAACAAAAATCACAAGCTTTCAACAATGGCAAAATACAAAATCATCATCAAATTCAAAAATTGAGACATAGGCTTGATAGGTAACATATCAACGATCTCAAAAATATAAAAATTATAAAAAACCGAGCTAAAACTCACCTTGAATTAAGCTTGCTAATGACCGAACTCTTAAGCTCTCTATTTCTTTTCTTTCTAACAACATTTGGCCATTTCAAAAGATAAAGGCATGGTTTTTTTTTCTTATTTTATGTTTTATTATAATAACATATTAATACATCATTTACATTTTTAACCTTTATAAATTAATATAAAACTTTATAATGGTTGTCTTCAACCGTCCATGCTATAATTAAATGGCCTAATTGCAACAAAAATACTTCATATTATAAAGACAACAACAATTAAGTACTTTCACATTTAACCATCAAATTTTCATTTTACGCGATTAAGCCCTTTTATTAAATTGAGCACTCAAATGACAAAATTGAAACATGAAAATTTCACAGATATAAATTCACACATAATAAACACAAAAAATATTTTTTAAATATTTTTTGACTCAAATTCGTGGTCACGAAACCACTATTCTGAATAGGGTCTAAATCGGGCTGTTACAGGCTACACGATGTTGCTCATACGAGTTGTGGAGAATTTGCAACAAATGCAGGAGCTTAGCCATCGGTAGAACATCCAAGACCAGCACTCGAAATCCTATAATCTCTAATGACATGTCATTTGTACCCTAAGTATTCACGAGGTTCAAATAGGACCATTTTACATATCCATAGCCTTAATTTGCATTCCATTATATCCTTTTCCAATATACATTTCCTTCATCATTATACCATTTTTGTATACCTCATCCAAGCCAAAGCATTATGTCATTCAAATTAATTAACATCATATTTGATCCATATTAACAAAATATTATACAACTATTAATCTAATCTATTTGTAACATAATATTTATTAACATTACATACAAAATAACAAAAAAATAACTTATTCCTTATACAAATTTACCTCGACTAAAACGGTTACAGCAGCAGAGTCGATAACTAATTCGAAACTTTAGCTTTTGCTCGATCTAACTCTGACTGTCTTGTTTCTTGATCTATATATATAATAATTTTATTCAATTAAGCCAATTTCAGCATGTATATAAGCAAATTTACACAATTTAACCTTTTCATAAAGAATTCAAAAGTACCCCTAATATTTTACCCTTTTTTACGATTTAGTCCCCAAACCCGAAACTTTCAATTTAATCACTTTTAATTAAAATTCATGCTAGCCAATTTTCCCTTAGTCTTATAACAACCCATATTTTCCCTCATTTCACACAATTTATATTGAATTTTATTATTTTCGCAAATAAGTCCCTAAACGTTAAAATTACTAAAAATCACTTAACAAAATTCATCTATTTAAAAACCAACCTTAACAATCTACCAAATAAATTGGAAAGCACTTCCTATTCATTCATGGCAAGTCCTTAGAATTTTAACTATTTTATGAATTGACCCTAAACTAGCTCAATTAAGCTAATACGAGTTCAAAAACATAAAAGTTACTAAAAAAAGACCTCGAGAACGTACACATGCAAGGGAGAAAGCTTCCATCAAACCAAAATTTGGCTTCCCTTCTTGAATTATGTATTATGCTGAGAGAAAAATAAATTGGGAGAAGATAATGACATTTTAATTTTATGCTTTATGTTTTATTATTATTATTATTATTTTGAATATAAACTTAACATATTATAATAATAAAGACAAAGAGAGCTGTCCATTAAGCTTAGTTATGGGATAAATACAAGTTAAGTCCCTCAAACCAAATTTGATTATCCAATTTAGCTAATAAACATTGATAGTGATTAACTTTTACATCTTTTACGATTTAGTCTTTTTTCTTTAATTAACTAATAAATCATTAAAATTTCTAAATAGAACTTCAATACACCCATATAATAAATTCATAAATATTTAATAAAAATATTTACGGGCTCAGTTTACAGAAAAAAGGTCCTGAAACCTTATTTTCTAAAATCGCTGGACTTTAGAGACAACCCACTTGTACTTTGCTATTCGTTCAATTTGCAAAATTTATTAAACCAAAACCCAATATAATATTATAATTGACTCATAAATATTAAATAATAATATTTACAAACTCACTTGTCAGATTTGTGGTCCTGAAACCACTATTTTCGACATCACTGAAAACGGGCTGTTACATTGTGCTAGTAACATTTTTTTTCACTAAAAATTTGTGGTTATGAAATCCTTGTTGAGCTGATTACTGACATTTGATGAGTTTTATGTGATATTCGATATGAATTGATTGATTTTATATGATGCTATGATTGACTATAGACAGATACAGAAATTACTTAACTGTCAGAGAGAGAAATCAATAAATGTTGAGATTGATAGAATTGAGTGTGTGAACAATAGCATGCTAGTGTTAACAATCCATGAAAAGATTAGAAAGAAGTTGTGAATTTTATTTTGTTTGTATTCTGGATATCCAAATGTCAGAATTGAGGATTAATTCAGTTTAGATGATTGCAGAATTTATTGATATATTTCTAGAAGTACTATTTGGATTATCACCAGTATGAGAAGATGAGTTCGTAATTGATAGGATACTCGACATCGTTTTGATCTTTATTGTTCTGTATAGAATAATACTATCAAAATTATAGGAATTGTAGGCATTTCTGAAGTAGTTATTTGTTATAAGGAAGTGTTCAACTGAGTGTGTAACCTGGAAAAGCGATACTGTTTTAATGAAAAAGAAAGATAGGATTATGATAATCTTATAATGATTACAAATAACATATCAGAGACAACATGAAGAACCAATATTTGTGATTTGCTATAGTTGATTTATTTGTTTAGTTAAGAGAACTACCATATTTTTGAGTATAGACTTTCGATTAGGTTGTTGTTAGCTCGAGTTGGAAGTCAAATGTACTGAAGATTTCTTTCCAAACATGATTTTAGTAGTGTGAGATTTTGATAACACCAAATTATCAAATTCTTAGTCACTTTTTATATTTAATAGACAAAAGTTTCTAGCTATATCTTATCAGAATTGTTGCCATGTAATTGACAATATTCAAGTTATGGGAGAAATGAAGTTGCACACTATTAATATTGGAAAACCAGTGTTACAGATATTACAAGAGAAATAATTATTTTTGAAGATCACTAAATGTGAATTATGAATTCGAGAAATAAGTTTTCTAAACTTTTAATAATAGTAGGAGATATCTGAGTTATTTTGAATGAACTTCTGATAATTATGAACTAGGAAATCTCTAGTGAATAATGCAGAAGTGTGTAGTTCTTTGGGATTTACTGTATACGATAGATGATTTGTAAAGGCTTGTTGATGATAGCTCTACCATTAACGAATTTTCTATAGAAAATGTCAGTTATGTTCAGTTGAATACTGCTAGCAGAGTTTTGAACAGTTGAAAACTATGCTAATAGAAATTCAAGAATTGAATTTGGAATAGTATAAAGGCCTAGAATTATTAAAATATTTTGATTTGGTGATTGATTATTCCCTAAGTTAAGTTAATGTTGTAGATGATGTGTTGAGTTGGGAAGCTTTGTTCACATTGAGGGCAATGAATATTCAGTTGAGTTTAAGCTGAAATGGTACTATTGTCGCCGAATTAAGAGTTAAACTATTATTTCTTAAGAGAATTTAAGAGTTTCAAAGAAATGATTCAAATTTGTTAGCTAAATGGGAGCAGTTTCAGAATGGTCAGACCATTCATGCATATAACTCTTTCCTACTACTACGACTAGGGTATCCTAAGAACACCTAAACACTTAAGTGCCTATAAAATAGGCTCTTTTCATTAAAATCTATTGAACAACAAAACACTCTCAAATTTCTTCGTTGATTATTTCTTTCTCCTGTGGTAAAGTTTCTACTAAAATGAGAATTGAGAACTTAGGTCTTAGGATTTTTAAGATAAGAATTTGTTTCTCTATTAGGTTAAGACATTCACAACAAAAGAAACTAGGTTCACCTAAAAGACTATCATGTGTGAACCTATGATCGCTTGTGTTTATGTATGAGTTTTAATGTGCTATTAGTGACTTGTGTATGTTTGTAAAATTACGAACCTGATAGAATCATCTACAAGTAAAGACAATGGGAAAATCGAAGCTTGTTTAAAGCTTTTAGCAAATTGGTGAGTGTTTAGACATGTATGTGTGAACCATAATGTTAATCAAAAGCTTAGGGCTTTATCCTAAGTTCTGATATTAAGACTTCTCTATAACCCTGTTTTGTGATTTTTGATTATTTATGTGTTTTTATGAATAGTGATATGCGAGCTCTATATTGTGAGCTAAATATGAACCGTGTTTTATGAGCTCCTCATGTTGGGCGAGTTCTATGTATAAGTAAATATTTTAACAAAATAATCTTTTGTAAACATTGGATATAATGGCACTCCGTAGGGTTGTGAGTACTTACCTTTATATTTTGTGTTTTGGGCAAGCGGCCTTGGGACATGTTTGGAGAGAAAAGAGAATGTTGAGCTAAGCTCCATTTAAAGGGATATGTTGGTGAGTTTGGAGATTGTTTAGCTTTATTCTACACTTATGGGACATGTTAAGGCTTTTTGAGTCAAAGTGAGGAGTTATAAGGATATCCATTTATCCAATAGAAAAGAACATGTGCATAGGATTGTGTTTTCCAAAATATTATGTTTTACTGTTCTAAGCTAACTGATAGTGAGAATCTGCAAACAAGGCTTTACATAAGTATGGTGAACCCATTTCGCAGTACAGTAACCTTGCCAAATCTTTGTTTAACTTATGTTTTGTGCGTGGTATGTGGTTTTTCTTTCTTGTATATTCACTAGGCTCACAAGAGCCCACGTACTCTTTTGTAAACACTGCAGACAACTAGATTGCACGATAAGTAGTGGTGAAACTAATAATCCAGGCAAGGTATAATCTCTGAAAATGTGGTAGAAATGAACTCTGGACTTAATGGCAATGAGTGTAACAGCTCGATTTTGGGTCTAGTCAGAACAGTGGTTTCAGGACCACAAATCCGACACAATAAAATTCATTTTTATTATATTTTCACGCTTTATAATTTTATGGAATTGTTTTGTGAAAATTTCGTTCGAAAATTTTGAAGTTTGGGCACTCAATTTAGTAAAAAAGAATAAATTGTAAAAAGTGCAAAATTTGAGTTCTAATTATTAGAGGTGTCTAATTGCTATGAAATTTTAAATTGGAAGTCCTTAAATGGTAATTAGACCATTGGTTAAGTTTCTGGACAAAAATAGACATGGTTAGGTATGTTTCTAAAGTTTTTCATTAAGGGTATTTTGGTCATTTAGTAATTAAAATGAATTAAAAAGCAAAAATCAAGCCAAAAATTTGTCCATCTTCCTCCCTTGGTCGAATTTTACAAGGAGAAACCATGGCTAGGGTGTTGGCCACTTCCAAGCTCGATTGTAAGTCCGTTCTTGCCCTGTTTTTAATGCTCTTTACATTTTTGATGTCTTTGTAACTCGATCTACCTATTTCTACCACTAATTTGAAGACATGTCAAATTTTAAAATTTTACCCATGTTGAATATTTGTGTATTTTAATGTTTAATGGTAGAAAATGCATGTTTGTTGTTTGTTAAATGACTTTTGCTAAGTGATTTTTGGTAAAATGCTTAAAAAGACCTATTTGTAAAAGTTATAAAATATGTAGTAAAAGTGTGATTTAATGGAAAATGTGGGCTGTTATAAGCATGTATATGGTTCGGCTAGGCTTGGGTTTTAAAGAAATTGACTATATTTCATTTTACGAGCCTAGGGACTAAATTATAAATTGCCAAAAGTTTAAGGGCAAAAATATAATTTTTGCCATAATGTGATTTTGGGCTGTTTTGAATAGTATAATGATTAAATAAGTTAAATGTGATATTATAGATCAAGAAAAACGAGGTTCGAAATTAGAACGGGGGAAAAACGAGTAATTGACGATTAAGTCCTTTTTGCCATTTTGATGCCGAGGTAAGTTTGTATGTTAATAAACATTAAATTATATGTGTATAAATGCTTAATTTTTATATTTGTGTTAAATTCTATATTATTGAAATGAAATGTGAATGCTATTGAGTACGATACTACAGAAATGACCGATAGAGATTCGATACAATGAAAATCTCGGTTGAACCTTAGGAATAGATAGGATACAAATGCCATGACATTAGGTTACTGAGATTACATGTAAGACCATATCTGGGATATGGCATCGATATGAGACTTCGTGTAAGACCATAGCTGGGCTATTGGCATCTATACGAGATTACATGTAAGACCATATCAGGGATATGGCATTGGTACGGTACTATGTGTACGAGATTCTCGAGTATCATTTAGTATTGCAAATGGTTCAACGGGAAATTCAACGAGTATGTTAAAGAAGAGAAATAGTACGTAAGTATTATGAATTGGTACAGGTATGGACGTAAAGTTTATAAGCAATGATTTCATGAGATTTTGAGTTCATGATTTCCATGAGAATGATTTTGTGAAAACCTTGTGATTATTGGCCTATACTTGTGATGTACGAAATTCATGATAAAATTCGATTGACGATTATGTGATTGGCTTTCGGGCCAAATTGAGTTAAGATATAGCATGTTTTATTCATGCAAATTGTGGTTTATTGGATATGAGATAAAGGAAAGATTGGCAAAATTGCCTATTAAAAATAATTATGGAAACATGGGAAGATAAGAGTTTAGGCAATTGAAAGATGTTAAGGTATATGCTGGAAATGTAAATACTCATAATTAATGTGTACTTTTTCTATGAGGTTTGAAATGGTTTGCTATTTGTGGTAATATGTTATAATAAAGAGATTGTGGTTGTTAGGCTAATGCCAAGAGATGTTAAATTATGCTTATAAGTTGATAGAGTAAACATTATGACTGAATAAAAATTATAACTATGAGCTTTATAGCAATTTGTATTATTTTGTGTTTAAATTGTTGGACTTGATAAAAGATGGGTAAGAGTTGCTTACTATTTTCGTACGGACTTACTAAGCTTTATAATATAGCTTACCCCCTTCGTTTCCCATATCTTATAGGGTTAATAAGCTAGCTCGAGTTGGAGATCGCCGGAGATCCTATCACACTATCAAGCTATCACTTTGGGTATGGATGAAATTCAAGCATTTTGAGTTTATTGCGTGTATAAGGACTAGGTCAATTTGTTTTATTTGTCATGATTAATTTGGCCATATATGTTGGCTTGTAATTGTTAATGCTTCATCTTATATATAGCCATGAATGATGGCTTATGTTGATTATAAGTTTATTCATGTTAATGCCCTCTTGTGAATGTGAAATTAGTATGTTTTTAATGGGCTAAGTATGATGTTTTAAGCATGACAAATGATGGTATAAGAATTACATGTTATTGTCTTGTATGTGGCTATTTGGATGCATTTATATGCTTGAAATTGTGCCATGTGATGCTGTGTAGATGTGTGCAAGTGAGGGTGGCAAAATAGCTTGGTAAATAGCCTTGTTTTTGTCCACACGGGCGTGTGCCTAGGCCGTGTGTGACACGGTCTGCCCCACGGGCATGTTTTTCGGCCGTGTGTCCCCTGCACCTTAATTTTGGAAAAACAGAATGTCTAGAATTGAGCACACGGGCATAGAGACACAGGCGTGTGTCTCAGCCGTGTGTGCTACATGGCCTAGCACACAGGCATGTGGCACAAGTCAGAGAGCTCCCTAATTTGGATACGGTCTAAAGCATGGGCGTGTCCCAGGGTCACACGGGCGTGTCCCTTAAACCACACATGCGTGTGAGCCCTGTAGCATGAAAAATTTTTGAAGTTTGGTAAAATTTTCTAAAGTTTTTGGTTTAGTCCCGAACCACTTCTAAAGCATGTGTTGGGCCTCGTAGGCTCGTTTTAGGGACAATATGAATATGTGTGAAACATTTTAATTTGGATGGAAATTTAAGTCTTGGTTTGGTATGATTATTTGTGTTTATGTCCGGTAATGCCTCGTACCCTTTTCCGACGTTGAATACGGGTAAGGGGTGTTACAATAAGGCAATCCGCTTGGGCTTAGAGCTATCTCTCTATTTGTTGATTTTTTCTGATTGATTTAAGACTTAACTATTATGTTTTTCATCTACTTAGAAACTTTTGAACCTATGATACTATTTATATAACTAGATTATAAGTATGTTAATTCAATGTCAGTATGATTTTAATTCGAAACCATGTTTGATGTGTTCTTAATTTATGAGCCCATATTTAAGTATCCAAAATTTCTAATTATTAGTGCTCACTATAAGTTAGAGTATGAAGTATCCATGATTTTTTAACTTATATAGGGGTCTCTAATGTTGCTGCGAAGTGAAAAAATTAACTAACTGTGCAAGGCATGAACCTTAACGTTTACGAACATTTTCCTACAAACCCTAAATAAATTACAATACACAGAATATGAGAGACCCTATGAAACGAGTTTGAAAAAATCTAAATGCAAAGAAATCATTCACAAGACCAACCCTATTTAAGAAGACTTATTACCCTTATATGTATGCGAACCCTCATCTGTATACGAGCCTTAGAAGTTAGTTCAAGTGTATTGATGAAAGTACTTATATGTTATTCCGCTGCATATTAGTAAGTTAAGCATGTCTTATGTTTTAACTTTTGCTATGTTGGAGGTTTGAATTTTTTTAATAGAGAGTCACTTAGGTGGCTAATGTGGCATTCCATAGCTCAAGTCCGGTGACCGAACTGGGTATGGGGTGTTACAATAAAAATCACTCTTTAATAGAAATTGGTAGAATTGTTATTCCAGAAAATATAATTTATACTTAGAAATAAATTCACACTATTTTCAGGCAGAATAACAATATCTCAAAGTTGTGTAAAACTTATTGTGTATTTAGCCTTACCAATGCCATCTATTTATAGGGAGAAGAAGTGAATCCTTGTTGAATTAGTATAACTCTATTTCAATAGAAAAAAAAAACCTTCCTAGTTGAGCTAGGAGAGAGAGAGGGGCTAATAGGGTGTGCTTCCCCTCATATGTATTATAATGGGGAATCGAGCCTCTCATGTAGTAGGTCAAATTATATGTGCTTCCTGGGCTTTTAACCAACACTTTATAATTTAATCCAAGTTAGTACTATTTTTCTATTTCTCAAAATAAACATTATTTATTAAATTAATTTAAATAAATAAATTAAATTTCCAATTAAATAATTTTCTAAATACAATTCTAATTTTGTTAAAATCATAACAACTTTACCATAAAAGAATTTATGAGAAAATATATTTAATTTTTCCATATTCAACGAATTCATAATGACCAATTAATTTAATTTCATTTTTGAACTTCTAATTAAATAATAACTCGAAAACCATAAATTAATTTGTTAAGCAAGGAACTATTGAAAAATTCAGCGTGGACAAGAATTATTGCTTAGATTCCATAATTGGATTTATGTTCTTGAAGATGCTGAATTGAAAGAATTGATTCTACGTGTGGCTCACGATAATCCCTTTGTTATGTATCTTAGTGGTGCGAAAATTTATCATGATCTTGGAGAACTATATTGGTGGCCCGAAATGAAAGGAGAAATTATGGAGTATGTCGCTAAATTCCTAATCTGTTAACAAGTGAAAGTTGAGCATCAAGTTCCTGTTGAGGTGCTTCAACCTATCTCAATTCTTGAAAGGAACTGGGAACAAATTGCTATGGATTTTGAAGTTAGTCTACCGTTATCTTTGAGCAAAAGAAATGTCATCTAGGTTATAGTTGATCGACTAACGAAGTCTTCTCATTTTCTGGCGGTGAGAACTGACTGGTCACTCCTAAAGTTGGTTGAAGTTTAATTTTGCTAGATAGTTAGACTACATGATGTACTTGTGTCTATTATCTCCAACCGAGACCCTTGTTTTACCTTGAGATTTTAGAAGCAATTGTAAGAATCCTTAGGTACAAGATTGAATTTCAGTACAATGTCCCATCATCATTCTGATGGCCAATCAGAGTGAGTCATTCAGGTATTAAAATGTAACATCCCAGAATAGGGCCTAGGATTTTGGGTTCTGAAGAACAGAGGTCACCGGCGGGCTTGGCGAGCTAAGGTCGCCAGTGGACCTAGCGAACAGGGATCGCCAATGGGCTTGGCGAGTTGAGATCATTGTTTTGGGTCGAAAGACAAAAGTAGAAGTAGCTAAAGGGCAATTATACCAAAATTAAGAAGTCAACTTATTTTCCTTTTCACAACCCTATTCATACATGTAATTCTTTCATACTTCTACTATGACTAGGGCATCCTAAGAACATCAAAACACTTAGTGCCTATAAAATAAGCTTTTTTCATTAAAATTTCATATTCTGTCAAGCAACAAACCTTTCTCAAATTTCTTCTTACTTCTTTCTCTTGTTGTCAAGTTTCTATGAAAACAAGATCCCAAAACTTAGCTCCTAAGATTTAAGGTAAGACTCTATTTCTCTATTATGTTGATGTTTAGAAGTAATTAAGAAGAGTTTGTAACAAAGGAAACTAGGTTCGCCAAAAGGCTAGCATGTGCGAACCTAGGTTCACTTGTGTTTATATATGAGTTTTAATGTAGTTTGACTATTACTGACTTGTATATGTTTGTAAAATTGTGAACCTAATAGAACCATTTACAAGCAAAGACAAGGGAAAACCGAAGCTTGTTTAAAGCTTTCAGCAAATTGGTAAGTGTTTAGGGATAACCTTATGTATGTGCGAACCATAGTGTTAATTTAGGGTTTTATCTTAAGTTTTAGGAGTAAGCATTCTCTATAACTCTGTTTTGTGACTATGTTTAAATAAGTGTTTTTTATGAACAGTGATATGTGAGTTTTATATTGTGAGCTGATTACGAATAGTATTTTGCAAGCTCCTCATGACCTGTGAACTCTATGTTTATGTAAATGTTTTGACATTATAATCTTCTGTAATCATTGGATAAAATTGTTGTCATAGGATTGTGAGTACTCACCTTTGTGTTTTGGGTGATAAGCCCAAGGACAGTTAGGAGTAATAAAGGAATGTTGACCTAAAGCTCTATTCAATGAGAGATGTTGGTGTGTTTGGAGAGTGCTTAGCTTTTTGCTACACTTATGGGACATGTTAAGACTCTTTGAGTCAAAGTGAGGAGCAATAAGGAGATCAGTTTATCAAAAAAAAAAAAAAAGAACATGTGATTAAGATTGTGTTTTCCAAAATATTATTTTTTTACTGTTTTAAACTAACTGATTGTGAGTATTTATGAACTAGACTTCACGTAAGTATGGCGAACCTAGTTCGCAATTCAGTGACCTTACCAAAGCTTTTGTTTAACTTATGTTTTATGCATGTAATTTGGTTTTTCTTTCCTGTATATTCACTAAGTTAGCAAGAGCTAACACACTCCTTTTTATACACTACATATAGTTAGATCGCAAGGTGTGCAGTAGCAAAGTGAGTGATCCTAGTGAAGCATAATTCCGGAACAGGTGGTACAAACGAACCCTGGATTAAAAAGCAATATGGGACTCCATTTTTGCTTAGAGATATATTTCTATTTGTTGATTTCACCGAATTTTCTAGGACTTAGCTTTTCTTAAAGTTTTTCTTTATGTTTTTATTTGCAAACTGTTTAAAATATATAAACACACCTAAATTTTAAGCATATGGATATAGTCCAAGTTTGATTGATATTTTCTTAGTTTAAAAGTTCATGCCTAAGTTTTTAAATTTCTAACAGAGTGTTCTCCATAAGAAAAAGCATGAAATAATCGAAACTAGCTAACTTATATAGAGTTTACCAAAGTTGCTGTAAAGTGACAGGGTTGTCGAACTGTGCAAAGTGCGAACCTTAACAATTAGCTAATTTTTTCTTGTAAACCTTTAATAACTTTTGATACATGGAATTAGAGGAGATGTTCGCATGATCTAAACATACAGGGGTCATTTTCGTAGCCCTACCCTATTTAAGGGAACTTACCCCATGAAAGACTTAGAATACGTGAGCTAAGCAAGGGTGCGAACCCCATTGTCAGATAGTTTAACTACTATGTTTTGTGGTGTATATTGTTTTGCAAAACTTAGGGTTTGCATGTTCTTAATTCCTTTAATGAAATATTTATGTCTTCAGGGATTAAGTAGTTAAGTTCTTGCAAGCGATGTAGGTTCGCATGTTACTGCTGTTGCGTACCATGAAACAAGCGATGTGAGTTCGGAGCTTGTGTTTTCTTCAATAAAATCAAATTTTATGGTCTAACTTATGGTTTGTTGGAGGTTAGGTTGGGTTTAAATGGAAGGTCACTTAGGTGGCTAATGAGACTTTCCATAGCTTGGGATCAGTGTTCGGACCAGGTATGGGTTGTTATATTTGTTGGAATCAGAGATAGCCAAGTTGGATGGTTAATTTATTAGGTTCACCAAGATTGTAAATTATTGGAATTAATAAGTATGATTGTTTGATGTTGGGGTAGGATTGGGAAAAATACATTGCCTTGGTTCAGCTGTTTCTTTTACAAGATTATACTTCGGATCACTTTTTGCTACTCACCTTCTTAGTGGTTATGTTCACAGATACGCTTGGCAAGCGATGCTCACAGATGTGGTGTGCGTTCTATGCTTGCTTGCAGATGCGTTTAGCGAACTAAGTTCGTAATTCTATTTGTTATGCTTAGGATGTATAATAGTACTTGCTTATTTTCTTACTTAAACTTCTGTCTTATGTTTGTTACAGTTAGTAAAATGCCTCCCAGATTAGTCAATGCAAATGCAAACAGTGTTAATAGAGATGTGGACCCTTCAAAGGGTGACAGGACTTTGACGTCACCTGTAAGACCTAGCAAGACAAATGTTTTGGATGAGATTATCGAACCGTTGGTACAACCATGATCGGGGCTTTCTAATGTGTCACTAGCACCAATGTTGCTCTAACTAATCAAGGATTATCATTAGAGCGTCTGTGAACTTTGGGTGGTAAGGAATTCAGTGGTGTCAAGGGAGTTGATCCTACTAAGGTAGAGTATCTGCTTGAGGGTTTTGAAAAGATCCTTGAGCAAATGGCCTGTACCATGGAAGGAAAGATGGGATGTATTGAAACCTTACTTATTAACGAAACCCATCGTTGGTAGAACATTGTGAAGCAAGGAACTTCTGTGAACCGATTGACTTGGGATTTCTTCCTGGAAATTTTAAGAAGAAGATCATAGTCTAGTAGTACATGGAAGCTCACAAGTGTGAATTTATTAAACAGTTGCAATGCAAAATGCCTATATGTGACAACCCGAATTAGGGCCTAATCGGAATAGTGGTATTGTGACCACAAATCCGAGATAGAAATAATTTTTTTATAATTATTTTGGGTTTTATGATATGATTACGTGATTGTGTGAAAATTTCGTGATAAAATTCTATGCTTAAAACGCTTAAATTGAAAGTAGGGACTAAATTGAATAAGTTGCAAAATTTGCATCCTAGAAGATTTTAGTATGAAATTGCTTTGGAATATTAATTAGGAGGTCTTAAATGGCAATTTGACCAATTTTAAGTTCATGGACAAATTTTGGGACATGGAAGGAATTTTTGAAAGTTTAGTAAGGAGGGGCATTTTGGTCATTTGTATATTAAATGAAATAAAATGGGAAAAATAACACAAAATTGGTCATCTTCTTCATTAGTTGCTGCCGAATTTTCCTCTCTTCCATAGCTAGGGTTTCTTCAACTTTCAAGCTCCATAGTAAGTGATTCCAAGCCCCGTTTTTAATGTTCTTTACATTTTTGAAATCCTCGTAGCTCGGTTTACCTATTTCTGCTATTATTTCAAGTTAGGGTTTATGTTTAAAAATTTACCCATGAATGATAGGCATGTATTTTGATGTTTGATGGTAGAATATTAGGTTTTAAATTATGTTAAACAACTTGTGCTACTCGGTTTTAAGTGAAAATGAGTAAAACGGCATAATTGGTAAAAATACTTATTGTTCATAACTATATGTTAGAGTGAGAATTTGATGTTGTTGTAGAAGAGAAAAATGTTCAGCATGTCATAAAACATAGGAATAAGGGCTGAAATTAAATTTCCGAGCCTTGGGGCAAAATTGTAATTTTGTAAAAGTTAGGGGGCAAAAATGTAATTTTTCCATAATGTGATTTTTGGATTGAAATAAATAGTATGAGTGTTAAATGAGCTAAATGTATTGTTATAGATCAAGAAAGGCGTGGAATTGACCTTGAACGGGGAAAAGAAAAAGCTTTGGACTAAATCGCAAAATTCCACATTTTGCACCGAGGTAAGTTTGTATGTAAATATTACATTAATTTTATGTACATTCTTATATTTCAGCCTATTATGTAAATATATTAGCGGATGTTAAAAATATGAATAGACCATTGGAAGAATGGAAATAAACAATAGAGAGAGATCCCGGTTGAACGTTCGGAGAGATCGAATAAAATAGAGGAAGCGTAGCTAGGTCACATGTATGATGCTGAGTGCACATCATGTGTACAAGAAAGCTACGAGATACAATGTAGTAGCTAGGTCACATGTGTGATACGGGATGTATCCCATGTAGACAAGAGAGCTACGTAAGAGATGAATGTAGCTAGGTCGCATGGGTGATACTATGTGTACACCATGTAGACAAGAGAGCTACGGGATATATGTAGCTAGGTCGCATGCGTGATTCCAAGTGAAGGACACCATGTAGACAAGAGAGCTACGAGACAAATCGGCTAGGTCACATGAGTGGTACTAAGTGTTCACTATGTGTACAAGAGAGCCGAACTAAACGGCGTATGATGGTGGAGCCTGTGGTCAAGCCATTAAACATCGAGGGTTGATCCAAATTGTTCAACGGGATGGCTTAGTAGTGAGATTGTAGTCATGGACCTACACTTGTAACGTATGAAATGTGATGAAAATGATTTGTAGTATATAAATATGCAAGTTAAAATGAGGTTAGTGCAAAGAATGGGTGAAAGAGTGAAAGTAGCATTAAAACTGTTTTGGACAGTAACAGTGACGTGATTTTGAAAAATCACCAAAAATAGAATGGATTTAACTAGAGGTTTAATGAGATGTGGAATTAAATCTTAATGAGTCTATTTTCATATAAAAGAAACAGAGCAAGCAAAAGAATTCTATATTTTGAGATATTTGCAATTGTGTGTGACTTGCTCAGAATGACTACGTGGTCCCCTATTCCAACTTTGAAAAATCATTAAAAATTGTACAAAACAAATTAAGAAATATAGTTTATATGCCTAAATTCCTTATTGGGTCTAGTGTTAAATGAAACAGATTTTATGGTTATTTGAATTGTGTACTGGGAGAAATTCACTTCGTAATGAACAGAGGTCAGATCAGTTGAGCTGTGTAACAGGGGAAACTTTAACCAATAAAATGTACTAATTGGCTGAACAAAAAATTCTAGAAAAAAATTAGTAAAAATATTTATGAGTCTAGATTGAGGAAAATTTTACGGATTTGAATTTTGAGTTTTGTAACTCGAGTTATGATTTATTTAGCGAACATGACGCAGCAGAGACAGCTTAATCAAATTGGAGTGAATAGTGAAATTATAGTAGATATACTTGAGTTGTTGTATAAACATATTAGATTCTTTAATTAATATTTACTTACTCACTTACTAAGCTATAAGCTTACTTTGTTTTCTCTCTTTTGTTTTATAGTGTCCTTCACTTTGCTCGGGAGTTAAGGATCGCAAGATCCATCTCACACTATCAACACTTTTGGGTATTAAACTAAACATTTTGAATTATGGCATGTATAGTAGACTTAATTATTTTGTTACGTGTCATAATTGCCTAGGTTTAGAATATTGGTTACAGTATTCGATCAACTACTTTGTATAAGCCATTAAAGTTGGCTAATATTGTTCAAGACATATGTTATAACGATACACTATCAAATTGGATGACATATTTCTATTTCGGTTCTTGTTTAATGGTATGTGCTATGTTTTAGTAATACCTTGTACTCTGTTCCAGCGACGGTAACGGGTAAGGGGTGTTACACTATAGCTAAGTACGAGGAAAATATTTTGCGATTAAACCAGTAAACAACTGAGACGATCTCTATAGAAAGGGGTTGCTATAAAAGGTTTCGCTTTTGGTTGTATCGCAACATCCAACTTTATCTGGTAGCACATGACACAACGAAACTCCATGAGTTGGTAGATAAAACGAAGGTTGTCGAGGAGATTAGAATAGTGGCTCTGCAAACTGTAATAGGGCCAGGAAAACAAATGTGTGTCAATCTAGGCGAACATAAAAAAAGGAGCATGAATCGCATAACTTTGGCAGAAAGGTCAGGCACAACTTTCAATTAGATCAATCGTGGCAATAGGGTAACACCCTGGCTAGAAAATGAGGTTTGCCTAAATAATTAAGTTGGCCACTTTGCGAAAACTACGAACGTAGGTGTCCTAGGGAATGCTGAAAATTAATTGGGGCATGCTTCAAGTGTAGATCTAAATAACACATGTTAAGGGACTGCCTAGAACAGGTAGAGAGGTTGTAAAATCAGAACTTAACCCTTGTAACAGTGCAAGGAGGAGCTCGTGGTCGAGTTTGAGGTAGTGAAACAAGACAAGCTGGACAACGAACCCTACCGCACACTGTTGCTACATAGGTTGAGACAAGAGGGCTCGCACAAGTATATGCTATTAAGAAACCACAAGACCAGAGAATGATCGACGTATTTCAAGTACCTTCACTCTATGAATTATTTCATTGTTTTCTTTGATTGACTCTGGTTCTACACACTCGTATGTTTTGAGCAAATCGGCTTGTGAGTTGGGAGTTCTAGTAGGAGTCACTCATAAAGGTATGACTGTCACTAGTTCATATGGTGAGAGTGTTCTGGTCAATAGAGTGTACTGTAGGTGTCCTTTAATGGTTCAAGGACATGTCTTCTTCATTGATTTGATAGAGTTACCCTTTCATGCATTAGACGTAATTCTTGGAATAGACTGGTTGATTTAGCCCAACCATGATCGTGCTATTCTCTTGTATGCTTTTGTGTAGGGATGAAAGATATATGTGGGGGACCTGATCCTCTAGAATATAAGACAATGTGTCAGAGGGTACACACAAGGATTTCCATACCTTTACTTGATTATAGAGATATACAGGAGGGACGGAGTAGAAGTTGACCAAGAGTAACCAACTTGCCCACCGAAAGGCATCTTAAACAATGTCATTTTTGAACGGTTCTGTAATCAACGAGCCAATCGAGTGGATGAGGGAAATGAGTAGTTGGCAACACATCGAGAATACAGTCGAGACCATGAGCATCAGAGACAATGGAAGAACCACAACCAGTACCTCCAATGCTGCAAAAAAAAAAGAGGGTAACTTCATCTTCAGTACCTCCGATGAATGAAGAAACAACTCGACGTATAAAAGTAAACCTCGAGTGCAACTATGAATACGAGAAAGTAATGAGCCATCTAGCTTAGCAATCCAGCATAGAGTCATTCAAATGTCCACAACCACCTCTATTTTGGAAAGCTCCATCCTACACCAACTGATCCGCACAGGATGTACTGATAAACCGTAATTTATACATATTTTTATCCCGTGCTTAACACATTTATGAATGAATTCTCCTTAGATTTGGTGAATTTGGTGCTCCTAATCCTTTAATTTCATGTTTTATACTTAGGTGAGAATAGGAGAGCGAAAAGAACAAGAAACGGGCCAAAAACGGAGAAAATGGGCCGACGTGGGAAAACAACACGGCTTGGACTTCCTCACACGGGCAGAACACAAGGTCGTGGCATTCTAGCAGGCTCGACCATGGCCTAAAACAACCTCAGCACGGGCGTGTTGATCTCTTAGCCTCGACCACTGCCTGAAGTAATCGTACATGGACATGTCACACGGGGGTGTCCTTGCCAAGCCTTAGCTAAGTTCTATTCGAAAAAAGGCAAGTTTGAGGGCTTTTAGGCATTCTAAAGCCTATTTAAACACCCTGAGGAGGACCAAAAAGGAAAACAGAGAAGAAGGAGTAATAAATTACTCCAAGAAAGCCGATTGGTCCATCTCAGAAGCCGAATTAATCATCAAGACTGAAGATTTCTCCTCAATTTCCCTTCAGGAGTTTTGGGTTTTCTTTATGTTTTGTATTCTTTATTCTTCTAAGATGTTTTCCTATTTAGTTATGAACTAAAACCCCTAAATACCTAAAGGGGATGAAACCTAAGACAAATCTTGTTATTATTTTCTGAATTGTGTGATAAATATTTAACTTGTTCTTAATTATGTGTTCTTAATTCTTGTTTTGGTATTTCAGGATATCGATTCAAGTTAATGCTCTTAGTTGGAGGATGAATAGTCCCTGTCTAAGAGTGACTTTGTCATAATTAAGCGGAGTTGATTGCGCGCTTAGAGATAGGGTGACAAGATTTTGCCAGATTAGGGTGAAACCTAATAAGGGGATCCATAGATCGAGTTAATACAACCCTAGGGTGTTAATTAGAAAGAAATTTCAATTATTCAATCTAGGGTTAGACGTTGTTAGTCTTAAATAGGGATAATAACATAACTTAGGGATTTCTACGGAACAACTTAAATGAATAAATCTTCCGATTCGGAGCCAAAATAACATGTGAAGTCTAGGTGGATTTTTCCTTAGGTATTGTCTTAAGTCAATCGTTTTTCCAAAAGTAATTTCCCAATTCTATTTTCTGTGATTTCTTAGTTTAGTTAATTAGTTAATTAAAACAAACCTCATTATTCTTAGGCTAGATAATAAAAAGACAGTCATTACTAGTACTTTTAGTTCATTTGGGTTCAACAATCCGGTCTTGCTAAAGCTATACTACTTCTTGATAGGTATACTTGCCTACATCGTGATAATAGTTAGTTTCAAGAATGATTAATTATAAATTTATAAAACTTATCATGGAAAATTACGATCAAGTTTTTGGCACCGTTGCCGGGGAACTAAGATTTTAGGAACACTCACTTTTTATTACTTTAGCCATTTATTTTTCTTGCAAATTAATTTTATTTTTATTATTTTTATTTACTAAATTTTCTTTTCCTTTCTTCTAGCAGGTTCTTATAGTTTATGACTAGACGAAACCCGTCAGGACCATTGATTTTTGACGAAGAGATCGATTACACAGTTCGTAGAAATCGACGAGAAATAAGGCGAAGCCTAAGATACACAGAGGAAGAGCAAAAGGACAATATCTCAACAACAATCGAGGAGATGGCTGAAAATCAGGAAAATCAGCTACCTCCTACGATACCTGCTAATCTAGCAAGTCAGAATCCTGCTCCTCGTACTATGTATGATTATGCTAAACCTAATTTAACAGGAACTGAGTCAAGTATAGTTAGGCCTGCTATTGCTGCAAATAATTTTGAACTGAAACCTAACACGATTCAAATGATATAGAAATTTGTTCAGTTTGATGGTTTGCAGGATGAGGATCCCAACACTCACTTGGCAAATTTTCTGGAATTCTGCGACACTTTTAAAATTAATGGCATTTCTGATGATGCCATTTATCTTTGGTTATTCCCTTTTTCATTAAGGAACAAAGCTAAACAGTGGTTGAACTCATTACCATGAGGGTCAATCACTACTTGGGAACAAATGACCAAAAAGTTTTTATTAAAGTATTTTTCGCCAGCTAAGACAGCCAAATTAGGTAATGATATCTCTTCTTTTGTGCAGATGGATTTAGAAACACTTTACGATGCATGGGAGAGATACAAGGACCTACTGAGAAGGTGCCCTCACCATGGGTTACCTCTATGGCTGCAAGTTCAAACGTTCTACAATGGTGTGAATCCCTCGACAAGACAGATGATTGACGCAGCCGCTGGTGGAACTATCAATAACAAAACACCTGAAGAAGCTTACGAATTTATTGAGGAGATGTCACTGAATAACTATCAGTGGCAAGTCATGAGGACTAAGCTAACCAAAACAGTAGGCGTTTATAACGTTGATTTGATTACTATGCTATCAAATCAGGTAGAACTTCAAAATAAAAAAATTGATGGTTTACTTGGTTCTACGCAGGTTCATCCAGTAATGCAATGTGAAGCAAGTAGAGGTGGATCAAGCAATTCAGAGTATCAACCCTATGGCCACAACATGGAAAACGAGCAATTAAATTACATGGGTAATAATCTTCGATCTCAAAATAATCCTTATAGCAATACTTACAATGCAGGTTGGAGGAATCACCCAAACTTCTTATGGGAAGGTCAAGCACCTTACCAACAAGAGAAAAAGTCGAACCTTGAGGAGATGCTATCAAAATTCATCTCGGTGTCAGAAACTCATTTCTAGAATACAGAGATAGCATTTAAAAATCAACAAGCGTCGATCCAAAGGCTCAAAATTTAGATAGGCCAGCTGTCCAAACTAATTTCTAAATGACCACAAGGTAGTTTGCCAAGCAATACTGAACCTAACCCAAGGGAACAACTCAACGCGATTAATGTTCAAATTGAAGAAAGATCAGTTGAGCCTGAGGTAGAATCGAGGGAAGAAATTGTGGTAAGTAAAGGTGAGGTAGGTCATAATGAAAACAAAACGGTAAGTGTAGAATACAAACCTCGTGTGCCATATCCTAAAGCGAAGGAAAGACCGCTCAGATGAACAATTTGGTAAATTCCTTAAACTCTTAAAAAAATTACATATTAACTTACTGTTTATTGAAGCTCTACCGTAGATGCCGAACACAATGAAATTTTTAAAGGAGCTTTTAGCAAATAAGCGAAAGTTGGATGAGGTGTCGCATATGGAGCTAAACGCAGTTTGCTTAGCTATTCTATAGAATAAGCTACCCAAAAAAATAAAAGATCCAGAGAGTTTTACAATTCCTTTCTTAATTGGTAGTTTAGATGTTAATAATGCATTAGCTGATTTAGGGGCTAGCATTAACGTCATGCCTTACAAAATGTTTAAGTAACTAGGTCTTGGGAAACCCAAATAGACTAGGATGAGCATTCAATTAGCAGATAAAACCATCAGAATTCCTAGGGGTATTATTGAGGATGTGCTAGTTAAAATCGATAAATTTATATTTCCCATTGACTTCATTGTTCTAGATATAGAGGAGGATAGCAGCACTCCTTTAATTTTAGGAAGGCCCTTTTTAGCAACTGCTAGAACAATTATTGATGTTGGCATAGGTGAACACTTCGTGTGGGAGACGAAACAATCACCCTTCAAGCTCGTAATTCTAGCAACACATCAAAAATTGAAGGTGATTGTATAAACCATTCTATTAAAACTGACAATATGGTGCAACCTAATTTGCAGGAAATGAGTTTGAAGGAAGTACATGAGCCATGTTCTAGAAACAATGGAGGATCTACTCATGAAGAATGAATGCTACAAACAGAGGAGCTAGATGAATGGCGGACACATAAACTGAGAACACACGATAAACCAAAACTTCGCCAGAATGAGCTCAATACCTCACCAAATCAACTTAATGTTGGAAATAAAGTTTTACTAGATGCTGCAGATCCTCACATCGTCACTGCCAAACCAAATGAAGAAATCCTTCTTACGGTACTTAGTATTTTCCCATTCGGTACAGTCGAGGTAAGTCATCCCAAGTTCGGTAGTTTTAAGGTAAACAATACCCACTTAAAACCTTATTTTGATGAGATTGATAGCAGGAATGATGAGTATAAACTCCTCGAACCACCATGACCATTCAATGGAGAGGTAAGTCGAGCTTAGACTATAAATAAGCGCTTCTCGGAAGGCAACCTGAGCACTAACAGTATTAATAAATTATAGTGTTTAACACCTAACTTACTAACGAAACTCTTGAATACATGTTTACCATACTCACACGGCCAAGCACACGGACATGCTTAAGACCGTGTGGAAACAGGGAAAAGATTTTTCCCAGACACGGCTATACGACATGGCCGTGGGTGATCCTGCCAAAACAACACAGGCGTTCGACACGCTTGTGGCATTGAACCATGAGAGAGCCTGAGAAAATAGAACGGGCGTGCGACACGCCCGTGTCTAGCACCCGTGGTCGAACCGGTTGACTTAACACGGCCGTGGGCATACATACACGGGCGTGGAAGAAGTGAACAAAGCTAGACACACCCGTACGAAACGACCATGTACATCAACACGCCCAAGGTACATGGGTGTGGGTGAATTTTAGACGTGCCAAAATTGGGAAAAACGTAAAACACATGGGCTAAAATTGGGGCACACGGGCGTGTCCACTGGCCGTGTGCCCCAAAATCTATAAATACCCTGTACTATTCATTGTCTTCTTCACCCAAAAATCCCTAACCCTAGCCGCTGCAAGTCTACACGGCCTCCCTACCACGCCAGTGCGCCGCTTCCAACTCTATTTTTGATACTCATTCTTCCCTTTTTAGCGTTTGTTTACTCATTTCCCTTTAATTTCATTCATTTTTAATGCTATTTATCATAATAATCTTCATTTATCTCACACTATGTTCACTTTGTTATCATTCAAACTTCATTTTTAGATTAGTTATCAGTCATTCCATGTGACATATTGTTGTGAGTTCTCATGCCTTATTCACCTATTCTAAGTCAATATTCATAGTTCTCATTTGCTTCTTATTCTTTGCCATTATAACCCATGCATTATGCTAAATTTATGATTTTTATATTTTCATAGAATTCGTTGCCATCTTGATATTCATGCTAAGGCCATGACATTTTTCCATAGAATTTATTGTTTTAGTTAGACTTGTTAATGTTAGTAGTTGAGGCTGAACTTATTTATGACTTTTTGCTTTTTGAATTTAGTTACATTTTACCTTGTCCATTCATCAAGATGGAATAATGGTTTTGCTTGTAGGTATACCATGTTGTCTTCACGAGGAAAGAAAACCGCCGTTCCCCCTTCGAAGAAAAAGAAGGGAGCGTCATCTTTCTCGGGTCCTACCACAAAAATTCGTCACCCTTTCCTGCAGTTTCCCATTGGGCCCCAAGAAGAAATTTTCCAAATACTCCGGGCCCGACCTTTAATTGCGAGTCGTTGCATCGACTGGGCTACACTAGAACAAGTCTAATTGGCTGATGCGATTCGGGCCCTTCTAACCACCGACCCATGGAACCTCTTCTTTGAGATCTTCGAGCTGACGTATCTCGAGCTCACGATGGAACTATGCTCAACAATCCATCTTCAGACCGTAATGACCAACCCGGTACGGTCCAATTTCGCTTTGAGGGTCTAGTTCGCCAGTTGAGTGTTCTAGAGTTTGGTTCGCCACTAGGTCTTTACACGGAGGTGTTCCAAGAGGAGAACGACCTCGATACCCTAACCGCCACATCCATTATTCTCCCTCGAAGTTCTGAACGCCCTCATCCCACGTTCGGCCACCTACGACCCCAGTTTTTCCAAGGCATCAGCTCTCCCTCCATCCTTGAAATACTTACATTCTATTTTATCTCACACCTTGACAGGGCGGAGAGAAAGCACCGGCGTCGTCAGCACTCACGACGTCTACTACTTATGGTGTATGTCACACGGGCACATCTTCGACCTTGCCTACTTTATCGCTCTTGCCATTCGCCATTAGACGGAGCGACATCGGAAAGGGGTCATCTCTATTAGCCCCTACGTGACTCGACTGGTGCGGCACTTTGGGCTCCGCAACACCGCAGCACAAGAATCATCCCTTACAGTCATTGGCCAGATGTCTCCACAAGGCATCTCGAGCATGCTAAGCATGAGGATGATTGAAAAGCGCTGAGGAACCTACCCTCCCTAATATCGTCTCGCCCAATCAACCGAAGAGGGGCCTCCCGAGGACATTACTGATGATGTCCCTCTACAGCACGAGGACCCACCGTCTCAGCCACCACGCTCCCATCGTCCAGTTTATACGGCGGCTTCATATGCTGACATCTCTGAGCGCCTCACTCGATTTGAGCAGCAGTGTTTTCAACGATTTGATAACATTGATGCACTTCCACATTTCATCACCACCACCACCTCGAGAACCATCCGGCAATGATGATATTTTATTTTATTTTATTTTATTTTTATTTTTATTTTATGTTTTTATTAATTTCACTTTTAACTTTTAATGTTATTTCATTTTCGCTACTACTTTATATTTAGGTTTTATAAACAAATTTTAATCTCAGTTAATTCTTTATGAGTAACTTTTCTTCCATATATCTCCTAAAAAGCTCCTGATTTTATTACAGTTATAAAGAGCTACACAGCTCACAATCATTTAGGAACTCCAAACTCCATTGGAAAAGGTTCTCCACGACTACCATGCCCTGCTCGATCACAAGATATAATATTCTTTTCGCGCAGCACTTGTGGAACCCAACCTCTACCACCACCGGAGTATCCTCCTCCACTCTACATAACTCCAAACTAGGAAGTTCATTCATTTTACACTCAGGAAGTTTCACTTCTCTCCCTATCTTATGATATTCTATCTATAATTGCCACTAACTTTATCTTTGTACATTGAGGGCAATGTACATCTTAAGTGTGGGGGGGTGAATTTCCTTATTCTCCTGTAAATCTCTCATATCATGTTTAGAATGAATTTTGATTGATTTATGATTTTTATTGATATATTTTGAATTAAAACATAGGCATTCATGCATTGATTATTAAAACCTTAAGACATTAGAGAATTAAGCATGATAAGTTGATTTTTAAGAATTTAAAATTTTAGGTTGTTTCCCCAAGTTTAGGTATTATCTTGAATTGAAAGCCACAAGTTTAAACATCAAAAAGCCATAATTTTTGTGAGATTATTGAGTCTTTAAGAGCATCTATTATTTCTTTCATGCTCACTTTTATTATTGCTTTGAGTGTGTTAATATCGAATTGTTATTCTAGAACTTGCTTGATTATGCATGTCAAGACTACACCATTTGATTTGATATGTCAAGATGATAGAGACACTTAGGATTAACCTACTCATGCCATGAAAAGCCTACCTCTACTATTAACCCTTAGTAAACCCCTTTGAGCTTAACAAGCCATTCCTTGTATTACCCTTAATATTAACCCTTAACCCATTATTGTTGAAATCCCCTCAATTAATTTGATCCCTATTTTTGTCAAGATTTGATTTGAATAAATTGCTTAGCTATGTCTTGTTCTTAATAGTTAGTCTATGACTTGTTCTTAAAAAATATATATATACATATTAGTAGTAGAAATCTTTTGTCTTTGAGCTTAAGCATTTAAATTCCATAGTCGGAGAAGAAGCTCTGTTGTACGCAAGTGATGATTAAATATTTTTCTAGTTAAGTAATTTTTCAATTCAATCTCGATTCTAACCTTTTCTTTCAGCTTGTGACCACACCCCCTAACCAAGCCTCGTTACAACCCTCTAAAGACCTTTTGATTTATGTATCATCTCAATTTATAGTGGTAGAGATTTGATTTTCATGCAAACCTATGGTAATAACTTTTCATATTGATCAATGAGTGTTAATTTCATTGTTGTTAAACACTTTGATTAATTTAAGTGAATCTTTAGTGAGGGTGTTAAACTCTATGAGATTTTGAATTGATGGTAACTACGTAGATAAGGGGAGATGCCTATATTTTTCATCATTAAATGCTCAATTTAGAATGTTTAAAACTTTAATGTTCTTTTAGTTGAATTCTCAATGTATGATTACTTATGGATTAGTTTGAGATATTATTTATAGGAATTATAAGTTGAGAAAAACAAAGTCTTAATTGCGAAATGAGGATTTTGCTTGAGGATAAGCAAACGCTTAAGTGTGGGGGTATTTGATAAACCGTAATTTATACATATTTTTATCCCATTTTTAACACATTTATGAATGAATTCTCCTTATATTTGGTGAATTTGGTGCTCCTAATCGTTTAATTTCATGTTTTATACTTAGGTGAGCATAGGAGAGCGAAAAGAACAAGAAATGGGCCAAAAATGGAGAAAATGGGCTGATGTGGGAAAACAACATGGCCTGAACTTCCTCACACGGGCAGAACACACACCCGTGCCATTTTAACAGGCTCGACCATGGCCTAAAAAAACCTCAGCACGGGCGTGTTGATCTCTCAGCCTCGACCATGGCCTGAAGTAATCGCACATGGGCGCATCACATGGGCGTGTCCCTACCGAGCCCTAGCTAGGTTCTATTCGGAAAATGGCAAGTTTGAGGGCTTTTAGGCATTCTAAAGCCTATTTAAACACCCTAGAGGAGGACCAAAAAGGAAAACGAAGAAGAGGGAGTAAGGAATTACTCCAAGAAAGCCGATTTATCCATCTCAGAAGCTGAATTAATCATCAAGACTGAAAATTTCTCCTCAATTTCCCTTCAGGAGTTTTGGGTTTTCTTTATGTTTTGTATTCTTTATTATTCTAAGATGTTTTCCTATTTAGTTATAAACTAAAACCCCTAAATACCTAAGGGGGATGAAACCTAAGACGAATCTTGTTATTATTTTCTGAATTGTATGATAAATATTTGACTTGTTCTTAATTATGTGTTCTTAATTCTTGTTTTGGTATTTCAGGATATCTATTCAAGTTAATGCTCTTAGTTGGAGGATGAATAGTCCCTGTCTAAGAGTGACTTTGTCATAATTAAGTGGAGTTGATTGTACGCCTAGAGATAGGGTGACAAGATTTTACCGAATTAGGGTGAAACCTAATAAGGGGATCCATAGAAATAGTTAATACAACCCTAGGGTGTTAATTAGAAAGAAATTTCAATTATTCAATCTAGGGTTAGACGTTGTTAGTCTTGAATAGGGATAATAACATAACTTAGGGATTTCTACGGAACAAGTTAAATGAATAAATCGTCCGATTAGGAGCCAAAATAACAAGTGAAGTCTAGGTGGATTTTTTCTTAGGTATTGTCTTAAGTCAATCATTTTTCCAAAAGTAATTTCCCAATTCTATTTTCTGTGATTTCTTATTTTAGTTAATTAGTTAATGAAAATAAACATCATTATTCTTAGGCTAGATAATAAAAAGACAGTCATTACTAGTACTTTTAGTTCCTTTGGGTTCGACAATCTGGTCTTGCTAAAGCTATACTACTATTCGATAGGTACACTTGCCTACATCGTTATAATAGTTAGTTTCAAGAATGATTAATTATAAATTTATAAAACTTATCACGAAAAATCATGATCATGTACCATCTGTTGCCAAAGGAAAGGAGATGATGGTCAATTCAGATGAGGACAACTGTACCGAGAATTTCTATGATGACGACTTTGCTGACCTTTGAGAGAGTAAAAAAAATTGTTGTTTTAATTCTTTATGTTAATCATTATCTTTCCTTTGAAAACGTTGTGTTAATTCTATGTAAGAACCTCACACATTATAAGGCACTACAATTTGGAGCTAAATTGACAAGATGAAGACCATCCGACTATTCTCAAGGCATGTCTATGCTAAAATTGGGTAGTATTTTCTCTTATCTTTTAGGTGCACATTAGGGACAATGTGCTAAATAAAGTGTGGGGGTAACATAAAAGTTTTCAAGTTTTTTAAAAATTTTAAATTTTTGTTACTTGTTCTTCTGTGTTTGTTTTTGTAGTTAATTTTAATTTTTTTGTGCTTATTTGTGCTCGAGCTTGTAGAAATACAAGTGATTGGTCAGGAGCATGTAAATAGGATTGTGTGTATAAACTATAAATTTAGCTCAATAGTAAATGATTTTAGGTTGTTTGATATTAAACTAAGTAATTCACTTTGTTAAAATTTAAATTGGTGAAAGTGTTTTAAGTATACCAAATGAAAAATAAGTGCACAAAAATCATTTATGTTTGTTTAAATTATAGGTTGCTAGAATGTTAAAATTTAGTTAATTGAATCCATGTATTGAATTACCTATGGATGACTTAAGGCATTGTTTGGTCACCACTAGAGCCAAAAAACCGACCCTATGATCAATTCCCTAGTACCTTATTTTGGGCCTAATTCCATTTTATTGATAAACCTCGTATGAAACTGTAAGCCTAACGTATTATGTCTTGATCCTTTTTCTTGGTCTTGGAAATTATATGCATGAACATAGACGTTAGGCCACTGATATTGAGGGTTAGGTAGATTAACAGTGGTTTCAAAATAAATAAATAAAATAAAAAAATTGTAAGTGAAAACTAAGGAACGCTGTAGTATAATAAGTGAATGATTGTTGCAAGCTTATGCCTTAATGAAATTATAGAATGAACAAAAGCATTGTAAGGGTTAAAAACAAAGCTAGAGTTGCAAAAGCATAGAACGGATAAAAGCAAAGTGAGTGAAATAAGAGTGAAATAGAAAATTTTGAATAAAAAGAAAAAATTCTTCTCATTTTTGGAAAAAAATTTGCTAAGTTGATTGTACTCATTAATACTATATTATGACTTAGAAAAAGGAGAAAAAAGGAAGGTGAGAAAAGTAGATATAAAATGGTGAGAGAAAAGATATAATTGGGGTAGCTTTGGGATCAATATAATGTGCCAAACAATGTTTGTGCTTAAACTATTTTGTAGACTCAGTTCTTCAATTCCGAACCAACTTAAGCAGTAGAATGTTATAAGCAGAAATGTGCTATGTGACCTAAGTGATACAACTCATGGGTGAAAATTCAACTAAGTATTGACAATTCTGACAATTGGTATTTTCCGAACATAAATGTGTACTTTTATGATTGTTTAGATGGAATAATATGCTTGACATTCTTGAACTTGTTTGTTGTGTAACTTAGTGATCTAATGTGTTTGATATTGAAAATCGAGAGTCAATTACATATCATGCTAGAATTACATGTTTTGTTACATTGTCTCATTTATAATGTTCTGAATTAATCTAGTGTTTGAAGCATGCTCAAGCACCATTTAGTTATCTTATTTTCTTATTAGTGTGTGTTTTTATTTTGTTGCTTGAGGACAATAAACGAGTTGAGTCTGGGAAAGTTTGATATGCCACAATTTATTGTGGCAAATTAGAGTTTTTTTGGCACTTAACGAGCTTGTTTTCTAGTCATTTTATGTTTAGTTATTTCATTTTTAGTTTTATTAGCTTAGATTCATTTTGTTGCAAAATAAGCTTTTTTACACAATTTCTAGTGTTTTGACAACCCGTTAGGCCACTTAGGCCTCGGGAACGACTAATAGGCTTTTTGAGTGTGTAGGGTGTCATTTTAGGTTAAAGAACACAAAGGAGGACACTATTATCGTGACACCAACTTTCAATGTTGCAACACTGAACATTGAAGCATCCAAAGCCAAAATAGGACGTGGAGACCTTAACATCACAACATAACTTGGATACGTATAGCCGCATTTTGATAGTTGTCAAGGGTGTATTTATCTCGTTAAAACCCTAATTAATTCAAGTACATTTTAGGCACTTAAAACCCTCAATTGCAGCTGATATAAACCCCCATTATAACCACCTTAGGAGGGATTTGACTTTCCCTAGGGAGTTGTCGAAACGATATTTCATATTTTCTGTTTTCTTTCATTCTTTTTTACTTTTATTTTAGTTTTTCTTATGTTCACTTAGTTAGAATCTTTCTGTTTCAATGTGAGGACAATTGCGAGTGGAAATTGTTCCAAAATTCGCTTCCATTAATTATTAATGAGCATTCTCTTTTATTTATTCTTTTATTCCGTTATTTATATTTCATTAACTTGATCAACTAATGTTTGTACGAATATTGAGATAAATTCTTGCACGTATTTTATATCTTGCTTATTTCGGCTATAGAACTGGTTTATTGATTAAGTAATTATTTATCTAAAATTGGGTGTTTATTCAATAAATACTTAGTATACTAGGAAGTGAAGACTCTAGTAGAATATCTATATAGGTGAGACCGAGAAAGTATCTTGTGAAGTATAACTTGTGCCAAGCGTTGAGACTAAAATGGTATCTGTATGCCTAGGAAGAGACTGAAAGGATGACTTTGGTGGTAATCCTTACTTAAGATGAGACTGAAAGGGTATTATTAGATAAGGATGTTAAATAACTCAGTTGAGGGTAATTTGCTATTTAATTGATAGTTAGGGATTTAATTGATCATAGGTCAAAAACTTGCATCACTGACACTAGGAATAGGAAATTCTAGTAGGTTATTTTAGTTTAATTAATTTAATTAGTTTAATTAATATTTTAGTTCTTCATCAAAAGTACTAACCCGTGACTCAATTAGATTAATAATTTTTTTGTAATTAATTTAATAATAAATTTCTCCATCTGCAATCCCTTAGGTACGATCATCGAAATGCTTCTCGGAGTGTTTCGTTGTAGCACTTTACTATATTATAATTTGACTCATATACTTATGGAAACCACTATTTTATTATTCATCTTTTTGCTGCAGTATTTCCAGTCCAGACGTTCACACTTTTGGTGGTGGTCAGAGCTTCATCATAGTGGGAGGGCCTCTCGTAGGCTTGAGTTCTTTTAATCTAGGGGAAGTGTTCTAAACATTGAGTCTGCTGAATAGGAATATTATGACCCACTTACATTTGATGAAGTGATGCAGAGTGTTGATTCCAAGCTCTAAGAAATAGCTATAAAGCTGAGATGGATTCTATGCAATCCAACTTAGTGTGGGAACTTGTAAAGTTACTAGAAGGGATAAAATTCATAGGGTGTAAGTGGATCTACAAGAATAAAAGAATTACAGATGGAAAAGTGGAAACTTATAAGGCCAGATTTTTGGCAAAAGGTTATACTCAGAAAGATGGTATCGATTACAAAGAAACCTTCTCTCTGATTTCCAGGATTAAGTCAATCCGCATATTGTTATCCATTGTAACAACTCTTGATTAGGAGATCTGGTAAATGGATGTCAAGACAATGTTTTTGAATGACTATCTTGAAGAGAACATCTATATGATGTAACCCACCAGATATATATAAAGGAAATAAGCTTAAATTTTGCAAATTTCTTAGATCCATTATTGAAATTAAGCAAGCATCTCACTCATGAAAACAAATATTTGATCAAGTGATGAAAACTTTTGGATTTGAGAAAAATATAGATGAAGCTTGAGTTTATAAACATATTGCGGATAGAAAGGTGGTGTTTCTCGTTCTATATGTCGATGGCATTCTACTCATTGGAAATGACGTAGGGACATTGTCATCGGTTAAACTGTGGTTAACTCAACATTTTAGCATGAATGACTTGGGGAAAGTTAATTTTGTTCTAGGTATTTGAATCCTAAGGGATCGAAAGAATACCGTGATAGCATTATCACAAGCTTCATACATAAACAAGTATTGGAACGTTATGAAATAACTGATTCTAAGAAGGGAACTTAGCCCTCTGTATCAGGATTTCATCTTCCTTTGGAGGACCTATAACACCTCATACCCATAACCCATGCAGGGGTAGAGTACAAGGCATTACCTAACTTGATCTCATGCACATAAACAATCTCAAGTTACCAAGACTCGGTCCAAAGTAAAACCTTTTCAATTTCTACTTTAAACTTTTTATTATGGGCCCACGAGCCCTAAATCAACCATTAGAAACTATAGGGGACCACTCCGGGCCATAAATCAACTATGGAATTTTTTGTCTCTTGAATAGGGCACACACCTGTATGGAAGGGCAACACGCCCGTGTGACCCTTTCAACATGGTCGTGCTGATGGCCCGTGTGGCTTACACGGCCTAAGCATCTAAGGACACGCCTATGTCCAACACCCATGTGGAATTAATTTTTAATTCGAACCTACAGGGGTTTTTACACGACCAGGCACATGCCCGTGTCCCTTACACGGCCATGACACGCCCGTGTCTTAGCCCGTGAGCAAAAACGTGGACATTATATTTCTGACGTTAGCATGCTCAAAACGTCGCATGGCAAGGCACACGCCCGTGTGCTGGGTCGTGTCCTTCACACGTCTGAGACACACGGACGTGTCTCTACCCGTGTGTTTATTACCATGCATACTGACTTGAAATTTTTACATGAGGGGACACACGACCGGACTACATGCCCATGGGGCTAGCCGTGTGTCACACATGGCCTAGACGCACACCCGTGTGTCTACCCGTGTGGACAATATAGGGCTATTTACCAAGCCTCATTGCCACCCTTACATACATAATTCCATACAAAACCAACCAATACCATAACAAACATAACTCATACAACCAAATCAACCACAATAGACATTAATTCAACCATGTAAATGCATCTTTTCTAAAATCAAAATGAATATTAGCCATCATTCAAGGCTTGATACAAAATGAAGGGTTTCCAACCCAAGCCAACACATTTGGCCAATTCTCAATGACACAAAATAATAAAGTCTAAGCCCTATACATGCCACTTTCAAAACTATAAATCCAACTATACCGAATGCTTCGGTTGATAGTGTGATCAATATCTCTGACTTTCAGTGACCCTTGAGCTAGTTAGGTGACATTGTAAGAAAATGGAAAGAAGAGGGAGCAAGCATATAGCTTAGTAAGTTGCATATAAATAAATATACAACAACTGCTTAACCATTCATCGACGAGCTCATGATAAATAGTGGGCATAAGCATTACTTACTTATCAACATCCATAAAATTCATATAGCATATATATATTGAGCTCACATCTCATGTATAATAAATTTGGTACCTGTACCATTCACAACATGGTTATACTTTCCTTATTACCTCAAAATCATAACTTTCACCATTGGACCATTCGGAACACTATCGGATATTCATTAAACCTCAAACATGGGGTAAGGTTCCGATGCCATGTCCCAGACATGGTCTTACACTAGCTCTCGTATATCTGTGTCGATGCCATGTCCTAGATATGGTCTTACACCGACACTACCCGTAGCCGATGTATGTCCCAGACATGTCTTACACTAGCACTCACCTCAATGCCAATGCCATATCCTGGATATGGTCTTATAATGGCTCTCATAATGTGGCCAATGCATGTCCCAGACATGTCTTACACTAGCTCACACAAGTGACCCAATTGTCATGGCATGAATATCCGATTTACTTCCTAAGGTTCCAACGGGAATTTTACTATCTCAATTATCATTATACATTCTCAATTCCACAATCAAGAAATTTATGCTATATTAATTCAAGCACATATAATAACAATGTAGTTGTATTATTTACATACAACTTACCTCGGATTACAAAATGTAGACAACTCGTCAATTAATCTACTTGCTTGGCCTTCCCCTGATCTAGGGTCGGATTTGGTAATTCTTGATCTATAATATCAAAATGCACTCATTTAGTCACTAAATACAATTAGGCAATCGAAAATTCACATCTTTGATAAAATGACCATTTTGCCCCTAGACTTTGACAAAATGACCATTTTACCCATATGCTCGAAAATCAATTTTTATCAAATTTCATCGCATGTTAAGTCTAGATGAACCCTTTTCACTCTTAAAGTTACTTCAAATTCTGACTATTTCACACATTTATCACTCATTTCACAATGTTTGGAAAATGGTCCTGTATGGGTTTTCTATGAAAGCTCATTCACAAAAGTTGTTCATTCAACAACCAAGGCTCATTTTCATCCATAAAAACTCAGAAAACATTGCAAATCCATTCATGGCAAAGCCCTAAACTCTTAATTATTTTGCAAAATAGACCCCTCATTTGAAAGCTCATGCTTCTAGGGTCTCAAAAATGCAAAAATCATCAACAAATGACATGGAAATCACTTACTTGTGAGTGCTTCAAGTTGCTGAAAATTTTAAGCTTTAAAACCCCCTTAAATGGATTATTTTTCGTAGAGAAAAAAGATGAAAAAGGGATGATATCATCCTTCCTTTATTTATTTCTATTTTAGTAAAAAATAAGCCACCTAACTCACCAAATTTTAAAAATTTGTCTCCTCTTTGACTCTATGGCCGGCTATGCTCCTTTAAAAGGGTATAATTACCCTTTAAAATCCATCAATTTTTATTCTCTAACAAAATAACACCTTTAGCTATCAAATTAGGACTTTTGCACTTTATGCGATTTAGTCCTTTTTCGCAATTAGGCTCACAAACATTAAAATTAACCTACCAAATTTTTTATGCACTAATATAAACATGCTATGACTCTAAAATAATAATAAAATAATTTCTATGACTTTGGATTTATGGTCTCGAGACTACTATTCTGACTAAGCCCTAAATTGGGCTGTTACAGGACCATTCAAGGACAACAGAAGAAAGAGAAAACATGAGAAAGGTTCCTTATGCTTCTATAGTAGTAGTAGGAAGTCTCATATATGTGATTGCGCCCTGGCGTGGATGCATCAGGGCTATGAGTAAAAACAAAAAAATTATAATCTAGCAATGTACTACAAATGTGACAAGTCAATTTGTAATATTTGTTGTGTTATAATGGAACACTCAAATTTTTCAAGGATTGAACCCAAGAGAGTTCAGGGACTAAGTGATTCCTAAGAAACAAGCATGCAACCAAGAAGTCTAGATAACTACTCGCTAAGTCCTATATTACGACAATTCATAATCAAGGTTAATTACACTAATTAATTACCTAACACTAAAAAGGACCAGATTGTAAAATACTAAAAATTAAGCAATTAAAAATTCAATAAGTAAATTGGTTGGTTGGCTTTAATCTTGCTAGTTAGTCTTTAGATTCGGGATCTAAAAAGCCTAAACTTCTAATTAGCTCAGTTTTAGCTTTCGGTCTCCATTTTACCAAACTAAACAATTTAGTCTAGTGTATCTCTGACCTCACCTATAACACCCTGAAATTTTAAGAATTTAATTGTGAGAATCTGCAATAATTAAATTCCTACATCTGTAGTCCTGTGCTCTGCTTTTGTATTTAAGGTATGAAGTTCAAGTTGCATTGTTAAAAGCCTTAATCATGAATTACCCAGTTAAGTTCAATTCAGTGTGAAACTGTGCTAAGAATGAGCCTGCTGGTTCACTAGTTAAGTATCTATATTTTGTTAGGTCCCGTGTTCGAGTCCCGAAGGGAACGATAAGAAAATTTTTTGTCAAATGTTAGAAATCTGCTTGGAAGTTAAGAGTTTAATTAACATTAGTTCTTTCTTCTTTAAATTTTTTTATTTCTTTTCTTCTTCGTCACTTCTATCTTTTTCTTCGTTCTTTTCCATTTTATTTTATTTTGCTAATCGAAACATGAGGGATACAGGATTAACATAAATTTTGTTGTTAGTCACTGGTTAAAAGGCTATCGGCTAAGTAACTGTCAATGTGAGCATTTGTACGGTTTTCTTCGTTTCCGTAACTTACTTTGAACCGGGTATTTTGTGAGTTGTGAGAGTCTTTAGTAAATGATCATTTGTTTCCATAATAGGCGAGAATATTAGCAATAAGGAATAGCAACACGATAATTTTCGTGATTGTCGCTAAAGTTTTAGTAAGTTTGGGTCTGTTGAAGGTTTCGTGTCGAAACTTTTGACATAAGCATTAAGTGTGTAATCGAGAAATTCTATTGATTAAATGGCTAAATTCTGTGACTGAATGATTTTTTAGGCTTCGAGGATCTTTTGCGTTGTTGTTTCTTTGAAATATCTCTAGGCGCATACCGAAAACCTTAATTTTTACAAATTTCGCTCGCAAAAAATGGTGGCTATTGATGCCACATGGCCGTGTGGCAGGCCATGTGGTTGGCCGTGTAACTCACTGTTTATCGATTTGGGGCCACACGGACGTGTATCTAGGACGTGTGTGGCTATATTAATGCAGGGTTCACATGGGCAACAGACACGGACATGTGTTTAGGCCGTGTAATTCACTATTTAAGGTACAAGACCACACGACTAGGGACACGAGCGTGTGCCCAGGTAGTGTGAGTCACACGGGTAGGGACACGGGCGTGTGTCCAGGCCGTGTAACTCATTGTTTATGATTCGAAACGACATAGGTAGAGGACATAGGTGTGTGACCAAGCCGTGTGGCATGTTATTAGAGCCCAAAACATGTTTTTCAGGCTGTGAATGTTGCTTAACACTGATACTGGCCTCCTCAATGTATGAATGATTGAATTTGGTTATATGAGAATTGTCTGATACTTTGAGACTGATGTGTGAATAACATAGTTATATGTATACTATGATACTTATTCTGATGTTGAACTGTCTTATCTATTTGTGAAATAAATTAGAATGATTGAATACATGATACGGGTATTTTTGCTTTGCATTTGCATGGGTTGGGATATTGTGAAGAAGGAAGTAATCTATTCTGAAATCATGGCCAAGCCACAATGCGTATAAACATGATTCTAGCACTTTGTCACATTCTGATTTGGTAGCTAAGTTGCGCCTTTGTAAAAGTATCAAACGAACACTCTAAATTGTGCATGGTTGGTTGGGCATTTAATGTCCTTAATAGTGTGTTGGGATGGCTGAAGACAGTGTGTAGCAGATAGGGGTAGGAACATTGCATTTGAATCTGATCTGAATCGTATATGGAGCTGAAATTGCTTATATATATATGTAACTATCTGCTCTGAATCTGAACTAAAATTACTTCTGTATCGAACCAAATCTTTGAATTCAGAATTATTTTATAAGTGAGCATTAGTTGAACAAACTTCTTTTACGCACTGAGTTCACAACTCATTTTGTTATTGATTGGATTTCAAGTTGTTCTCAGTCTTGAACGGGTCGGTGCCGCGGGAGCTCGGTCAAGCTTTTACCTTTCTTTTAAGTATTACATTAGGAGTTTCGGTAAACTATGATAGTATGACTTTTGAAGATTATACAGTTAACTAATATTTATGATGAATATTATGTGAAGCATGGTTTAGTATTATTGTGTTATTTGTAGGGTAATTGAGTATCGATGATGTAACTCTCTAAATTTGAGCTGGATGTCTAGGCTGGGTTTAGGGTGTTACATTTAGTGATATCAGAGACAGGTTTGTTAACACTCAGACTGTGTTTGGGCTCATAATGTGTGAGAAAAGTAGTTAAGTGATAACTTAGCATCTGAATTAATATGGAAACACTGAAACTTTAGTGAATGACCGAGCCTCCAACGCTAACCCTGTAAGTATTTCTGTTCTATTATAAAGATTGCAATACCTAAACTATTACTTGGTTAAATGTTTTGATGTGAACTGGTGAAATCATCATGTTGGATGTCTGAACTAATTTGTGTACTCTGATATTGTAGCTAGATTGTCATAATGAGTTCGCACGGTAATCCTGGACGTGGTATCCGGGGGCGTCAAGGACGCTGAGGACACCGAGGAGGGGCTCGAACAGAGTCATCCTCTATGGGTAGTATGCCCAATCTGGAGACCAGCGAGACTGTTGGTACTCCCACTGTAGAGACAAAGTCCCAGTCTTTGACGGTTGGGGATGACGCACTGTCCCATTCCATGATTCGAGCACTGGAGGGGGTCGCAGGGACCCATTCGGGATCGAGAGGTTGAGGGTCGGTTGCTGAACGACTCCGGCTGAATGGGGCTAAATTATTCAGGGGCGTCATAGGAGTCACTCCTACTGTTGATGAATATTGGCTCGAGGCTACCAAGCGTATTATGATAGATCTTGGTTGTACTCTTACTCAAAAATTGAGGGGTGTTGTATCCCTACTCTGAAACGAAGCTTATCAATGGTGGCTAACAATTAAGCAAGGTCCTTAACCCGAATAGGTTAACCAGGATTATTTTAAGAACACCTTTCAGGGTAAGTATGTGGGGGTGAGTTATGTTGAGGCTCGCCGACGTGAGTTCATGAGCCTAGTTCAGGGCAACTGATATATGGCTGAATATGAAGCTGAGTTTCTACGACTGAGTAGGTATGCACGGACTTTAGTAGCGTCTGACTACGACAAGTGCGTGTGATTTGAGGAGGGATTGAAATATGATCTACGGGTTTTGATAGCCCCTACGAGGGAGTAGATTTTTGC
Source organism: Gossypium anomalum (assembly GCA_025698475.1). Classification (NCBI taxonomy): domain Eukaryota; kingdom Viridiplantae; phylum Streptophyta; class Magnoliopsida; order Malvales; family Malvaceae; genus Gossypium; species Gossypium anomalum. The sequence continues at coordinate 61,705,739 of CM046965.1, forward strand.
AGTTTTGGTTGACAGAGTAAAGATAGTGGATTAAGTGAAGCGCACTGAGTGCTAGTGGTGTGATCATGAGAAGGATCAGAGTACGATTAAGAGGGATTTGGGTCCCCTTGGTTCTAGTCAGCGCCCTAAGAAGCGGGCGAGGTTTGATCAGCCCCTAAGGGCCGAGGCAACAGTTGTAGTGATTGAGATTTAGCTATGTAGTGATTATGGGAAGCGCCATCCGAGTGAGTGCTCGAGGAAGTTAGGAGCATGCCTCCGTTGTAGGTCGATGGAGCATCGAGTTAGGGATTACCTTTGTCGACCAGATTAGGCACTAGCTGGGGCATAGACTTCGACTCAGGGTTCTATTTGTATGGTGAAAGTTGTATCATTTACACCGATCACAAGAGTCTCAAATATTTTTTAACTCAAAAAGAATTAAATCTTCGGCAGCGTAGATAGGTTGAATTATTCAAGGATTATGATTGCACGATAGAGTACCACCCGGCTAAGGCTAATGTGGTAGCTGATGCCCTTAGCCGTAGAGTGATGACTGATCTAAGAGAAATGGGGGTTATTAGCAAAATTACGGGTTAAACCGATTTGGGTGGAGCAGATTCAAGCTAAACAATTGAGGGATGAAGCCTAATTTTAGTGATTGCAATATGTTGGTTCGAATGAGACTTCCGATTTTAACTTGAACAGCGATAATGTGTTGTGCTTCAAAGGTCGGATTTGTGTACCTAATGATAAAGAGTTGAGGCATTCGATCCTACAGAAGGCACATAGTAGTCCCTATGCTATGCATCTTCGTGGGAACAAAATGTGTCGAGATCTCCGAGAGCTCTACTAGTGGCCTGAACTAAAATAGGAGGTAGTCACTTTTGTATCCCACTGTCTGACGTGTCAAAAAGTTAAGGCCGAACATTAGTTTCCCTTCGGATTACTTCAGCCAGTTAAGATTCCATAGTGAAAATGGGAGCGGGTAACAATGGATTTTGTTACTAGGTTGCCTTTAACCCTCACTAAGAAATATTCAGTTTGGGTCATTATTAATCGGTTGACCAAATCAGCCCACTTCATTCCTATCCGAATAGATTTCTCCCTACAGAAGTTAGCTAAACTATATATTACTAAAATTGTGAGACTACACGGGGTCCCATTCTCACTTATCTCTAATAAAGACCAATGTTTCACATCTTGGTTCTGGAAGAAACTTCATGAGGCCTTAGGCACCTCACTTAATTTCAATACTGTGTATCACCCTCAGATCGACAGACAGTCTGAGCGTATCATTCAGATTCTAGAAGATATGCTTCAGAGTTGTGTGTTAGACTTCCAAGGTAGTTGGGAGGAGTATCTACCATTGGCAGAGTTTGCATACGATAACAGCTTCCAATCTAGCATTCAGATGTCACCTTACAAAGCCTTGTATGGTCGTAAGTGTCGTACACCGTTATGTTGGACAAAATTAAGTGAACACCGGATATTGGTCCTTTGGTTTCTGAAACTGAGAGTATTGTGAAAGTGATTTGTGATCGCTTGAAAGTAGCCTGTGATTGACAGAAGTCTTATGTAGATTTGAAAAGAAAAGATATTGAGTTTTCGATAGGTGATCAAGTGTTTCTAAAAGTATCACCATAGAAAAAGGTTCTCCGATTTGGATACAAGGGTAAGCTGAGCTCGAGATTTATTAGACCTTATCGTATTCTGAAGCGTGTTGGACCTGTTGCATATCAATTAGAATTATCGTCAAAATTAGAATGAATTCCCGATGTGTTTCATGTCTCAATGTTAAGACGGTATCAATCTGATCCATCGCATATTGTCCCTATCAATGAAATTGAGTTGCCATCGGATCTAACTTTTGAGGAGGAACCAGTCCAGATCATGGAACGTGATGTCAAGGTGCTAAGGAAGAAAATTGTTCCTATAGTAAAAGTTCTGTGGTAGAACCATGGTACTAAGGAAGCCACGTGGGAACATGAAGAATTAATCCAACTGTTGTATCCATATCTGTTTGAGTTAGGTAAAATTTCAAGGCCAAAATTTCTTTTAGGGGGAGAGAGTTGTAACGCCCTAAAATTTTAAGAATTTAATTGTGAGAACCTACAGTAATTAAACTCCTATATCTGTGGTCCTGTGCTATGCTTTTGCTTTTAAGGTCTGAAGTTCGAGTTGCGTTGTTAAAAGTTTTTTTTTTAATTTTAAAAGTAACCCTTAATCATGCATTACCTAGTTAAGTTCAATTTCGGGTGAAACTGTGCTAAGAATGAGCTTGTTGGTTCACTGGTTAAGCATATGTATTCTGTTAGGTCTCGTGTTCGAATCCTAAAGGGGACGATAAGGAAAATTTTTGTCAAATTTTAGAAATCTGCTTTGAAGTTAGGAGTTTAATTAACATTAGTTTGGAAGTTAGAAGTTTAATTAACATTAGTTTTTTCTTCTTTAATTTTTTTTATTTCTTTTCTTCTTCGTCACTTCTATCTTTTTCTTCTTTCTTTTTTGTTATATTTTATTTTGCTAATCAAAATATGAGGGAAACGGGATTAATGAAAATTTTGTTGTTAGTCACTGGTCAGAAGGCTATTGAGTAAGTAGCAATCAATGTGAGCGTTTTTGCAGTTTTCTTCATTTTCGTAACTTGCTTTGAATTAGGTATTTTCTAAGTTGCGAAAATCTTTGATAAACGATCGTTTGTTTCCCTAATAGGCGAGAATATCAGCAATAAGGAATAGCAACACAACAATTTCCGTTATTGTCACTAAAGTTTTGGTAAGTTTGGGTCCGTTGAAGGTTTCGTGTTGAAACTTTCGACATAGGCATTAAGTGCGTAATCAAGAAATTCTGTTGATTAAATGGCTAAATTATTGTTACTGAATGATTATTTTAGGCTTCGAGGATCTTTTGCGTTATTGTTACTTCGAAATCTCTCTAGATGCGTACTAGAAACCTTAGTTTTTGCAAATTTCAGTCGTTGGAAATGGTGGTTGTCGATGCCACACGGCCAGACACATGGGCGTGTGTCTAGGCCATGTGAGCCATATGGCCGTGTGGTTGGCCGTGTAACTCACTGTTTATCAATTTAGGGCCACACGGGCAAGGCACACGAGCATGTGTCTAGGCAGTGTGTGGCCATATTACTGCAGGGTTCACATGGGCAACAGATAGGAGTGTGTGTCTAGGCCGTGTAACTCACTATTTGTGGTCCAAGACCACATGGCCAGAGGCACAAGCTTGTGGCCAGGCCGTGTGAGTCACACGGGCAGGGACACGACCGTGGGGCCTGGCCGTCTAACTAATTGTTTATGCTTTGGAACTATACAGGTAGAGGACATGGGCATGTGACCAGGCCGTGTGGCATGTTATTGGAGCCCGAAACCTATTTTTGAGGCTGTGAATGTTGCTTAACACTGATACTGTTCTCCTCAATGTATGAATGATTGAATTTGGTTATATGTGAACTGTTTGATACTTTGAGACTGATGTGTGAATAACATAGTTATATGTATACTATGATATTTATTCTGATGTTGAAATGTCTTATCTATTTGTAAAATAAATTAGAATGACTGAATACATGAGACGGGTATTTGTGCTCTGCATTTGAATGGGTTAGGATATTGTGAAGAAGAAAGTAATCTGTTCTAAAATCGTGGCTAAGCCACAATGTGTATAAACCTAATTCTGGCGTTTTGTCGCATTCTGATCTGCCAGCTAATCTGCGTCTCTGTAAAAGTGTCAAACAGGCACTCTAAAGTGTGCAGGGTTGGTTGGGCATTGAATGTCCTGGATGGTGTGCCAGGATGACCGAAGACAGTGTGTAGTGAATGGGGGTAGAAATATTGCGTCTGAATTTGATCTGAATTCTATATGAAACTGAAATTACTTATATATGTAACAACCCGTTTATGGGTCAAATCGAAACAGTGGTTTCTAGACCACAAATCTGAAGTAAAAATATTTATTTTATTACTATTTTAAGGTCTACAACATGATAGAATAATTGTGAGAAAATTTCGTTAAGAAATTTTATCCATTGAGTGCTCAATTTGACTAGAAGGACTAAATTGCAATAGGTGCAAAACTTGAATTCTATAGATTAAAGGTGTCTAATTGCTATGAAATTTTAATTAGAAGTCTTTATGTGGTAATTAGACTGTTGTTTAAATTGGTGGACAAAAATGGACATGGTTAGGTGAAATTTTAAAGTTATGCATTAAGGGAATTTTAGTAATTTGGTAAATAAAGACAAAATTAACTAAAATAAAAGTATCCATCTTCTTCAATTTCATCCCCCATAGCCGAAAATTTCAAGGAGACCATAGCTAGGGTCTGGCCAACTTTCAAGCTCGATTGCAAGTCCGTTCTTATTCCATTTTTTAATGATTTATATATTTTTGAGGTCGTGGTAACTTGATCTAGCTATTTCAAGGACTAATTTGTGAGAAAGTTAAAGTCTAAAATTTTACCCATGCTGAATATGTTTGTATTTTGATGTTTGATGGTAGAAAATGCATGTTAGTTGTTACTTAAACAACATTTGTAAAGTGATTTTCGGTAAAAACATCAAATAGGGACTTTTTTGTAAAAGGTTATAAACTATGTGGAAAAATGTGAATAAATGAAAAATGTGGGCTTTTATAAGTAAGAGTAAGGTTCAGCTAAGTTTGGGTTATGAAGAAATTGAAAGAAATTCATTTTATGAGCCTAGGGACTAAATTGTAAAATGATGAAATATTAGGGGTAAAATTATAAATTTTGCCATAATGTGTTTTTGAACTATATTGAATAATGTGATGATTAAATAAGTTAAATTTGACATTATAGATCAAGAAAAATGAAGTTCGAATCTAGATCGGGGGAAAAACAAAATAATTGACGAATAGATTCCTTTTTGCCGTTTTTGCATCCAAGGTAAGTTCGTATGTTAATAAGATTTATTATAATTGTATTATAAATGCTTTAATATTGCATAAATTGTATGAACAAATCTACAGACATGTTTGATGATGTTTTGGCAAGCGAGAAATCCCAATTGAACCTTAGGAATAGATTAGGATACATGTGACATGTCACTAGGGTATTATGTTATGAGATCCGGCTACTGGTCCTGTACGTCTTACCGGTGGCTAAGTATACCGGCATATGCTGAGGTTACTTGACAGCTTGTGTGAGTAGCACCGTGTAGATACGTCTTGACTGACAGCTTGTGTGTGCAAGCCCATTGATGGCTCGAGAGCGAGCATTTATGTGTTATGAGATGGAGGTAGCAATGGCTACATAAGTGGCACTTTGTGTGTAAGATTTCCCGAGTATCCGATATTATTATTCCGAGTGGTTCATTGGGTATGCCAAAGTTGAGAATAAGTATGAAACCATTATGAGATGGTACAGGTATGTGCATAAATTTTATGATTATTAAATTCGCGAAATGATGAATTCAAGGTAAGTTTGTGGTGGAATGACTTATGGTTATAAGATTATGGTAAATTACATTGTCCTATATTATATTACTTGAATGTTAAATGTATGGTAAGATTTGCTTATTTTTTTCATACGAGCTTACTAAGCTATATAGCTTACTCCGTTTTACTTTTGATGTTTTATAGTGTTATCAAGCTAGCTCGGATTGGAGATCGTCTGAGATCACATCACACTATCAAATTGTCAATTTGGGTATCGATGATCTTAAACATTTTGAGTATATGGCATGTATAGGGACTTGGTCATTTTGATATATGTGTCATTATGAATTTGGCCAAATGTGTTGGCTTATATTTGTTTAAGGTGATTTGGTATTTAGCTATGTAATTGGCTTATTTTGGCTAAAATGGTTGTAAGCCTATTTATATAAGTATATGTTCTAATGCCTTTTGTTTATGTTTTTTGTAATGGGTTGCTATATGCTTATTCATGGCTAAATAGCCTTGTAGTTAAATGATTGAGTTTGGTTAATTGGAATGCTAAAAGATCTATATGATACAATGCATGTTAATGGTAGCCATATTGAAGCTTGTAGAATGTGAGTTTGGTATGATTGGATTTGGTAAAATATGATGTTGTAAGTATGTTAAGTGTTGATAATGAAACGACATGATTTAGCCTTGATTGTGGATGTGTTGGTTGCCTAAATATGCTATGATATGTACCATTAAAGTTGTGAATGTGTGTGTGCAAACGAGGGTGACAAATGGCTTGGTAAATAGCCTTTATTTTGTCCACACAGGTAGACACACGGGCGTGTGTCTCACACACGGCCTATTCCACGGGCATGTGTTTTGGCAGTATGTCCCCTGCACCTTAATTTTGAGAAACAGAATGCTCAAAATTGAGCACACAGGCAAAGACACAGCCGTGTGTAACAACTCTTACCCATATCCGACGCCAGAACAGGGTACGACGCATTACCGGACTTAAACATGCACATTCATACAAAACCAAACCATAAAAATTCCAACACAATTTAAAACTTTTCATTCACATGCAAATTTTCCCTTATAAGAGCCTACGAGGCCCAAAACATACATCAGAAGCGGTTTGGGACTAAACAGAGAACTTTCAGAACTTCGGAATAACTTAGAAAATTTTCATGTTTTGAAGAGTCACACGCCCGCGTGGGTAGGTCGTGTGGTCACACACGCCCGTATGGCTTGGGACAGGCCCATGTCCTCAGCCCGTGTAACTCTCTGACTATGACATCATCAACTAAATAAGGTCACACAGCTAAGTCACACGCTCGTGTGCTTAGGCAGTGTGTTGAATTAAATTCCAAAAATTAAGTGCAGACTTCACACAGCCTGGGCACACGCCCATTTCCTGAGGCCATGTCCTTTACACGCTGAGACACATAGCCGTGTCTCTGCCCATGTGTTTACTACTGGGCATACTGACTTGCATAATTAGGGTGCAGAGGACAGATGACCGGATCACACGCCCATAGGGCAGACCGTGTGTCACACACGGCCTAGACACATGCCCGTGTGTCTGCCTATGTGGAAAACTTTGAGGCTATTTTCCAAGCCATTTGCCACCCTTAAACATTTACATACTCAATCCTACTTCGTAACATGCAACATGGCACATTTATTTACACAAGTATGCACCATTATACTTCCATATGACATTCCACACCAATTTCATACTTAATCATCTTTATAATTCTTCTTTCAAGTTACTCAATTACACCATAATTATGGTCATATCCAATAGTCCTAATTCATCCATTAAGTACATATGCTATTCATATCACATATCATCCACAAGCAACCAAACCACATTAGCACATAAACACGTTTGCATGCATGCATAAATGATTAGGGTTACAACCTAAAACTCAATACGAGCCATCTCTCATGGTTATATACAAAATGATCATATTACCATCATGAGCCAACACATTTGGCCAATCAATATAACACATAACAAAAAGACCAAGTCCCTATACATGCCATACTCAAAATGATAAGTCTAACTATACCCAATCCAATTGATAGTCTGATCGAGTCTCCTACGTTCCACGATTCCCGAGTTAGCTTGGCGACACTATAAGAAAAAGAAAGAAAAGGAGGGTAAGCTTTAAAACTTAGTAAGTTCACATGCAAATAAAATACAACTTAAACAAGCATTAGTCATACATTTAACATAATGAACATAATTTTTCATTTTATCAAATCTCTTAAACTTATTCTTCATAGACATCTATATATATATTCATACCACGCGTTCATCATATCCCATGTTATTCTCATGAGTTCAATGTACATACCTATGCCCACTTACACATATTAACTTACTTTCTCATCTCCGACATAATCATCAAGATTACTCATTGAACTTCCTTTAGAACTACCGTTGAACACTCGGAATACGATCAGATACATCGAAATCTTGCACCTAAGTGCCTCATATGTAGCCAATGCTACCTCACATCACATGTTGTTCGCTTTCGAGCTACTCACAGATCTGCTCATATAGGCTGTCAGGTATCCGCAACACATGTCGGACTACCCCGCCACCGGTGGAATATAAGAGACCAGTACTCGAATGCTAAAACATGTGTCATATAGATCACAAACTCAGACCACAACTCAATGAGTTCGGATGTCACAAATATCATGAACTCAGATCACAACTCAATGAGTTCAAATTTCATAGTTCCTAGTGACATGTCAGTTGTATCCTATACTATTCCTAAGGTTAAACCAGTATTCTTTGATACCACATTTTTTTCGAACTTGCTCGTAACATAGATTTCAATACCCATAGTACCAATCACTTATTCATGGAATAATCAAAGCATAACTCATGATAAAATTTAGGCAATAAACACATGATACAGCATCATATTAAATATGTATACACTTACCACACGTGCAATTTTTAGGCATTTAAAGTATGGTACATGTTACCTTATTTGCAAATGAACTTACCTCGGTACAAAATGATAGAAATGAGCCTAATCCTCGTAAACTTTGTTTTTCCCTCGATCAAGACCCAAATCACATTTTTATTGATTTCCAATCTTGAAGATTGAAGAAACCCTAGCTATCCTAGCTATGGTGACTCTTCAAATTCAGCACTAGCATGGAGAAGATGAGTAGATTTTGGCTTTATTTTTCCTTTTAATTCATTTATTTACAAATGACCAAAATACCCTTTTTACTAAACTTTCAAATATTGTCCATGCATGTCCATTTTTGTCCATAAAGATAGAAATTGGGCAAATTGCTATTTAAGGACCTCTAATTAATGATCCAATGCAATTTCATGATCAAAGCTTTTAGAACACCAGTTTTGCAATTTATTCAATTTAGTCCCTAACTTCAAATTGGATACTTTAGGCATAAAATTTCTTCATGAAATTTTCACACAAACATGCATTCATATCATGGACCATCAAATAATCATAAAATAATTATTTCTACTTCAGATTTATGGTCTCAAAACTATAGTTCTGACTAGACCCTAAATCGAAATGTTACAACTCTCCCCCCTTTAGGGATTTTCATCCCCAAAAATCTTACCGTTGAAAGGGTTGGGGAATTGGTCTCTCATGGCCTCCTCGGGCTCCCATGTAGCCTATTCAACCCCATGTCTTTTCCATAACTCTTTCACAAGGGAAATACTTTTGTTTCTCAATTGTTTGACTTTCCAAGCCAAAATCTTAACCGGTTCCTCACCATAGGTCATGTCCTGACGAATCTCAACTTCTGTCAGTGAAATCACATGTGAAGGATCTGATCTATAACGACGCAACATAGATACATGGAACACGTCATGAATCTTTTCCAATTCGGATGGCAAGGCTAACCAATAGTCAACTGGCCCTATTCTCTCGATAATCTCATACGGCCCTATAAAACGAGGACTCAACTTGCCTTTTCTGCCAAATCTCAACACTTTTCTCCAAGGAGATACTTTCAAAAATACCTTATCACCGACTTGAAACTCAATCTCTTTCCTTTTTAAATTCGCATAGGACTTCTATCTATTCGAAGTAGTTTTCAAACAATCACGAATTATCTTCACTTTCTCTTCGGTTTCTTTGACTAAGTCAACCCCGTGAATCTGATTTTCCTTTAGCTCGGTCCAATACAAAGGCGATCGGCACTTCTGCCCATATAATGCCTCACAAGGTGCCATTTTCAAACTCGACTAAGAACTGTTATAATAAGCAAACTTTACCAACAGTAAGTACTTTTCCCAATTACCTTGGAATTCTAATACACAACATCAGAGCATGTCTTCCAAGATCTGAATTACTCGCTTAGACTGACCGTCAGTCTGCAGATGAAAAGTAGTGCTAAAATTCAGCTTTGTACCCAAAGCTTCTTGTAACTTTTTCCAAAATCATGAAGTGAACCTCAGATCTCTATCCGAAATAATCGATATAGGTACTCCATGAAGTCTTAACAATTTCACCAACGTACAATTCAGGTAACTTATCGAGTGAGTAATTAGTACGTACCGGGATAAAATGAGCTAACTTGATAAGCCGATCAACCACAACCCAAACCGCGTCTTTCGTTCTTAGAGTTAAAGGTAAACCTGTCACAAAATCCATAGTAATCCGATCCCATTTCCACTCGAGAACCATTATAGGCTGGAGCAAACCCGAAGGTACTTGGTGTTCAGCCTTTACTTGCTAATAGACAAAACATTTCGATACAAACTCTAAAATATCCTTTTTCATACTATTCCACCAATACATTTGCTTTAAGTCATTATACATTTTTGTGCTGCCCGAGTGAACTGACAGACAACCGTTGTGTGCCTCATGCAAAATATTCAGAATCAACTCAATATCCTTCAAAACACAAATCCTACCACGGAATCTCAAACAACCATCGGAGTCACTCAGAAAGTTTGGTTCACTGCTGGACTCACACTGAATTTTCTTAGCTTGCAACTCTTTATCAGCTTTCTGAGCATCATAGATCTGTTGAAGAAAAGACGGTCTAGCTCTCAACTCGACTAGAACCAAACCATCATTGGACAAAGTTATCCATGTATTCATAGCCCTCAAGGCAAATAACGACTTCCTGCTCAAAGCGTCGGTGACCACATTTGCCTTACTTGGATGGTAATCAATTACAAGTTCATAATCTTTTAATAGTTCCAACCATTTTCGTTGCCGTAAGTTCAAATCCTTTTGAGTCATCAAGTACTTAAGATTCTTGTGATCGATATAGACATGGCATTTTTCACCAAATAAATAGTGTCACCAAATCTTCAAAGCAAACACTATGGCGGCCAAATCTAGGTCATGTGTTGGATAGTTCATCTCATAAGGTTTCAACTGTCATGATGCATAAGCTATGACTTTACCCTCTTGCATAAGTACACATCCTAAACCATTTAACGAAGCATCACTATAAATAAAAAATTCTTTACTTGACTCGGGTTGTACCAAACCACTGTTTCAGTCAATAACATCTTCAATTTCTCAAAACTTTGCTGACACTTCTCCGACCACTCGAACTTAACATCCTTTTGAAGCAATCTTGTCATAGGACTGGCAATTATAGAAAATCCTTTCACAAATCATAGTAACCGGCTAAGCCTAAAAATCCTCTAACCTTGGATACATTCCTTGGCAGTTTCCATTCGACAATAGCAGAAACTTTACTCGGGTCAACTCTAATACCATCACTCGAAACAATGTGGCCCAAGAATCCAACTTCTCGAAGCCAAAACTCGCTTTTACAAAACCTGGTATACAACTATTTATCTCTCAAAGTTTGCAAAATAGTTCTCAAGTGCTCGGCATGCTCTGTCTCATCTTTCGAATATATCAAAATATTGTCAATAAACACGACAACAAACTTGTCCAAATATGGCTGAAATATTCGGTTCATTAAATCCATAAACATAACAGGTGCTTTTGTCAACCCAAATAGCATAACAAGAAATTCATAATGGCCATACCGCGTTCTAAAAGCAGTTTTAGGCACATACGGCTCTTTAAATCACAACTGATAGTAGCCGGACCTCAAATCTATTTTAGAAAACTTGGTCAAACAAGTCATCAATCCTTGGCAAGGGATACTTGTTCTTAATTGTTACCTTATTGAGCTATCAGTAATCTATACACAACTTATAGATCTGTCTTTCTTTTTCACGAATAATACTGAAGCACCCCATGGCGAAAAGCTCGGTCTCACAAATCCCTTGTCACTCAATTCTTGCAATGATGACTTTAGTTCTTTCAATTCAGTCGGGGCCATCCTATACGGAGCAATCGAGATAGGTGTTGTACTAGGGACTAAATACCAAACTTAACTTCCTTAACGGGAGGTAATCCGGGTAGTTCTTCCAAGAATACATCTGAGTGCACACATACAACAGGCACTAATTCAATCTTCAATTCAGACTCTTTCGTATTCAACACATAAGCTAAATAAGCCTCACACCCTTTTCTCATGCATTTTTGAGCAAACATCGAAGAGATCACAATTGGCAACCTATCTGACTCATCTGATTCGACCCAGAGAATTGTAGAAAAGACGGTCTAGCTCTCAACTCGACTAGAACCAAACCATCATTGGACAAAGTTATCCATGTATTCATAGCCCTCAAGGCAAATAACGACTTCCTGCTCAAAGCGTCGGTGACCACATTTGCCTTACTTGGATGGTAATCAATTACAAGTTCATAATCTTTTAATAGTTCCAACCATTTTCGTTGCCGTAAGTTCAAATCCTTTTGAGTCATCAAGTACTTAAGATTGTTGTGATCGATATAGACATGGCATTTTTCACCAAATAAATAGTGTCACCAAATCTTCAAAGCAAACACTATGGCGTCCAAATCTAGGTCATGTGTTGGATAGTTCATCTCATAAGGTTTCAACTGTCATGACGCATAAGCTATGACTTTACCCTCTTGCATAAGTACACATCCTAAACCATTTAACGAAGCATCACTATAAATAAAAAATTCTTTATATGACTCGGGTTGTACCAAACAACTGTTTCAGTCAATAACATCTTGAATTTCTCAAAACTTTGCTGACACTTCTCCGACCACTCGAACTTAACATCCTTTTAAAGCAATCTTGTCATAGGAGTGGCAATTATAGAAAATCCTTTCACAAATCGTAGTAATAGGCTAAGCCTAAATATCTTCTAACCTTGGATACATTCCTTGGCAGCTTCCATTCGACAATAGCAGAAACTTTACTCGGGTCAACTCTAATACCATCACTCGAAACAATGTGGCCCAAGAATCCAACTTCTTGAAGCCAAAACTCGCTTTTACAAAACCTGGCATACAACTATTTATCTCTCAAAGTTTGCAAAATAGTTCTCAAGTGCTCGGCATGCTCTGTCTCATCTTTCGAATATATCAAAATATTGTCAATAAACACGACAACAAACTTGTCCAAATATGGCTGAAATATTCGGTTCATTAAATCCATAAACACAACAGGTGCTTTTGTCAACCCAAATAGCATAACAAGAAATTCATAATGGCCATACCTCGTTCTAAAAGCAGTTTTAGGCACATACGGCTCTTTAAATCACAACTGATAGTAGCCGGACCTCAAATCTATTTTAGAAAACTTGGTCAAACAAGTCATCAATCCTTGGCAAGGGATACTTGTTCTTAATTGTTACCTTATTGAGCTATCAGTAATCTATACACAACCTTATAGATCTGTCTTTCTTTTTCACGAATAATACTGAAGCACCCCACGGCGAAAAGCTCGGTCTCACAAATCCCTTGTCACTCAATTCTTGCAATGATGACTTTAGTTCCTTCAATTCAGTCGGGGCCATCCTATATGGAGCAATCAAGATAGGTGTTGTACTAGGGACTAAATACCAAACTCAACTTCCTTAACGGGAGGTAATCCGGGTAGTTCTTCCGAGAATACATCTGAATGTACACATACAACAGGCACTAATTCAATCTTCAATTCAGACTCTTTCGTATTCAACACATAAGCCAAATAAGCCTCACACCCTTTTCTCATGCATTTTTGAGCAAACATCGAAGAGATCACAATTGGCAACCTATCTGACTCATCTGATTCAACCCAGAGAATTTCACCATTTTCACATTTCAATTAAATTACTTTTTGTCTACAATTAACTACAACATCATGAAGTGTCAAATAATCCATAACCAAAAAACATCAAATTCATCAAACGGCAACAACATTAAGTCAGCCAGAAAACAATAACCTCTAATCGTCAAAGGACATTTGTTGCATACTTTATCAACTAAAACATGCTTGCCTAATGGGTTTGACACTTTAATCATAAATTCCGTAGACTCAACAGGCATATTCATGCTAGATACCAATTTCATGCACACATATGAATGAGTAGAACCTAGGTCAATCAAAGCAATAATAGTAAAATCATAAAGAGAAAAAGTACCAATGATCACATCAGGAGAAGATGCTTCTTCGTGCGCACGTATGGCATTGGCCCTAGCCGGAGCTCTAACTTTAGATCTTACCGCTGTATCCCTCGTTACATTTTTTCCACTAGCCCCATTACCAACATTTCTTTAAGGACTCCCTTTTGTAGTCGTACTACCTGATCTTGTACTCTAATTTTTTTCCTTCTCGACCATTTCAGGACAGTCCTTGATATAGTGGTCTTGAGAACCACATAGGAAAAATGATCCATCACTGACCCTACACTTACCAAAATGACCGCTACCACATTGTTGGCACTCAGGTCTAGAAGGTCTAGCATTACCCACACTAGCCACAGATGTAGCCTGAGATTTAAAACCTGAATTTTTCTTCTTACGATCTTTATATGAATGGCCAGCCGAAACATGAGAACGAGAATACATATATCTAGATTTCTTAGACTAAGATAGAAATGACTTGCTCGTCGATCTCTTCCTTATATCTCTAGCCTCAGCCTCGGTCTTTCTCTTTTCCTTGATCAGTTCCTTGGCTTTAAAAGCCCGATCAAAGAGTACCACAAATTCCTTCAATTCGAAGATACCTACAAACACTCTAATATCCTTATTGAGTCCATCTTCAAATCTTCTACACATTTTTGCCTCAGAGGATACACACTCCTGAGCATATTTGCTGAGCCGGAAAAACTCTCCTTTATACTTAGTAACTGATATGTGACCTTGTCTCAAGTCAAGAAACTCTTTACACTTTTGATCGATGAAGCTTTCACCGATGTAATTTTTTTAGAATTCTTCTTGGAAGAATTCGTACGTTACCCTCTCTTGAGGTACCATCGATACTAGCATTTTTCACCAATGGTACGCCGAGTCTCTCAGCAAAGATATAGCACACTTCAAACACTCTTTGAGTGTGCAAGATAGTTCATCAAATACTCGAATAGAATTTTTGAGCCAAAATTCCACTTTTTCGGGGTCATCATCGGTATTGGCCCTAAATTTCTCAGCTCTTTGCTTTTGAATTTTATCAACCGGGGTTCTATGAAATCTCATAAAATTCATACCTTGAGGCACTTGGCGTAAAGGTTGAGGATTAGGAGGGGGTAGAGGAGGTTAAACGTTTGGGTTTGTGCGAACGAACTCCTTATACTAGGCATCCATCATATGAAGAAAGGCTTCTAGAGCCCCTTCTCCTCACTAACAATTGTGGGTCTACTATCAAACGGTACTACTCCTTCAGTGGGAGCAGGCGCGTTGCTCTCAACATCATCTGCCATAGCTCTATCGGGATCCATTACTATATGAAAACACAAGTTAAAAGGTCAAGAGTCGTCACACTATCACAATTTACTTATTGCATGTATAGCTAGACTCGTACATATGCTATGTTAGTCTGAGAATCGACTAAACCATAGCTCTAATACCACTAAATATAACACCACTTACCCATATTCGATGCCAGAATAGGGTACGAGGCATTACCGGGCTTAAACATGCACATTCATACAAAACTGGGCCATAAAAATTCCAACACAATTTAAAACTTTTCAATCACATGCAAATTGTCCCTTATAAGAGCCTACGAGGCCCAAAACATACATTGGAAGTGATTCGAGACTAAAAAGAGAACTTTTAGAACTTTGGAATAACTTAGAAAATTTTCATGTTTTCAAGAGTCATACGCTCGTGCTGGTAGGTTGTGTGGTCACACACGCCCGTATGGCTTGGGACACGCCCATGTCCTCAGCCCGTGTAACTCTCTACCTATGATGTCATCAACCAAATAAAGTCACACGACTAAGTCACACACTTGTGCGCTTAGGCCGTCTGTCGAATTAAATTTCAAAAATTAAGTGCAGACTTCACACAGCTTGGGCACACGCCCATGTCCTGAGGCTGTGTCCTTCACACGGTTAAGACACACGGATGTGTCTCTGCAAGTTTTTTTACTACTGGGCATACTAACTTGCATAACTAGGGTGCAGGGGACACATGGCCGAATCACACACCCATAGGGAAGACCGTGTGTCATACACAGCCTAGACACATGCCTGTGTGTTTGCTCGTGTGGACAACTTTGAGGCTATTTTTCAAGCTATTTGCCACCCTTAAACATTTACATACTCAATCCTACTTCATAACATGCAACATGGCATATTTATTTACACAAGTATAGACCATTATACTTCCATATGACATTCCACACCAATTTCATACTTAATCATCTTTATAATTCTTCTTTCAAGTTACTCAATTACACCATAATTATGGTCATATCCAATAGTCCTATGTCATCCATTAAGTACATATGCTATTCATATCACATATCATCCACAAGAAACCAAACCACATCAGCACATAAACACGTTTGCATGCATGCATAAATGATTAAGGTTACAACCCAATAATCAATACGAGCCATCTCTCATGGTTATATACAAAATGATCATATTACCATCATGAGCCAACACATTTGGCCAATCAATATGACACATAACAAAAAGACCAAGTCCCTATACATGCCATACTCAAAATGATAAGTCTAACTATACCCAATCCAATTGATAGTGTGATCAAGTCTCCTACGTTCCACGATTCCCGAGTTAGCTTGGCGACACTATAAGAAAAAGAAAGGAAAGGAAAGGAAAGGAGGGTAAGCTTTAAAGCTTAGTAAGTTCACATGCAAATAAAATGCAACTTAAACAAGCATTAGTCATACATTTAACATAATGAACATAATTTTTCATTTTATCAAATCTCTTAATCTTATTCTTCATATACATATATATATATTCATACCACGCGTTCATCATATCCTATGTTATTCTCATGAGTTTGACATACATACCTGTATCCATTTGCACAGAATAGCTTTCTTTCTCATCTCCGACGTAATCATCAAGATTACTCATTGAACTTCCTTTAGAACTACCCGTTGAACACTTGGAATACAATTGGATACATTGGAATCTCGCACCTAAGTGCCCCATATGTAGCCAATGCTACCTTACATCACATGTTGCTCGCTTTCGAGCTACTCACGGGTCTGCTCATATAGGCTGTCAGGTATCCACAACACATGCTGGACTATCCCGCCACCGGTAAAATATACAAGACCAATACCTGGATGCCAAAACATGTGTCATATATATCACAAATTCAAACCAGAACTCAATGAGTTCTGATGTGTAACACCCTAAACCCGACCTAGAAGTCTAGACCGAATCCAGGATGCTACATTGATCACCGTAATGATCGTGAGAAAATTTTACAAAATAAGTTATCGTGTCGAATCTAAACATTTAATCATATAAAAATCGAACAGTAAAAATTCAATTATGGGTAATGTTTATAACCAAAATATAAATGAGTAGATCTTAAATCAAAATCTGTACCACAGTTTTAAAAACCTGTAACACCCCAAACCCGGCCTAGATGTTATGGTCGGATCTGACGTGCCACATCGAAGCGTTCAAAACATTTTATATTGTTGATCTAGAAAAACTTACTTAGTGTTTTAAAAGATAATTTCGTTATAGGTTAAAGTGAATGGAAGCTGTGCACCAAGTAAGAAACCGAAAAATAGGAGGTGAGTCCATCGGATTGCTTAAGTACCAAGCTCCCTTCGGATCCAATCCTAGACATGCACACCGCCATTTCCACACCTTAATGTCATGTATATTTTCAGGAAACCAATTTCATTAAGTCCTTTTTAGGAAAAGTGATTAATTTTGGAAAACATTTTCATTACGGAAGCTTTGCTTGTTGTCGTGTTACTTTGAAAATAAGTAACTTTTATAAAACGCACCCTAAAGCTATCCAATTTCAGTGATTAAGATAATATCATATCTATTCTAGAAAAAAACATATTAAAACAATTAAAATAATTAAAGCGGCCTTATTACATTTAAAAACCCAAAACCTTAAACGTAAATAAAAGGATGTCTAGTTCACCAGAAGGAAAATCGAATTTACAAAACGTGTGGCCACTCCGAATCCCTTACAACTCCAAGCCCACTATGGTTGGGGATTACCTGCGTGGATGAAATTAAAGGGGTGAGTTTGGGGAAACTTAGTGTGCAAATTAACCCAACCAGAGCCCAAATCAGTTCAAGCTTTACTGGGCTTAAGCCCTATTCAGAAATCAGTGTTAACTGAGCCTTAGCCCATATCAATACTAATCTGGGCCATAGCCCCTTACAGTATCAGAATATATTGGGCCTAGCCCATATCAGTATCAATCTGGGCCGTAGCCCTATTACAAGTCGAGATATATTGGGCCTTGCCCATATCAACACAGTTGGGCCTATTTCAATATAGTTGGCCCATAACAAAACAGTCTCATATGATTAATCCATGATAACCCCATCCAACCTGCACTTGTCTCCATCCATCCCTACACTTCCTGTGGGGAATAAATCACCCACGCCATCCCTACACTTACAGTGTTAGCACCCGTTGCGGCACTAACTATAATCCGCAAAGAAAGTCGCTTATATCGTAATATATGTGGCACACCCCACCGTAACGAGTTCTTCCTCCTTAACAAAACCCAACCCCATGCAACAGATATGCATGTTATGGCATATAACAAACATAATCAGAAAATCATGTATTTTAGTCAAAATTAACCCTAGGGGTATAACGGTCATTTAGCACTTAGGGGTAAAACGGTAATTTTCATACTTAGGGGTAGTTTAATAAAATTTACTATTCTAGAGTTTACATACATATTCTAACCATTAACACATTAACAGAAGTACTTACCGAGCGTTGTTACCGAATTGGGCCCGTTGGCCCACTAACCTATTTTCGGCCCATTAAGCCCAAATGTACCGGAGTGCACGAAATTACGCACTCTGCAATCATATTGCTTGCGATTATCAAAATTAACAACCAAACCACCTCACAAGCGCTCGCACGCTCGCAAGTTCATAAATGTCGGCTTTTCAGCTTTTCGGCTTTTGCCGATCTAGTCTATGAGTGGGTGTCGTTTACACACCTGTTTTTCGACGAAACACTAACGAGATCTCCCTCACGATTAACCTTGTTGATCTTTAACTATTAGATCTAGATCTCGACCACTTTGAACCTGTTGATCTTGCTAGCCTCCAAATAGATCTTGATCGCTAGCCTTCGATGCGCACATAAAAAAAACCGAATGAAAAATACTTAAATTTAATCTTGGCAAAAATCAATAGTCTCCCTAAAGTATTTAGGGGTTTTCAGCTTATCCTCGAATTACTAAATAAAGAACAATAAGATCTGAATGCTTACCACCAAAGACGTTCTTGTTAGAAGCGTTTCCAGCACTTTTCA
The DNA here is from genome assembly GCA_025698475.1 of Gossypium anomalum. NCBI lineage: Eukaryota > Viridiplantae > Streptophyta > Magnoliopsida > Malvales > Malvaceae > Gossypium > Gossypium anomalum. The sequence continues at coordinate 61,724,924 of CM046965.1, forward strand.
AATCTTAGATCACTGTGAATCTATCTTAATCGCAAGTAGGAAGTAGATCTAAAAGTTAATTCCCGAATCATTAAAGTATGGATGTTTCAGATTTTAGTATAATGAAAAAGAGAAAATAGAAAAATAGAAAAGAGGAGATGACAGTACAGATTCGGCTTTGAAGGAAATTAAAGAAGAAAGAGATGAGATAAAAGAAAAGAAAGAAAAGAAGAGTAGAAGAAGATAGGTTCGGTTATTATCGATAAAGGAAAGATGAACAAAAAGGGAATAATTCATAAAAGCCAAAATTAAAAGAACAAATACGGTACTTAATGCTTATTAAAAATTCTTTCTAATTTCAAATTCCCTTGCTTTGCTCCATGAATTAAGCATTTGAAATTCATCCAACCACCTAGCAGCCTTATCCACCGTTTGACCGCTTTAGCCTGCTTTCTGGGAAGAACTTTGGTCCAACTCTACTACTCTCCCACACGCATGCAGCGAAAAGGAGCATCCGCGCGCTCAGCAGCTCGAACCTAGGCCTTCCACACGCACAGGCACGCTGCTGGCCACTGCGTCGTAGCTTGCTCTTGGATATGTGACAGTCGCAATTAAATTTAAACCTTACCTCCTGAAGTCTTGGTCCGCCTAAAAACAAAAACCAAAATAACGCCAGCACCTGGATTCGAACTCGTGCCCTCTCAGTCCCTTTAACGCGTTGCTGCCACTGCGCCCAAGGCGCTCGTTGTTTTGGGCTCTGCTTGCGACTACTCTTAAACCTTATTTTATCGCAACCCGTTTACAAACCAAATGCCTTGCGCGCGTCGCGACTTGAACCCAGGCACCTCCTCCGTCCTCCTATCATACTTAGCCACTAGGCCAGATGCTTGCTTCTGACATGAATTAGCCTGAACAATTAATAAGCCTACCTCCGAGAGCCCTTGGTTTTTCTAAAATAAAAACCCACATTTGCGCACGCAGGAAATCAAACCCCTGCTCCCTTCCTACTGCTTAACATGCCTAACCAGTAGGCCAGACTCCTCCTTATGTCCAATTTTAGCCCAACTTATTAATAAACCTTAATGCGCAGATCCCCTAAAGAAACAAAAATAATTATTTTTGCTAGAGTTTTGGATCGAATTTTTCCCACACTTTAAATACTTCTAAATTTATTTAAAAAAATTAAAATATTAGTAATAACATAAATATTTTATCAATATATATTTTTTTAATCACTAGTAATATTTAAAACTTCTTAATATTCAGATTTTCTTTTATCCGAACCCAGACTCAAAGCCCAATTCTTCTAGACCCAAATTCAGGGTGTTACAAAACCATACAGTTCAAAAACAAATATAAAAACTAGAAAACATAAACTGATACTCCAATTCGTCAAAACTGTCTGAGACCTCCACGTACTGAGTCCAGTATCCAAAGTCCGAAACGTACCTAAAAGGGAACCAAAAGAGGGGGGTAAGCTTCACGAGCTCAGTGTGAGATCATACTAACTAATTACCGAAACATAAATAGATACAGTAAACCTGAAAATAGTTCATCAGCGGAACATACTTATAGAGCGACTATAATAAATACAGACCATATGTAACTTTACAGTCATACGGCTCTGTCAGGCACAATAACGGTAAATCCCAGCAGTCACAAATTGGGCCTGAGCCCTTTTTCAGAGTCAGTATCATTTTACAGTTGGGGCCTCAACCCCTCTCAGTAACTATCCAGTCAGACAGTAGCAGTCATACCTATAGAATCCTCTTAGGCACAAGTGCCTTTCAGTCAATCAGTCATTCGCAAACAGACAATCAAACATATCAAACCACAGTACAATCAATTCGGTCAGAGAAACACATCCAGTCAATCAAATTCAATCAAATGCATATGAGTACAGATGAGTTACAAAATGCACCCATCCATCCAGCCAACTCACCTCTCTGTCCCCCATCACATCTCAATAGAGCTATTGAGCTCATCCAACCAATCACTCCATCTGGGGATATAATCAACCCATCCATCCAACCCTACACTCCATACGATGTCATCTTGGGTTGCCCGACAATGATGGACATCAGCATTGTCCTCGACCTTCAGGGAATTGGGACTGCCCACAACCCTCTGAGTATTAGGGGCTATCAGTAAGCCATACAGTGCCATACAGAAGACCGCTGTACAAACATGCAGTATGAATTGCCAGATCAGATATAATACGTAGCAAGGCTAGTGAATAAGCTGTACTTTGCAATGCGGTAAATCGTGGTACAGACGTGTAGTATAAACTACCAGATCAGATAGTGGTGCGTAGCATAGCTAACGTACATGCGGTACAGTGCAAGGTGGTAATCTGCTATACAGTTATCAGTAATGTCCATGACCCTCAGGGTATTGGGACTCCAGTATGCAGTTAATTTGCCAAATCGTAAATCTCCCTTCTCTTCAAAATCCCACCCAAAACTTTATATACAAATGTGTGTATGTATGCAGTCAGATGTACACCACCAGAATACCACTCTCAGTTAATTAAACAGAAGCAGACCTTCACATCCAATCAAACAAATAAAACCAGTTGCACACACACTTACCCAGTTAACCGGGTATAGAATCAAACATGTCACATACCCAATCACAAATAACACATCATCCAAACTTAGATCAGAGTCGCAAATACCCTCACTAAAGCTTAACTAAAGGTTAGGTCATACAGAGCACATTTATAAGTAACCTTGACCTAAAAATAATATCTAGCGAGATAGGGCCACGTACCCGTGTACTCCGGCTGTATGGAGCAATCCAGGCCGTGTGGGGGTCTAAATGCCCGTGTGAAAGGTAGCACACGATCGTGTGACAAAGGCACATTCTCGTGTGAAGCAGGGGTACGGTCGTGTGAACAGGCCATGTAACTCACTGTCCAGTTTCAATAAAGTCAAGTGCAGAGCAAACACGGCCGTGTGAGGGTCTCACACACCCGTGTGCCTACCAGACACAACCGTGTGTTTTGAAACACAAGCTGGTGTGGGATCCTTAATCTCTAAATCAGTCACACGGCCGTGTAGCCAGGCCATGTGACACCAAGTCTCAAAAACTCTAATCCCCCAAACCCGCACGCCCGTGTGCCCAAGGGACACGGTCGTGTAAAATCTGACAAAATCCCCAAATCAGCCACATAGTCGGGTGGCATCCAATTTAGGCCATTCCCAAATCCACACAGCCGTGTGCCGTGTGTGGCCATCGGAAAGGACACGAACCACCCCAAAATAGCTCAGAACCACTATTTTAGCCACCAAATTAACCCCAACTTAAGTAATATCGAACACATATCAATAAAACAGGGTATCGCACTCCCTTTCAGCCATTAAAACTCTGAAATTAAGGAATTAAAGCACTCTCTCAAAAAGCTGAAATAATACTTGCAAAATAATAAAAAAGTACTCAAAGTTTGAATCCCACACCAATTTTGACGACGAAGGAAACGACAGATGACCAGAAATTCCCAATGCCAAAAACCAAAGCTGAACTTTGAATAATTTTATCAAAACGAAAAGAAAAGCAAAAAGAGTAGAAAATAGGGAGATGAAAAAATGTCCAAGAGGAAAAAGAAAATAAAATAAAATAATTAAAAACAAATAAAATAATAATAAATGATAATAAAAATAACAATACTTAACAAAAATATTAGCCTAAGACAAAACAAAATAAATTGCCTCACTAAAACGCCCACACAAAGGTTCGAACCCAGATCCTCAAGGTTTACTATCACTCACACAACCACTAGACCAACAAGCCCATTCTGACACTTAAACGCACAACTAAACACATATGTGCCACCTCATCACTGTCCCTAAGCTCAAAAACCAAAACTTCTAGGCCCTAAATTCGGGGCGTTACAGGGTGTCACATATATCATGAACTCAGACCACAACTCAACGAGTTCATATTTCATAGTTCCTAGTGACATGTCACTTGTATCCTAGACTATTCCTAAGGCTCAAACAGGATTCTTTGATACCATATTTCTGTCGAACTTTCTCATAACGTCAATTTCAATACCCATAGTACCAATCACTTATTCATGGATTAACCAAAGCATAATTCATGATAAAATTTAGGCAATAAACATATGATACAACATCATATTAAATATGTATACACTTACCATACATGCAATATTAAGGCATTTAAAGTAGGATACATGTTGCATTATTTTCAAATGAACTTACCTCGGTACAAAATGATAGAAACAAGCCTAATCCTCGTAAATTTTATTTTTCCCTCGATCAAGACCCGAATCACGTTTTTCTTGATTTTCAAGCTTGAAAGTTAAAGAAACCCTAGCTATGATGACTCTTCAAATTCGGCACAAGCATGTAGAAGATAAGTAGATTTTGGCTTTATTTTCCGTTTTAATTCATTTATTTACAAAATGACCAAAATGTCGTTTTTACTAAACTTTCAAATTTTTTCCATGCATGTCCATTTTTGTCCACAAAGATAAATATTGGGAAATTACTATTTAGGGACCTCTAATTAATGATCCAATGCAATTTCATGCTCAAAGCTTCTAAAACACCAGTTTTGCAACTTATTCAATTTAGTCCCTAACTTCAAATTGGATACTTTAGGCATAAAATTTCTTCATGATTTTTCACACAAAAATGAATTCATATCATGGACCATCAAAAAATCATAAAATAATTATTTCTACTTCAGTTTGTGGTGTCAAAACCACTATTTTGACTAGACCCTAAATCGAGATGTCATAGCGTGTGTCTTGACCGTGTGAAGTCTGCACCTATTTTCCAAAAATTAAATTAACCACAAGGCCTAGCACATGAGCATGTGACTTCAATTTGTTCATGCCCTGTAAGTTAGAGAGTTACATGTGTAACAGTCTGGTTTATACCCTAGTCGGAATGGTTTCGGGACCACATATTTGAGTCAAAAAATGTTTTAATATTATTTTTTATGCTTAAAATATATGAATTTATGTCTGTGAAAGTTTTGTATGAAAATTTAAATGTTTGTATGCTTAATTTGATAAAAGGAGCTAATTGCGTAAAATGTAAAAGTTGCATGCTCTTTGTTAAAAGTGTCTATTTGATTTGTCTTTGTTAATGAGAGGTCCTTATGTGGATATTATGCCATTCACATTGATAATGGACATAAATGACCTTATTATATGTGAATTTAAAATGGTTTATTAAAGGGGTATTTTGGTCATTAGCATATTAATCATATATTAAAAAAATAAAACATGAAATTAGCTTTATGTTCATCCATCTTGCTGAAAAATACAAGGAAAAATAAAAGATAAAGAACATTAGGGTTTGGCCATTGATTTTCTTTGATTAAGGTATGTGTTTTGATCGGTTTTTGATAATTTTTACGTTTTGTAATCATTGCTTAGTATACTATCAAGCCCATACCTCAATTTTTGATTTTTTTTGATGATTTTGAAATGTTTCATTGATGAAATTATGAGTTTTGTGAAGTTAGTTTTTGATAAATAAAAGATATGTGATGGGTTAACATATGTTGTTTTTGAATTTTTGATGAAATTGAGTAATTTGGGCTAAATTGTGAAATTTGTATATTGAGGGACTACAATGTGAAATAAATGAAATGTATGGACTTGTATGAGAGCTATGAAAATTTGGCTAAGCTTGTGTACAAGCAAATTATGTGTATTTTGTGATTTTGTGAATTAGGGACTAAAGTGTCAAAATATGAAAATGTTAGGGCTAGTTTGCAAAATTCCCTAAATATGTGTCTATGTATTGTTTTGAATGATGTGAATAAAATGATTAACTTTGAATTTATATAGATCGAGAATTAAAGAATACGAAATTAAATCGGGAAAAGTCGAAAGTCGTTGAATAGTCGACTCCGTTGTTCAAATCCGTACAAGGTAAGTCGATATACAAATAAGCTTGTTTGAATTGAATTATTATTATTCATTTGATATTGAATTGTGATGAATGAATGTCCGAGCTAACTATATGCTATCCAATGAAGTATCGACAAAGTTACGACGTCCGAAAAGCCCCTGGTCGTGATTTTTCCGTGATAAGTTTTATAAATTTATAATGAATCGTTCTTGAAACTAACTATTATCATGACGTAGGCAAGTGTACGTATTGAACAGTAGTATATCTTTAGCAAGACCTGATTGTCGAACCCAAAGGACTATGAGTACTAGTAATGACTGTCTTCTTATTATCTAGCCGAAGAAAAGAGATTTGTTTGAACTAACTAATTAATTAAACTAAGAACTTACAGAAAATAGAAGTTGGGAAATTACTGTTGGGGAAAGCGATTGATTGAGACAATACCTAAGGAAAAATCCACCTAGACTTTTACTTGTTATTCTGGCTCCGAACTGAACGATTTATTCATTTAACTTATTCCATAGAAATCCCTACTGTATATAATTATCCCTCTCGAGACTAACAACATCTAATCCCTAGGTTGAATAACCGAGAGTTATCTCTAATTAACACCCTAAGGTTGCATTAACTCGATCTATGGATTCCCTTATTAGGTTTCGTCCTAATCCGGCAAAATCATGTCACCTTATCTCTAGGCGCGCAATCAACTCCGCTTAATTATGACAAAGTTACTCCTAGTCAGGGTCTATTCTTCCTCCAACTAAGAGTAGTAACTTGAAGTGATATCCTAAAATACCAAAACAGAATTAAGAACACATAATTAAGAACAAGTCAAATATTTATCAGACGATTCAGAAATAATAACAAGGTTTCATCATAGGTTTCATCCCCCTTAGGTATTTAGGGGTTTAGTTCATAACTAAACAAGAAAACATCTCAGAATAATAATAAATACAAAATAATAAGAAAACCAAAACTCCTAAAGGGGAAGTTGAGGAGAGATCTTCAGTCTTGATAATCGCTCTGGCTTCTGAGATGGATTAATCCGCTTCCTTGGAGTAATTCCTTACTCCCTATTCTCTGTCCCCCTTTTCTTCCTCTTCTCGGGTGTATTTATAGGCTTTGGAGAGCCTAAGAACCCTCAAAAGTGGCCTTTTCCAAATTGGACTAAACTTGGGTTCGACAGGGACACACCCGTATGCGATAACTTTAGGCCATGTTCGAGGTACACGGGCGTGTGTTATACCCGTGTGAATCGTGCTTCAATTCTACCAAATTGACACGGCCGTGTGACCTGCCCGTGTGAGGAGCTCCAGGCCGTGTTGATTTCATGCTTTGGCTCATTTTCTCCGTTTTCGGCCTGTTTCTCGTTCCTTTCGTTCTCCTATGCCTACCTGAGAATAAAACATGAAATTAAGACATTAGGAGCATCAAATTCACCAAATCTAAGGAGAAATCATTCATAAAAGGCATTAAGCATGGGTTATAAATATGTATAAATTATGGTTTATCAAATACCCCCACACTTAAGCGTTTGCTTGTCCTCAAGCAAAATCCTCGAATCACAATTAAAATTTCCTTTTTTCTCAACTTATAATTCCTATCAATATTATCTCAAACCATCTCATAAGTAATCATAAATTGTGAATTAAACTAAAAGAACATTAGAGCTTCAAACATTCTAAATTGAGTATTTTAATCATGAAAAACTTAGGTATCTCCCTCCTCTAAGTAGTTATCATTGATTCGAAACCTCACAGAGTTTAACATCCTCACTAAAGATTCACTCCAATAACTCGAAGTGTTTAAGGACAATGAAATTAGCACTCATTAGTCAATATGAAAATTTATTACCATAGGCTTGCATAAAAATCAAATCTCCACCACTATAAATCAAGATGATACATCAATCCAAAGGTCTTTAAAGGGTTGTAACGAGGTTTGGTTAACGAGTGTGGTCACAGACTGAAAGAAAGGGTTAGAATCGAGATTGACTTAAAAAATTTCTTAACTAGAAAAATATTTAATCATCACTTGTGTACAACAAAGCTTTCTTCTTTGACTATGGAATGAGACTTACAAGCAAAAGATAACTACTGACATGTATACATAGGTTTTCTTTTTTTTTTTTTTTTTAAGAACAAGTCAAATAATCATAAATTAACTATTAATAACAAGACATAGTTAAGCAATTTATTCAAATCAATTCTCGACAAAAAAATAGAGATCAAATTAATTTAAGGGGATTTCAACAATAATGGGTTAATAGTTAATATCGAGGGTGATACAAGGAATTGCTTGTTAGGCTCAAAGGGGTTCATCAAGTGTTAATCGCAGAGGTAGGCTTTTCATGCATGAGTGGGTTAATCCTAAGTGCCTCTATCATCTTGATATATCAAATCAAATAGTGTGGTCTTGACATGCATATTCAGGCAAGTTCTAGAATAACAATTCAATATTGGCACACTCAATATTTAGGATACATATGTCATGACATAGGATTTCCATTATCTGTTCTGCGTGTAAGACCACGTCTATGGCGTTGGCATTGACTTTTGTTTTGTGTGTAAGACCATGTCTGAGACATCGGCATCGTATCTGATTTCGTGTAAGACCCTGCCTAGGATAGTGGCATCGATGTTTGATTACATGTAAGACCACGTCTGGGATGTTGGCATTGTATATATGCTTTCCGATCTAACTGCATATCCTTATGTTTCTGAATGGTTCAAACAGGTATTCCGAGAAAATGAATGACTTGAGATATTATATTCAATTCAGGTATGTTTGCTTTGTATAGCCTATTTGAGAATGAAAGGTAAGTATATGAATATGAGATTTGTATTAGCATTTGTCTACAAAGTATAAATGATTTGATGATACTTATTTGCTTTGAAGGATATGTTTATTTGTATATGGCTTACTAAGCTTTTGAAAGCTTACTTTGTGTGTGTTTGCATTATTTTATAGATATCGAAGCTACTGTGAGCTCGGGGATTGTCGAGGATCATCACCACACTATCAAACCTCATTTTGGTACTTAGAAAATGTATATTAAAGTAGGACATGTATAGGCTAGAAGTTGTGGGATTATGTTTTGTGATGTATATATATTTAGCCATATGAATGGCTAGTTTGTGTTTGAACTTATAGTTTGATAATGGTATATGATATGTGATGCTAATATGCAATTATGGTATGTTTTGGTTGGCCAAAAGAAATGGTAAGTCTTGAGAAGTTTTGTTAAGTTTTGAGCATGAAATAGAATGATATATCGATCATATGTTTAGGTATGATTTCAGTTTAAGTTTTGGTATGAATTGAATGGTGATTTGAGATTAGAATTTGTTGATTAAGTTACGTTATGAACAAGGTATGTTTTGGTATTGAGATTAGCTTAAATTGGTATGCAAATATGATTGTTTCTTTACTTGTAGGTTGACCCAAACTGGGGTGGCAAATTGGCTATTCATATGGCCTATTTTTGTCCACACGGGTAGAGACACGGGCGTGTGTATCAGCCGTGTGTGACACACGGTCACGTCACACGACCGTATGTCCCTTAGCGTACCTTACGAATTAAAGTCAGTATACCCTCTAGTTTTCACACGGCCTAGACACACGGGCGTGTCTATTGACCGTGTGTGGCACACGAGTTGGCACATAGGCGTGTGGCCAAGTTAGTAGCCTCCCTAATTTTTACACGGCCTGGCACACGGTCGTGTCTTGTGGCCGTGTGGACAAGTCAATATGTATGCCCTATTCCGCCACGGCCTAGATACACGGGCGTGTCTAATGCCGTGTGAGACACATGGCTTGTTCACACTGGCGTGTGACCTTTGAAAAGTTAAGAAATTTTCTAAGTTCTGAAAACTTCCATATGTTATCAATATGGTTCTGAACGTATGATTTAGACTTTGTATACTCGTTTTAAGTTCATATTAGATACGAATGATCTATGTTTAATGAAATGAGATGATATTTGATATTCGATTATTCTAATCTGTGTTACGAGTTTGATAGTGCCTCTTAACCTATTCCGGTGATAGTTAAAGGTTAAGGGTGTTATATTTTATTAGTATCAGAGCTATAGTTTAGTCGATTCTAGGACACCATATTGTATGTGAGTCTAGCTATACATGTCATATTTATGAACTGCGATAGTGTGATGAATCCTGACATTGAAATGTGCTTTTATATAGCAAATGGATCCCGAAAGAGCCATAGCAGACGATATCAAAAGTAATGCGCCTGCTCCTGCACAAGGGACGGTGCCATCTGATTCTCGACTGGCTGCGAGTAGCCATGATGGTGAGGCTAGACAAGCCTTCTATCAGATGATGAATGATTGGTTTAGCCAATATATTAGAACCAATCTAGCTGTACAACAACCTCCACCCCCGATTAATTCTCCACAAGCTCCTACTATGCCATCAGTGAACCCAGTTTAGTTAAGTAAGCCTCCTGTAGATAAGATTAGAAAGTATGGGGCCGAAGAGTTTCGAGCTACAACAAACGATGATGCTGAAAAAGTCAAATTCTGGTTAGAGAACACAATACGAGTGTTTGACGAATTGTCATTAAATCCTAAAGAATGCATAAAATGTGTCGTTTCACTTCTGAGAGATACGGCGTACCACTAGTGGAAATCTTTAAGATCTGTGGTCCCGAGTGAACAGGTCACTTGGGATTTCTTTCAAGAAGAATTTCGAAAGAAATATATCAGCCAGAGATTCATCGACCAAAAACGTAAAGAATTTCTCCAGCTTAAACAAGGCCGTATATCTGTCACAGAATATGAGTGGGAATTTGTAAGGCTAAGTCAGTATGCCCGTGAATGTGTATCTACAGAAGCAATAATGTGCAAAAGATTTGAAGATGGATTAAATGAATATATTTTCGTCTGTTAGTTGGGATTTTGGAAATCAAAGAATTTGTTGTGCTTGTAGAACAAGCATGTAAAGCTGAAGATCTCAGAAAGAGAAAAGAAAAGCTGATTTTAAAGCTAGAGAAGTGCTTAAAAGATCATCAGACAAATCATTTCAGTCTGCATCAAAGAAGTTTAGAGATGATAATAATCGTTCAAAGGCTAATATGGGACATTCGAATAGAGATAGTGCTAGATCGCAGTTTAACTTTAAAGCTCCAGCTACATCTATTTTCAGTATTGGAAATGCTAAATCTGATCGCCCTGAGTGCAAGCATTGTGGTAAAAGACATCCCGGTAATTGTAGACTGTATTATCGGGCTTGTTTCAAATGTGGATTGTTATACCATTTTATCTACGATTGCCCTGAATCTATTGAACAAGAAAGTGTATAAAATTCGAGACCAAGTGGTAGTGCTTCTCGTGGTAGACCTCCAAGAAATACGGGTAATGTAAGTGGTAGTCAGAGAGGGACAAAAATACACAGCTATTAGATTCGAGGCTCGTGCACTTGCTAGAGCCTATGCTATCCGAGCTCGTGAGGAAGCTTCACCGCCAGACATGATTACAAGTACATTTACTCTTTATGATACTTCTGTGATTGCTTTGATAGATCCTGGATCGACACATTCGTATATATGCATGAACTTAGTGAACAGTAAAAATTTTCCTGTAGAGTCTACTAAATTTGTAATTAGAGTTTTGAACCCCCTAGGCAGATTTTTTTGGTTGATAAAGTATGCAAGAATTTTCCATTAATGTTTCAAGACACTTGTTTTTCGGCTAATCTGATGCTGTTACCTTTTGATGAATTTGATATAATTCTGGGTATGGATTGGTTAACTTTGCATGATGGTGTTATGAACTGCAAACGAAAAACTATTGATTTGAGATGCAAGAATGATGAAATAGTCAGAATTGAATCTAGTGATTTGAGTGGATTGTCTGCTGTGATATCTTCGATGAAAGCTTTAAGTATTATGAGAAAGGGTTGTGAAGCCTATTGTGCATATGTGATTGATTTGAGAGTGTTAGAAAAGAAAGTTGAACCAGTGTATGTCGTGTGTGAGTTCTCTGATGTATTTCCTAAAGAACTTCCGAGATTACCTCCGGTTAGAGAAGTTAAATTTGGCATTGAATTGGTACCTGGTACTACTCCGATTTTGATAGCTCCGTATAGAATGGCTTTGACCAAATTTAAAGAATTAAAGTCTCAGTTGCAAGAGTTGACAGATAAAAGATTTCTAGACTGAGTTTCTCACCTTAGAATGCTCCGGTTCTATTTGTGAAAAAGAAAGATGGTACGATGAGAATGTGTATAGATTATCATCAGTTGAACAAAGTGACTATCAAGAATAAGTATCCCTACCCAGAATTGATGATTTGTTTGATCAGTTGAAAGGATCTGTTGTGTTTTCAAAAATAGATTTGAGATCAGGCTATTATCAGTTGTGAGTGAAAGACTCAGACATTCCAAAAACTACTTTCAGAACGAGGTACAGCCACTATGAATTTTTAGTTATGCCTTTCAGATTAACTAACGCACCTGCTATCTTTATGGATTTGATGAATAGAATTTTTAGACCATATTTATATTAATTTGTTGTTGTATTCATTGATGACATATTGATTTATTCACGTGATGAATCCGAACATGCCGAGCATCTGAGATTAGTGCTACAGATTCTGCGAGTTAAACAATTGTATGCGAAGTTCAGTAAATATGAATTCTAGTTGTGAGAAGTTGGTTTTTTGGGTCATATTGTATTAGCATCTGGTATCTGAGTTGATCCGAGCAAAATTTTAGCTATTCTGGATTGGAAACCTCTGAGGAATGTTTCTGAAGTTTGTAGTTTTCTGGGACTCGCTAGTTACTATAGAAGGTTTGTAAAAGGCTTTTCTATAATTGCGACTCCGTTGACAAAACTACTTCAAAAAGATGTGAACTTTGAGTGGTCCGAAAAGTGTCAGAACAACTTTGATCAATTGAAAACTTTGTTAACTGAAGCTTTGGTATTGGTACAACCTGAATCAGGTAAAGAATTTGTGATCTACAGTATCTGATGACTCACAAAGATCTGAATCTGAGACAAAAAAGATGATTAGAACTGCTAAAAGACTATAAACTTGTGATTAATTATCATCTGGGAAAAGCAAAGGTTGTTGCTGATGCTTTGAGTCAAAATTTGTTGTTTGCTTTGCGTGCGATGAATGCTTATTTGGTTCTGTTAGATGATGGTTCAGTTTTAGCTAAATTGAAAGCAAGACCTTTATTCTTACAATATATTATCGAAGCTCAGAAGATTGATAATGATATTTTAACTAAAAAAGCTTAGTGTGATTTAGAGTCTGATTCAGGATTCAGAGTTGATAAAGATGATTGTTTGAGATTCTGAGATCGAATTTGTTTTCTGAGAAATTCAGAGTTAATTCAGATGATTTTGAGTGAAGCTCACAATAGTCGGTTATCTGTGCATCTGGGTAGTACGAAAATGTATAATGATCTGAAACAGTATTACTAGTGGTCCAGAATGAAAAGAGATATCTCTGACTTTGTTTCTAAATGTTTGATCTGTCAGCAAGTTAAAGCTGAACATCAGGTGCCATCTGGTTTGTTATAACCGATTAGGGTTCCTGAGTGGAAATAGGATCGAATGATAATGGACTTTGTTTTGGGTTTACCCCTATCTCCGAGAAAGAAAGATGCTATCTGGGTTGTAGTTGATCAATTGATGAAATCAGCTCATTTTATTCCGGTTCGATCTAATTACTCACTTAATAAGTTAGCTGAGTTATACATTTCCGATATTGTGAGATTGCACAGTGTGCCATCATCTATTGTATCAGACAGAGATCCAAGATTCACATCACGATTTTGGAAGAAATTGCAAGATGTTCTGGGTACTAAATTGCACTTTAGTACTGCTTTTCATCTACAAACGGACAGTCAATCTGAGCAGATTATTCAGATACTCGAGGATATGTTGAGATGTTGCATTCTTGAGTTTGAAGGTACGTGGGAACAATATCTACCTTTGATTGGATTCACTTATAATAACAGTTTCCAGTCAAGCATTAAAATGGCACCATACGAAGCCCCATACGATCGTAAATGTCATACACCTTTGTATTGGATTGAGCTTAGTGAAAATAAGATTTACGGGGTTGATTTGATAAAAGAAACAGAACAGAAAGTAAAAGTGATCCGAAAGCAGCTTCTGATCATGAAAAATCTTATACGAATTTGAAAAGAAAAGACATTACGTTTGAGATCGACGACAAAGTGTTTTTAAAGGTATCTCCATAGAAGAAAGTGCTTTGGTTTGGTAGAAAAGGCAAATTGAGTCCGAGGTTCATCGGGTCGTATGAGATTATCGAGCGTATTGGGCCTGTAGCATATAGATTGTTGTTGCCACCAGAGCTAGAAAAGATTCATAATGTGTTTCATGTATCGATGCTTCAACGATACAGATCTGATCCGTCGCATGCAATTCCTCCGTCTGAGATTGAGATTCAGTCTAATATGACTTACGAAGAAAAGCCGATCCGTATCTTAGCTCGCGAGATTCAAGAACTGCGAAATAAGAAAATTCCGTTAGTAAAAGTGATGTGACATCGAAACGGTATTGAAGAGGCCACGTAGGAGCCTGAAGATGCTATAAGACAACAATATCCGAATTTGTTCAACAGTAAGATTTTCGGGGACGAAAATTTTTAAGGGGGAGAATTGTAACAGTCCGATTTAGACTCTAGTAAGAATAGTGGTTTCGAGACAACATATCCAAGTTAGAAAAATGTTTTAATATTATTTTTTGTGCTTAAAATATATGAATTTATGTCTGTGAAAGTTTCGTATGAAAATTTACTTATTTGTGTGCTTAATTTGATAAAAGGACCTAATCGCGTAAAATGTAAAAGTTGCATGCTCTTTGTTAAAAGTGTCTATTTGATTTGTCTTTGTTAATGAGAGGTCCTTATGTGGATATTATGCCATTCACATTGATAATGAACATAAATGACCTTATTATATGTGAATTTAAAATGGTTTATTAAAGGGGTATTTTGGTCATTAGCATATTAATCATATATTAAATAAAATAAAACATGAAATTGGCTTTATGTTCATCCATCTTGCTGAAAAATACAAGGAAAAATAAAAGAGAAAGAACATTAGGGTTCGACCATTGATTTTATTTGATTAAGGCATGTGTTTTGATCGGTTTTTGATAATTTCTACAATTTTGTAATCGTTGCTTAGTATACTATCAAGCCCATACCTCAATTTTTTATTTTTTTGATGATTTTGAAATGTGCCATTAATGAAATTATGAGTTTTGTGAAGTTAGTTATTGATAAATAAAAGATATGTGATGGGTTAACATATGTTGTTTTTGAATTTTTGATGAAATTGAGTAATTTGGGCTAAATTGTGAAATTTGTATATTGAGGGACTAAAATGTGAAATAAATGAAATGTATGGACTTGTATGAGAGCTATGAAAATTCGGCTAAGCTTGTGTACAAGCAAATTATGTGTATTTTGTGATTTTGTGAATTAGGGACTAAAGTGTCGAAATGTGAAAATGTGAGGGCTAGTTTGCAAAATGCCCTAAATATGTGTTTATGGATTGTTTTGAATGATTTTTTGAATAAAATGGTTAAATTTGAATTTATATAGATCGAGAATTAAAGAATATGAAATTAGATCGGGAAAAGTCGAAAGCCATTGAATAGTCGACTCCGTTGTTCAAATCCGTACGAGGTAAGTCAATATACAACTAAGCTTGTTTAAATTGAATTATTATTATTCATTTGATATTGAATTGTGATGAATGAATGTCCGAGCTAACTATATGCTATCCGAGAAAGTATCGACAAAGTTACGATGTCCGCAAAGCCCCGTACGAACCTTAGGAATAGTTAGGATACATATTTCATGACATAGGATTTCCATTATTTGTTCTGCGTGTAAGACCACGTCTATGATGTTGCCATCGACTTCTGTTTTGCGTGTAAGACCATGCCTAGGACATCAGCATCGTATCTGAGTTCGTGTAAGACCCTGTTTGGGATAGTGGCATCGATGTTTGATTACATGTAAGACCACGTCTGGGACGTTGGCATTGTATATATGCTTTCCAATCTATCCGCGTATCCTTATTTTTTCGAATGGTTCATAAGGGCATTACGAGAAAATGAATGACTTGAGACATTATATTCGACTCAGGTATGTTTGCTTTGTACAGCCTATTTGAGAATGAAAGGTAAGTATATGAATATGAGATTTGTATTAGCATTTGTCTACAAAGTATAAATGATTTGATGATACTTATTTTCTTTGAAGGATATGTTTATTTGTATATGGCTTACTAAGCTTTTGAAAGCTTACTTTGTGGGTGTTTGCATTGTTTTGTAGATATCGAAGCTACTGTGAACTCGAGAATCATCGAGGATAGTCAAAACACTATCAAACCTCATCTTGGTACTTAGAAAATGTATATTAAAGTATGGCATGTATAGGCTAGAAGTTGTGGGATTATGTTTTGTGATGTATATATATTTAGCCATGTGATATGGCTAGTTTGTGTTTGAAATTATAGTTTGATAATGGTATATGATATGTGATGCTAATATGCAATTATGGTATGTTTTGGTTGGCCAAAAGAAATGGTAAGTCTTGAGAAGTTTTGTTAAGTTTTGAGCATGAAATAGAATGATGTATTGGTCATATGTTTAGGTATGATTTCAGTTTAAGTTTTGGTATGAATTGAATGGTGATTTGAGATTAGAATTTGTTGATTAAGTTACGTTACGAACATGGTATGTTTTGTTATTGAGATTAACTAAAATTGGTATGGAAATATGCTTGTTTCTTTGCTTGTAGGTTGACCCAAATTGGGGTGGCAAATTGGCTATTCAAATGGCCTATTTTTGTCCACACGGGCAGAGACACGGGCGTGTGTCTCAGCCGTGTGTGACACATGGTCACGTTACACGACCGTGTGTCCCCTGGGGTACCCTACGAATTAAAGTCAATATACCCTCCAGTTTTGACACGGCCTAGACACACGGGCATGTCTA
Source organism: Gossypium anomalum (assembly GCA_025698475.1). NCBI lineage: Eukaryota > Viridiplantae > Streptophyta > Magnoliopsida > Malvales > Malvaceae > Gossypium > Gossypium anomalum. The sequence continues at coordinate 61,741,804 of CM046965.1, forward strand.
TTGACCGTGTGTGGCACACGAGTTGGCACATAGGCATGTGGTCAGCCGTGTGGCTAAGTCAGTTGCCTTCCTAATTTTCACACGGCCTGACACACGGGCGTGTCTTGTGGCCGTGTGGACAAGTCAGTATGTATGCTCTGTTTCGCCACGGTCTAGACACATGAGCGTGTCTAATGCCGTGTGAGACAGACGGCCTATTCACACGGGTGTGTGACCTTTGAAAAGTTGAAAAATTTTCTAAGTTCTAAAAACTTTTATATGTTATCAATATGGTCCTGAATGCATGATTTATACTTTGTATACTCGTTTTAAGTTCATATTAGATACGAATGATCTATGTTTAATGAAATGAGATGATATTTGATATTCGATTGTTCTAATCTATGTTACGAGTCCGGTAATACCTCTTAACCTATTCCAATGACGGTTACGGGTTAGGGGTGTTACAACATGGGTTAGGGACACAGGCGTGTGTGATCATATGGCTTGACTACACGGGCGTGTCTCGAACCACACGGGTGTGTGACCGCTATACATGGTAAAAATTTTCTAAGTTTTGTAAAAATTTCTTAAGTTCTTAGTTTAGTCCCAAACCATTTTTAATGCATGTTTTAAGCCTCATAGGCTTGTATTGGGGACTATATTATTGAATACAAATGGTTTTTAATTTGGTTAAAAATTTAAGACTGGGAGATGTATGATTGTTGAGATGTAAGTCTGGTAATGCCTCGTAACCCTATTCCGGTGTCGAATACTGGTAAGGGGTGTTACAATATATATGTCACTAATATGCTCTGAATCTGAACTGAATTACTTCTGTATCGAACCGAATCTTTGAATTTGGAATTATTTTATAAGTGAGCATTAGTTGAACAAACTTCTTTTACGTACTAAGTTCACAACTCTTTTTGTTAGTGATTGGATTTCATGTGGTTCTCAGTCTTGAACGGGTCGGCGCTGGTGGAGCTCGGTCAAGCTTTTACCTTTCTTTTAAGTATAAAGTTAGGAGTTTCAGTAAACTATGATAGTATGACTTTGGAAGATTATACACTTAACTAATCTTTGTGATGAGTATTCTATGAAGCATGGTTTAGTATTATTATGTTATTTGTGTGGTAATTGAGTATCGATGATGTAACTCTCTAAATTTAGACTGGACGTCTAGGTCGGGTTTAAGGTGTTACATCACCAAACTAAATCAGAGCAACCAAATTGGTATTAAATAAGATCTCTTCTCGATCTCACCTATCAATGTTTTCCCCTAGAGGCATCAATTCTAAGTTTTGAAGTTTATTCAATTTAGTTTAGTTTTTACAATTTAGTCTTTGTACCAAAAACTAACCAAATAACATTTTCATCAACCAACCGTGATAAATTTAGCTACTCAACATCATTTCCATACAAGAAACAACCTTAAACACATTCAAGGCATACATTAAAATAATCAAAAAAATAAGTTAAAAAGAGCTTAGTGTTTTCTTGATAGTTGCTGGAGGAAGTTAAAGGTGGCAATAATGGAGGTGAAAAATAACACTAAAGTTCATATTTTTATCTAAGAAAAGAAAATAGAGTTGAACTAAATTAAAGGTTATGGATTAAACTGAACATACCAAAGAGTTTGAGTACCAAAATGCAAATAAGACCAAGCTACAATAAAAACTAACCAACTAACACTAAAACCAAAAAAAGCTTGAAACTAAACCCTAGAAAAGGAAAAAAAAAAGCTAATTAGAAAGATAAAAAGATGAAAAGAAAGTAAAGTTCATAGCCTCTTCAGTTCTTAGCCAAAATTGGCTTTTAAACCTTTGGTTACAATAGAAAATTGTTAACTAGAATGCCCCTACAAGTTGTGTTTTGATTGGGTGATGTGTTTGGCAAAAGACTATCCCAGTAGCTAATTTTTCAACTTAAGGCAGCAGTATCGTGACACCAAGGCTTTGGTGTTATGCTAACCAAAATAGTGGCAAATTTGGGGGTTTAAGGGGTTTTGGTGCCATGACACTCACTTCTCGGTGTCGCGACATCACTGGAGTTGGCCTCAAATTCTTCACTTCAACACCTTCATGGGTATCATGACTTCGAAGGCTCGGTATTGCGACGTTGGCTCAATCTTGCGACATTCATCCTTCATATGGTGACTCCAATGACAATAACTTCCATGTTGATTTTTTTTGAAGTTTTACGTCATCCAGGTGAAAGGTTTGGGTGTTGTGACTTCCATGGCATAATTGTCATAAATCTCACTCCAAATCATGGTTTCTTTGATGTTGGAACATTATCGTCTCTCTAGACACACTCAATCACATCGTTAGGTTCCCCATGGCACTATTTGGCCAATTTAGGTCTCAAAAGGGGCAAAACTCAGCAAAAACATTTATTAAGAGTTAGAACTAAAAATTGATAAAAACATATAAAAGACACTTAAATTGCTTGAGAATAAGCTCCTTGAGTGTAGTGTAGAGCCTAGTTTGATATATCAAATTACGACAGATCAGTATGCTATGTTATGCACACGTCCAGATATTTGTTTTGCACTAGGGTTGGTGAGTCGATATCAGGCGAATCTCAATTCAAGCGTAACCTCCCAAACTCAGCCTAGATGTTATGACCGAATTTCGAAGGTTACATTAGCCATCGAAATAGCTAAGTAAGAACATTCAATTGTAAAATCACTATTTTGTTAAATTCTCAAAAAACTTAGTGCGGTTTCATCAAGTTAAAAAAAGGATCAGTTTGTTAGGTAATCTATTGTTAAGTTAAATTTATTAAAAGGTCATGTCATTTGAAATAAAACTCAGTTGATTTAGTCAGGAAAACCTTTTTAAAATATTTTTTTTACCTTTATGTGGCAGAAAAAGTATTGCATTTGATTTTTGTAAAAAAATTCATATTTTTATGTCTTATTAGGACGATTTTAAAATTTGTTTAGTTTTCGTCAAACACTAATGCATGCAAAATCCTAGTTAAAAACATCCCATACCACAGTCCATACTTAAATAAAAATTACAGTCCCAGAATAAAAATAATAAAATAACTAGAGTAACTAAAAAACTTTAATGCTAGAAAATCTATAATGAGACATCCGTGTGTTGAATCCGAGCTTAGTCCTAAGGGTTATCTGTAAGGAGTAAACTAGGGGGTGAGCTTAAAAAGCCCAGTATGAGTCTAAACAATATAAGAATTTAATCAATCAAATATACATACAATAATTACACAGTTCAACCAATTTTTCATGGCATTACTACATATAAATATGGCATGCAAAATGATTCAATGTACTAATCCTACCTATTCATCTACTACCCACCACGAGTTCCCTAGAACCCATCATTCGAACTCCAAAATAGTTAGGGCTTAAGCCCGTTTCGATTAAAACCACCAATAACGGTATGCAAATAAAACTACCAGTAAAAATGTAGACAAGTTGCTAGTAAAAATGCGATAAATTGCCTAATCTCCTCAAATCTGTAGTGCAGTGCACTGACAACAGTATTGCAGAATATAAATGTTTTTGGATCTCCATGGAACTCTTCCATCAACCACAAATACCCACCCCATACAAATGCAATATGACATACAATTAGTAAGCGAATCATGCTTTCAGTCACTATTTCAGTACAATGCCATGTTTACCATGCATATCCATATTCAGTGTCAATGTATGCTTTACATACATATTTTTCATGTAACGATAATGATGGCATGCTCACACAGTTTCATACAGTCATTATCAGATACAGTATAAAACATGCATCTCAATTAGTGTTTCAAAATCTAGCATGTTGAACATGCATTCAATTCATAATTTCATCACCCAAACAAGACAATTAACAAACAAAATTTCTAATAAATTATGTACCTTGCTTGACACCTCACTTATTTGCATTTAGTCCATTCAGACAAACAAAAATTAGTAAGTAATTTTCATCATTTAAATATATTTTATGTACTTTTCAAGTTATTCATAGGGGAGACCCACACCTGATAAGCGTAAATGCAAAACACTATTTAAACTTGCAACTCTTAGGACTCAGATCCAGCTACAACTTGATTAAATATGTAAACAACAGATATTTCTCATAAAAAAATCAGCCCACTAAAGCCCCTAAAGGGTTCGACCATGCAGAAAATTTTAACCAAAAACTTCAGATCTAAAGCAGACAATTAATGCTTACCTTAACTAGCTTATGACGGCTTGCAAACAACCTTCCCAATGCTACAGCTGATTCGTATGATTTGGATCTAGATCTTGAACATTTAAACACAAAAGAAAAGATAACTTATAAGATTTTGCCATGATAGAACATATATATATAAAAGAAAACTACTCAAATTTGATTGAATTAACTAAAAAATTCTGCAATTACTCAGATCCGTGATGTCAAAAAAATAACAAATAGTAAAGGGAGAGAGTAAAAAATAATGGTTACGACAAGAACGTTGGCTCACAGGGGACAACGATAATGGAAGAGAAAAGGTTCACTAATGTGCTACAATGATAGTAGAAAAAATAGCAAGGTTCAGATTTTAGGAAAAATAAATCAGATAGGAGGAGAAGGTAACAATGGGCAACACAATGGAGGAGGATAAAAAAGAAGAAAAAAAATAGAAAATGAAAGGAATCACTAGAGGGGATGGAAAAGAGGAAGGAAAGAGAGAAAAAAATGAAAAAAAGAACCTTAATACAAAATTAGTTTAATCTTTTTTAAAAAAAATGATAGGTTTTAGATAATTCAAATAACCTTTTCCTTTTTTTTTGAATAATCAAGTCAATCAGATTTTCTAGAGTTTGAGTTGGACTGAAATTTGACAACTAATAGGGGGATGGGTGGAATAGGCTTAAAGGAAAAAGAATTTGCGAGCAATGGGAATCGAACTCGGGTCTCAATGATACTTACACTACTACTTAACCACTAGATTAATTACCAATTCTTTTTAGTAATTTACAATTTCATCAATAAGAAATTCAAGATGTGACACCAAGACACTGGCAAGCAGTTAAGCATATACCCAAGTATTTATGGAGAACAAGGGATTATATGCTAGTGTATTTCGAAAGAGATGTTACTCCTATCGGATATATCGATTCTAACTTCCAAACATGTCAATATTTGAAAAAATCATCATTAGCTATGTCTTTATCCTAGAAGACAGGTCTATAGTGCAGAGAAGTGTCAAGTAGAGTTATACTATAGACTCTATGATGAAGGTCAAATATGTGTTTGCTTCTGAGGCTACAAAAGGACTAATATGGCATCGAAAGTTCCTTACAGATCTTGAATCATTCCTAGTATGGAAAAAACTATCACATTGTATTGTGATAACAGTGCGACAATATCTAATAAGGAAACTAGAAACCCCAAGGGGACAAAACACATTGATAGAAAGTATCATATCATAAAAGGGGCAGTAGCAGAAGAAAAATAATGTATTCAAAGTCGCATCAGAGGAAAATCTTATGGACCAGTTTATAAAGATTTTACTAGGTATGAGTTTTGAAGAACACGTGGAGAGCATGGGACTGCAAAATATGACCCATCTAATTCACTAGGGCAAGTGGGAGATGTTGGATCTGGTGCCCCAAGTGTAGTATATTCATTTGTACAATTGTGTTTTTGCATGAATAGCATTTTGTATATTGTCTTCAATGGTTTCTTACACGCAAAGCAAAATGGAAGCAAATATTAGCTCACTAGTTATCTTATGTTTAACTAATACTAAGCGATATTACGTGGTTGAATCATAATACGAAATCCTAAACATTTTCTTAATCTAACCAGAAATGAGCAAACCGATTGAAAGACTAATATGCCATCCATCAAGTCCAATTGGAGAGATGTTTTGTTTTGGTCATCGAAGTGGATGACTCCCAGACGATAAAGACATACATGTGATTAACTTTGATAGTACATCGAATAGGACCCAAGTAGAATAGATCCTGAATTCATTTATATTGGGAAATATGCCCATATTGTAGTAAACATGTAATTATTTTCTATGTATTTGAACGATGAATAAATAAATAAAGTTAATTTCACATTTCACTATTATATCTTTTGTATTTCTGTCTTTCATATTTTACATACATAGCAAAATTGTAACAAGCAAATATTAGCTCATTGATTGTCTAAGTTCAAACTGATGATAAATGGGACTGTAAGAAAGTTTACATTACGAGAAAGATAACTTACTTCAGTAGATAATCTAAACAAGACTGTAATCTCGTAAAAGAAGAAAAGTGAGAATTTGATTCAAATACTTTGAAGGATTATTATGTCATTTACAATTCCATTTGAAGAGCTGGATAGTCTTGGCTATCGGAGCAGTTGACTCCACGGGTAGAGACATAAATGTATTCATTGAAAAAAATGATACATTGGACTGGACCTAAGATAAATTAATTCTGAATCCATTTGTGAATTAATTCACTTGTGACGTTCATGGTGTGATTTACCTAAATCCTGTGTTAGTCATTGACCATGCGTATGTAGCTCATGTGTTTTGATATAAGTGGAGACTTATGCTCTAAAGATGATCGAGCCATAATCAGTATGTTGGGTACATGACTTGTGTATGATATGACTTTACTAGAAACAATGAAATTCATAACTCGATCATTATGTGCATTGATAAATATGGAAAGTGGCCACAGGTTGCTTGTTCTCGAACGAGAAATTTAGCACTGTCATTTATTGACAATGATCATAGTAATAATTAAGGAGACACAATGGTGATAATGAGATAAAATAGGATTGTATTGAGTGAATGGATTTAACTCGAAGGAATCAAGGATATCATATTAGGGTAACACACACATGACAAGGTCATTGGACAAAGCAGTTGGATGAATTCCTTTCGTAAAGAGTATACAATAAGGAGTTTTCAATCATGGTACTTCTTGTGAATTGACTCCATGATTAAGTAAACTGCGAATTATCAAAACGATGCTTCTAAACATTACTGCAATTATTAGAGCCTAATTATATATGTCCGATTGGTCCCTCCACTAGCTCAACAAAAGCTCGATCAGATTGCATTTGAATCAGAAGGAAATTCTACGACTTTGGAAATAATTTAATTGAGTCAATTTATTCAATGACGAATTAAATTAGGCGGGTGTGAGAATTGTTCAACTAGAGAATTTAACTAAAAAATTTTCTTGAAAAATTAATTTTGGAAAATCTCAATGATTTTTGGGAAAATTAATTTTGATCAAGAAAAATTAAATTAATCATATCAATTAAAATAAATATGATATTTTTGAAAATTAATTTTCAAGTTAGATAATTGACCAAATGGGTAATTAAACTTGAAAATTGGACTTAAGATCAAAAATTGGGCTCAAGAACCCAAAATGAAGATTGAGACCCAAAAATTGGTCAAATCGAGCCTAGTATGTGAATTCGGGTCGATGATCCAATCGATGGCTGGATCGAACCGGACCGTTCGAGTCCTCACTAGCCTAGGCTAAACTGGCTCGGGGTACCGTGAGGGTGTCATACCTGCGATGACACCACCAAACACGACGGTGCCAACGGCAACATTCCTGTGGCCGATGGGTGGTCATTCCATGGTTGAGCAGTGGAAGAATTACACTCCTACTAGGACTCTATCAGATAATTTGATTTCAAATTAACTATTTCAAAAATAGTAATTTTTTAATAATATTAATATTAAATTAAATTTAATACTTATCTTAATAGTATTTTATTAATTTAAAATTAAAGTGATTATCTTAATATTAGATTTAATTTAATGTAAGTATTCTATCCATTTAATAGATTTAATATTAATATTTATCTTGATAAGGATTATATTAATTTAATATTAAACTGATTAAGTTTAATTATAGTTGAACTCTCTAAACTCTCCCTATATAAAGAGAGTCATAAGTCATTATTTTTCACACACTTGAATTCAATAGAAAATTATAGAGAGAAAATTCTCTAAAGAAATTATCTCAGAAAATTTTTTGAGATATTTTTCTTATTTACAACTTGACCTAGAAGTTTAGAGAAATAGTAAAATTTCCCCACTACTAATTTTGTTGAAAATTTTCTGATTCAAAACAAGCCCACACTCGACAAACGTGAGCTTGAGGATAGAGGAGAAGACTACTCGATCGAAGCGTTCATCCTAGAAGAATAAAAAAGGTACGATTTTGATTAAATGTTTATTACTTTAGATAACACAATCAAGTTCTAGTTTTGCAAAAAAAAAATTCTGATTTTTCCTTAAGCTTATTTTCCGTTGTATTTTTCAAACTCGTTTTTCCAACAGTTTATGGATTTATTCACTTTTGATGTTCATAGTGTGACATACCTTAATCCTGAGTGGATGATGGAATATGCGTGACTTGTATACTTTGATGTAAGTAAAAACCTGAGTTCAAATAGATAATGAACCGAAAGTTGGTGTGTTGGTGATTGTTACTCGCGATAAGTTTTAAAATTTATAATTGATCGTACTTGAACTAACTATTATCATGATGAAGGCAAGCGTACCTATCGAACAGTAGTATAGTTTTAGCAAGACCGGATATCGAACCCAAAGGAACTATAAGTACTAGTATTAACTTTCTTTTTATTATCTAGCCTAAAAATAATGGAGGTTGTTTTATCTAAACTAATTAACTAACTAAGAATGCAAAAAAAGTAAATTGGGGAAATACTTTTGGGAAAACTGATTGATTTAGACAATACCCAAGGAAGAATCCACCTAGACTTCACTTGTTAATTGATTCTGAACCAGACGATTTATTCACTTGACTTGATCTGTAGAAATCCCTAAGTTATGTTATTATCCCTATTCAAGACTAATAATGTCTAACCCTAGGTTGATTAATTGAAATCTCTTTCTAATTAAAACCCCTAGTTTTGCAATAACTCGATCTATGGATTCCCTTATTAGATTTGACTCTAATCCGACAGATGTATGTCATCCTATCTCTAGGATTGCATGCAACTCCGCTTAATTATGAATGATCTAGTCTTAGACAGGGACTATTCATCCTCCAAATAAGCACATCAATACTTGAAACAATATCCAGGAATTTTCAAACAAGAGTTAAAATCATAATTAAGAACAAATCAAGTATTTATCATATAGTTCAGAAAATATTAACAAGATCCATCTTAGGTTTCATCCCCCTTAGGTATGTAGGGGATTTAGTTCATAAATATAAAAGAAAACATCTCAGAAGAATAGTGACAAAACATAAAGAAAACCCAAAAACCCCTGAATGAAATTGAAGGGAGATCTTCATTCTTAGAGGTGAATTCGACTTTTGAGATGGATCAATCGGCTTTCTTTGAGTACTTCCTTGCTTCCTACTCTCTGTCCCCCTTCTCTCCTCCTTTAGGGTCTTTTAAATAGGCTTTAGAATGCTTTCCAACCCTTAAAATTGCCCTTCTTAGAATAGAACTCAACTTCGGCTCGACAGGGACATGCCCGTGTGACATGCCCGTGTGCGATTACTTCAGGCCGTGGTCATGGCTGAGAAATAGACACGCCTATGTTGAGGTCGTTTTAAGCCATGTTCAAGCCTGCTAGAATGGCACGAACGTGTGTTCTACTTGTGTGAGGAAGTCCAGGCCGTGTTGATTTCCCATGTTGGCCCATTTTCTCCGTTTTTGGCCCATTTCTCATTCTTTGTACTTTCCTATCCTCACCTAAGTATAATATATGAAATTAGAGGATTAGGAGCATCAAATTCCATAAATCAAATGTTAATTCATCCAAAAATATGCTAATCATTGGATAAAAATATGTATAAATTATGACTTATCAAATACCCCACACTTAAGCGTTTGCTTGTCTTCAAGCAAAATCCTCACTTCACCATTAAGAAGTCATTTTTCTCAACTTATAATTCCCATAAATAATATCTCAAAATAACCCATAAGCAATCATACATTGAGAATTCAACTAGAAGAACATTAAAGTTTCAAACATTCCAAGTTGACCATTTTATCATGAAAAACATAGGCATCTCCCCTCATCTAAGTAATCACCTTTGATTTAAAATATCATAGAGTTTAACATCCTCACTTAAAGATTCACTCAAATCACTCAAGGTGTTTAAGGACAATGAATTTAGTACTCAACAGTCAGTATGAAAAGTTATTACCATAGGCGTGCATGAAAATCAAATCTCCACCACTATATATTGAGATGATACATCAATCAAAAGGTCTTTAGAAGGTTGTAACGAGGCTTTGGTTAGGGGATGTGGTCACAAGCTGAAAGAGATGGTTAGAATCGAGATTGAATTGAATAATTACTTAACTAGAAAAATACTAAAACTTTAACAAATTACATTCCTAATTTAGATCACCTATAATTGAGCTTTTCTTTTGGATAACTTCGTTTTAACACAAGCATTAAATAATTTCATCATCATTTTTTTAAGAACAAATCAAGTAACATAGACTAACTATCAAAGATAAAACATAGCTAAGCAATTTATTCAAATCAAATCTCGACAAAAATAGGGATAAAATTAATTGAGAGGATTTCAACAATAATAAGTTATAGGTTATTATTGAGGGTAAATCAATGAATGGAATGTTAGGCTTAAAGGGGTTCACTAAGGGTTAATTGTGAAGGTAGGCTTTTATGAAGTGAGTGGGTTAAACCTAAGTGCCTCTATCATCTTGACATATCAAATCAAATGGTGTGGTCTTGACATGCATAATCAAGCAAGTTCTAGAATAACAATTCGATATTGACACACTCAAAGTAACAATAAAAGTGAGCATGAAAGAAATAATAGATGCTCTAAAGGCTCAAAATCTTACAAAAATTATGGCTTTTTGATGTTTACACCTGTGAATTTCAATTCAAGATAATACCTAAACTCGGGGAAAACAACCTAAATTTTTAAATTCTCAAAAATCAACTTATCATGCTTGATTCTCTAATGTCTTAAAGTTTAAACAATTAATGCACGAATGTCTATGTTTTAATTCAAGACATATCAATAAAAATCATAAATTAATTAAAATTCATTCTAATAGTGATATAAGTGAGAATAAGACAAAATTCAGGGATTTTTCTGATAATGATATAATTGACCCCCCACATTTAAGATGTCATTGCCCTCAATGTATAAAGATAAAGTTAGTGGCAAATATAGATATAATATCATAAGATAGGGAGAGAGTTTAAACTTCCTAAATGTTAAATGGATAAAATCCTTAGGTTGGGGTTATGTAGAGTAGAGGAGAATACTCTGGTGGCGGTAGAGGTTGGGTTCCACAAGTGTTACGCCAAAAGAATATATCTCGTCGTAGCTATGGTCGTGGTCGAGTAGGGCATGGCAGTCGCGGAGAACCTTTTCTAGTGGAGTTTGAAGTTCCTAAGTAATAGTGAGCTTTGGAGCTCTTTATAACTATAATAGAATCAGGAACTTTTTAGAAAATATAAAGAGGAATAATTATTCGTAACGAAATAGTCAAAATTTTAAATTGTTTATAAAACCTAAAAATAAAATAGTATCAAAATGAAATAAAATAAAAAGTACTTTCAGAGGATAAATAAAGATAAAAGTGAGAATAATAATAAAAAATAAGAAATAAAAAAATCTTTAAACATCGTCATCGCCAAATGGTTTGCGAGGTGGTGGTGGCGATGAGATATGGAAATGTTGACAAATCTAATGTAGAGTAGCATCAATGTGATCAAAACGCTAAAAACACTGCTGCTCAAATTGACTAAGGCGCTCAGAGATGTCAGAGTATGAAGTCGCCGCATGAACTGGACGATGGATGGGTGGTGGCTAAGACAGTGGGTCCTCACGTCATGGAGGGACATCATCAGTAATGTCCTTGAGGGCCTCCTCCTCAGTTGATTGGGCGAGGCGATACTGAGGAGGGTAAGTTCCACGTTGTTTCTCGATCATCCTCATATGTAACATGCTCGAGATGCCTTGTGGAGACATCTAGCCAATAAGAGTGAGGGAGGATGCTTGTGCCGTTGTGTTGAGGAAATTGCACAGGTGTGGCAGGGGGGTATGTGGAAGTTACAGCGGCTAGGGTTTGGGATTTTGGGGAAGGGGATGATGAATAGTGAGGGTTTTATATAGATTTTGGGGCACACGATCGTGGGGCAAGCCCGTGTGCCTTTATATTTAGCCCGTGTGTTTCGCGTTTTTCAGATTTGGGTGTGTCTGACAGTCGGTCCACGCCCATGTTCCTTAGGCGTGTTGGTGCACAATGCCGTGTCACATGGCCGTGGTCTGCTTCATTCACTTCTCCCACGCCTATGTCTGTAGGCCCATGCCCGTGTTAGTTTGACAGTGTCGACCATGGGAGTTGGGCACGGGTGTGTCGCACGCCCGTGTTACTTTCTCAGTTTCAACCATAGTTCTAAGACACGGGTATGTTGTTTTGGCAAGATTTCCCACGGCCATGTCGCATGGCCGTGGTAACTTATTGTATCCCGTGTTGGGGGAAAATTTTGCCATGTTTTCACACGGTCTAAAGCACGCCCGTGTGCCTAGACGTGTGGGTTTGGAAAACCTATATTCAAGAGCTTAGTTAGTGAGTTAGTTGTTAAGCACTAAAATTTAAAGAAGTTAATACTGTTAGTGTTCGGGTTGCCTCCCGAAAAGTGCTTATTTATAGTCTAAGCTCGACTTACCTCGATTTCACGCGGTCATGATGGTTCGAGGAGTTTACACTCCTTATTTCTGCTATCAGTTATATCAACATAAGGTTTAAGACGAGTACTATTTACCTTAAACGTGCTGAATTTAGATTGAGTTACCTCGACTGTACCGTATGGAAAAATGCTAAGTACTGTAAGAGGGATTGCTCCATTCGGTTCAAAAGTGGCAATACGAGGGTCTGCTGCATTTAATAGTACCTTGTCCCCAACCTTAAGTTGATTTGGTGAAAAATCAAGTTCTTCATGGCGTCGTTTTGATTTATCATGTTCTTTTGGTTTCTGTGTCTGCCATTCATCTTGTTCCTAGATCCTTAGCCTTCGTTCTTCATAGATAGGTCCTTTGTTGTTACGTAAACATGGCTCATTTACGCTCTTCGAGCGAGTTTCCTGCAAAGAAGGTTGCACCACATGATCAGTATTAGTAGCATGATTTATACTACCACCCTCGTTACTCGAATTACGAGCTTGAAGAGTTATTGTTTCGTTACCCATACGAAGTGTGAGTTCACCTGTACCAACATCAATAATGGTTCTAGCAGTCACTAAAAAGGGCCTTCATAAAATTAAAGGCACGTCACTGTCCTCTTCTATATCTAGAACAACAAAATCAACTGGGAATATTAATTTATCGATTTTTACTAGTACATCTTCAATGATACCCCTAGGAAATATAATAGTTTTATCTGCCAATTGAATGTTCATCCTAGTTTGTTTGGGTTTCCCGAGACCTATTTGTTTAAATATTTTATAGGGCATGACATTAATACTAGCCCCTAAATCAGCCAAAGCATTTTTAACGTTTAAACTACCAATTAAACAAAGAATCGTAAAACTCCCTGGGTCTTTCAACTTGCTGGGTAGCTTATTCTATAGAATGGCTGAGCAAACTGCATTCAATTCCACATGCGACGCCTCATCCAACTTCCGCTTATTCGCTAAAAACTCCTTTAAAAACTTCATTGCGTTCGGCATCTGCGAAAGAGCTTCAATAAACGGTAAGTTAATATGTAATTTCTTTAGCAGTTTAAGGAATTTACCAAATTGTTTGTCTGAGCGGTCTTTCCTTGTCGCATTGGGGTATGGAACACGAGGTTTGTATTCTATACTTACCGGTTTCTGCTCACTGTGGTCTACCTTATCCTTACCTTTACTTACCACAATTCTTTGCCTCGGTTCTAGTTCAAGCTCAACTAATCCTTCTTCACCTTGAACGTTAATCGCGTTGAGTTGTTCCCTCGGGTTAGGTTCAGTATGGTTCAGTATTACTTGGCAAGCTACCTTGTAGTCGTTTAGAAATTAATTTAGAAAGCTGGCCTATTTGAGTTTCGAGCCCTTAGATCGATGCTTGTTGATTTTTAAGTGCTGTCTCAGTATTCTGAAAATAAGTTTCTGACACCGAGATGAATTTTGTTAGCATCTCCTCAAGGTTCGACATTTTTTCCTGTTGATAGGGTGGTTGTTACAAACTCGGAGGATTTTGTGGCCTTTGATTTCCTTGACCACCCCACGAGAAATTTGGGTGGTTCCTCCAACCCTGCATTATACATATTACTGTTTGGGTTATTTTAAGGTCTAAAGTTATTACCCATATAGTGGACTTGTTCCTCCTCAGTTGTAGGATTGAAGGATTGATATTCTGTGTGTATGCTTCCTCCACTTGAGTCACACCTCATCACTGGATGTACCTGCGCGGAACCTAGCAAACCGTCAATCTTTTTATTCAAGATTTCTACCTGATTTGTTAGCATATTAACCGAGTCGACATTATAAACGCCTGCTGTTTTGGTTGGCTTAGTCCTCATGACTTGCCACTGATAGTTATTCGGTGACATTTCTTCGATAAATTCGTAAGCCTCCTCAAGTGTTTTGTTGTTGATGGTTCCACCGGCGGCTGCATTAATTATCTGTCTCATCGAGGGGTTCACACCATTGTAAAATGTTTGAACTTGCAACCAAAGAGGTAACCCATGGTGAGGGCACCTTCGCAGTAGGTCCTTGTATCTCTCCCATGCGTCGTATAGAGTTTCTAAATCCATCTGCACAAAAGAAGATATATCATTCCTCAGTTTAGCTGTTTTAGCAGGTGGAAAATATTTTAGTAAAAACTTTTTGATCATTTGTTCCCACGTAGTGATTGACCCTCGTGGTAATGAGTTCAACCACTATTTAGCTTTATTCTTTAGTGAAAAGGGAAATAGCCGAAGGCAAATGGCATCGTCAGAAACGCCATTGATTTTAAATGTGTCACAAAGTTCTAGAAAATTGGCCAAATGAGTATTTGGGTTCTTGTCCTGCAAACCATCAAACTGAACAAACTGTTGTATCATTTGAATTATATTAGGTTTCAGTTGAAAATTATTTGCAGCAATAGCAGGCCTAACTATACTCGATTCAGTTCCTGTTAAAATAGGTTTAGCATAATCATACATAGTACGAGAAGCAGGATTCTGATTTACTGGGTCAGCAGCAATCGCAGGAGGTAGCGGATTTTCTTGATTTTCGGCCATATCCTCGGTTGTAGTTGGAATATCGTCCTCTTGCTCTTCCTCTGTGCATCTTCAGCTTCGCCTAATTTCTCTTCAGTTTCTACGAGTTGTTCGATCGATCTCTCCGTCAAAAAGTAATGGTCTTGACGGGTTTCTTCTAGTCATAAACTATAAGAACCTACCAGAAGGAAAAGAGAATTTAGTAATGAAAATCAAAACAAAATTTAAATTGCAATAAAAGTAAATGGCTAAAGTAATAAAAATCGAGTGTTCCTAATATCTTAGTTCCCCGGCAACGGCGCCAAAAACTTGATTGTCACTCGCGATAGGTTTTAAAACTTATAATTGATCGTACTTGAACTAACTATTATCACGATGAAGGCAAGCGTACCTATCGAACAGTAGTATAGTTTTAGCAAGACTGGATATCGAATCCAAAGGAACTAAAAGTACTAGTATTAACTTTCTTTTTATTATCTAGCCTAAAAATAATGGAGGTTGTTTTATCTAAACTAATTAACTAACTAAGAATGCACAAAAAGTAAATTGGGGAAATACTTTTGGGAAAACTGATTGATTTAGACAATACCCAAGGAAGAATCCACCTAGACTTCACTTGTTAATTGACTCTGAACCAGACAATTTATTCACTTGACTTGATCCGTAGAAATCCCTAAGTTATGTTATTATCCCTATTCAAGACTAATAACGTCTAACCCTAGGTTGATTAATTGAAATCTCCTTCTAATTAAAACCCTTAGTTTTGCAATAACTCGATCTATGGATTCCCTTATTAGATTTGACTCTAATCCGACAGATTTATGTCGTCCTATCTATAGGATTGCATGCAACTCCGCTTAATTATGAATGACCTACTCTTAGACAGGGACTATTCATCCTCCGAATAAGCACATCAATAGTTGAATCAATATTCTGGAATTTTCAAATAAGAGTTAAAATCATAATTAAGAACAAATCAAGTATTTATCATATAGTTCAGAGAATATTAACAAGATCCATCTTAGGTTTCATCTCCCTTAGGTATTTAGGGGATTTAGTTCATAAATATAAAAGAAAACATCCCAGAAGAATAGTGACAAAACATAAAGAAAACCTAAAAACCCCTGAAGGAAATTGAAGGGAGATCTTCAGTCTTGGAGATGAATCCGGCTTCTGAGATGGATCAATCGGCTTTCTTCGAGTACTTCCTTGCTTCCTACTCTTTGTCCCCCTTCTCTCCTCCTTTAGGGTCTTTTAAATAGGCTTTAGAATGCTTTTCAACCCTCAAAATTGCCCTTTTTAGAATAGAACTCAACTTGGGCTCGACAGGGACACGCCCGTGTGCGATTACTTCAGGCCGTGGTGAAGGCTGAGAAATAGACACGCCCGTGTTGAGGTCGTTTTAAGCCGTGTTCAAGCCTGCTAGAATGGCACGAGCGTGTGTTCTACCGGTGTGAGGAAGTCCAGGCCGTGTTGATTTCCCATGTTAGCCCATTTTCTCTGTTTTTGGCTCGTTTCTCATTCTTTTTACTTTTCTATGCTCACCTAAGTATAAGGTATGAAATTAAAGGATTAGAAGCATCAAATTCTATAAATCTAATGTTAATTCATCAAAAAAATGCTAAGCATGGGATAAAAATATGTATAAATTACGACTTATTAGTTGGGTATATGATTTCTATAGTATGAACCATCTTTCACAATAGTGGAATTCATAGTCCAAGAAATGGTTAAATGATATCCTCTCATTGACACTTGTAATGCTTGGTTTGTGAAAGTGTACACAGTCGTTATCAAGTAATAAGTATAAGAGTTGTTGTCTCCACAGGGACTATATATGTTAATCAATATTTTGCAAAATTAATATTAACAATTTGGTAAGAAAAACACAATAATTTTGTGTGTTGGAAAAAATAAATGACTAGATGCAAAGTGATCCCTAATGCAAGTTAACCTAAATGCAAATGAAATGAATGGTTAAAATGGATGAGATGGATTTAGTAGTAGAATTCACAAGATTTCAACAACAATAACATTAATAGGCTAAGATAATCACATCAGTTAACTTAGTTCATTCTCATCATGTTAATACTGTTCCGGAAAAATATTTCATGGCAACTCGATCTTTCATAAGCTTGAAACCAATATTAAGTCCTTTCGGAATCTTTTACTTAGAAAAACATACATACTACTGATCATGTTTAACTAAGAGTTTCTTAGAATTCATGTGAAGTAACAGAGACTAGGTCAGTTTGCAACAATTTAATCACATAAACCTAAAAGCTATGCAAGGTAATAGAGCTCGATCAAGTTATTACAAACCTTAATTTATTCTGGGTCGAATATAAATTAAGCATGCACTTTTCAATTTTTGTGCCTATTAGCCACCACCTGGGTCAGATTGAGCAACCAATTCTAATGCATTCAATCACATTTTAATAAATGAAATACATGCATGGTTTAATTGAAAACATGATCGACTGTGGCACAGAACATTATAACATGATTTAAATAAACTTTATTGAATTGATGCAATCTTCCTAACTAAAGAAATTAAGCTACCATTGTTGATGAAAAAACAACAAAGCAATTTGCAAACATAATGAATAATTAAGGAAGAGCAAAAAGGAAGAAAAAACTCTTTGATAGTGTGATCACTAATCGTATAGGCTTCCTCCAATTCTCACAGCTACTCTTCCACAAACTGCTCCTCAAGGTGGCCGGCCAAGAGAAAGTTTTTTTCTCTAGGAATTACTTAGCTAAATAGGGAAATGAGATGGGTGGAAAAGAATAAAATTTAAAGAGAAATGAAAGGATGGATAAATGTTTGTTAAAGGAAGAAATGAAGAATGATTGAGGGATGATTGAATAGTGGAATAAAAGGGTTTATTTACACTAGAGGGATGGCTAGTAGGTTTCCTAAAAACAACATTTTGAATCCCATAATATGCTCTCATGCTTGGTCAGCATATATTATGGAAGGGAGTGGTTGTTGGTTGCTTGATTCATGCATGAAATCATGCTTGAATCAAGCAAGGTGTTGGACGGTTTCAAGGGTAATTGTTGAGGGTTATTTCTAAATGTTTTTCAAGTGTGGGGACCTCCGCATAAATATCCCAAAAGCCAATCTTGGACAACCCAGATGCCATTGTCGAATTGGGCTTTACTCCCCCCTTCTTAAACGGTTTGCTGACCCAACTGCTTGCCAGACTTGTTCTTTAATTACACCAAAACTAATTGGATCAAATTAATTTCTTCATGACCAAAATTTGCTTGATGTTGCCGTCTATGTAAAGTGAAAATACGCTTATATCCATGTGGTTTTAACAAACAAACTATTCATAATTCTTTGGTTCAACTGCAAAAATTAAATTAAAGTTAATATGTCACATAGAATAATAAAATAATTAAATTATGCATATATTTAATACAAAATAGCATAGAGTTACATTCTTTATTAAATCATGCCCCTTATCTAAATATAAACAGAATCCACCCTTTTAGCTATCAAATACTCGGTATTAATATTATTTTTAAGTAAAAAAGGTGTTATAAACTACTAAAAAAACCCTATATAATTTAGAGTTTACAACATTACATGATAGATAAAAAGTAAATGTGGTCACGGGTCCTTTGTCTTTGTGATAAATGACCTGATGACAATTTTATATTAATTGAATTTTCAATAAGGAAGATGTAATGATTAACATGAGATAAAATAGGATCATATAGGGAGAACATATTTATCATAAAGAGATTAAGGATATCTTATTGATACATGTACGGCTGGGGTGAAACTTATTAAATTTCATTCACCAAAGTTTTCAATTTTCAAGTTTAAAAAATTAATCAACTTGAATTGAATTTTTGGATAGGATCCATGCATTTTTGGGTTAAGATGTCTTCATATCATTCAAATATCTATCTCTATTAGCTTTGAAACGCACTTTGAATCACTTAATTTTGAGTTCGGGAACTCAAGTTATGACAATTTTAGTAAAGACTATGCAAGCAGAATTTCTGGACGGGATTATTAGGGAAATTATGAGTTTTGGGCTTTTAATTCGAGTTTAAATCATATGGTTTTGAATTTTAGTCTTATTTTTTATTATATATGAGCCTAATATTGTTTTTATTATGTTTTTTTAATTTATTTATTTCAAATTTTGGATATTTTTGAAGTATTTTCAGTTGTTTAAGAGTTTTATGTTTCTTAGTCAAACAATAAAGTTTAGTTTAAAACTACTTCTTATTTAGATTAATTAGAGTTTAATTATACTTGAGAGTTTTATTTGGATGTAATTAGCAAGTCTATATAAAGGTCTCTTCCTTGTTCATTAGATACGCAATTGTTTTCTTTTTCATTAATAAAGTTTTCAACTTTTGGAGTTAGTTTCTTTGTGCAAAATTGCTTTCTAGTGATTTTTAGTAGTTTTCTTCTCGATTTTCTTCAAGGATTCATCAGAATTCATTCTTCATCCTTTAATTTCCCAAGGATTATTTCTTAGAGGGTTTATTAGAGTCATTAATTGAGTTTGTTGGGTTTATACCTCAAAGGTTTTAGTTAGATATTTATCTATCTATCCATCATATCCATCAGTTTATTCCTTCCATCCTCCACTTTTTTTATTCTATATTTTATTAATTTAGTTATTATATTGAATATTTCTTCTTTATTCTTAAATTTCTTATTTTCTTTATTTTCTTGTTTTCCTAAATCTGTTTGGTTTTTTCTTTTCAGGTCAAATCTGAATCTCTTTTTCTTGAGTCGAATAACTTAAAAACGATCTTCTTTTTCTTGCCCTTTATCACCTATGGAGTAACACACTTATGACAAGGTTATTGGACGAGCATTGATCGAGTAGCTTTCGTAATGGTATGCAATTGGGGAGAGCTCAGTCACGATACTATAGTGGAATGAGTTCGTGACTAAATGAGTTTATAATTAATAGGTAAAAAACTAGAACTTAATCATAAATCATTTGATTCCTAATCACATATGTTCAATAGGTCCCTCCGTTATCTCGTTGAAACCAGAAATGGATTATATTTAGAATCAAATGAATAGAAATGGGTTACATTCATAAATGAATGTGGTTTCTTACTAAGTATGGAAATGGTTTGAGAATTAATTTAAGTTTTTCAAATTATTATTTAATTAATAATGAAAGTTCAAAAATTAAATGAAATTAATTGGTCATTGTGAACGCGTTGAGTGTAGAAATTGAATATATTTTCTCATAGATTCTGTTATAGTAAATTTGTCATGACTTTAACAAAATTAGAATTGGGTTGAAAAGATTATTGAATTTGAAAATTAATTAATTTATATAAATTAATTTAATAATATTTATTTTGGGAAATAAAAAAAAACATGCATTGGGTTAGATTAAATTATAATGTGTTGGGTTAAAAGTCCAAAAAGCACGTATAATTCAACCTAATACAGACCCCTCATAATACGTATGAGGGGTGGCAACCCTAGTGTATTTAACTAGGGTTAGTTTGCCGTCTCTCCTAATTCAACTAGGGGATTGATTTTTCTATTAAATAAGTATTATTTGTATTCTACTAATTCAACGAGTGTTCCTCTATCTCTCCCTATAAATAGATGACACTAGTAGGGCTCAAAAAACACAATTTTGAGATACTTTTATTCTGCTTAAAAATAGTGATAATTTAGTTCTAAGTATAAATTCTATTTTCCGGGAATAACAATTCTACTAATTTCTATAAGAGAGAGATTTACTTTCCTACTGAAAGTAATAAAACTATTCATAGTTCTGTGTTTGATTCGTAATTATTCGAGCCTACACTAGAAGTAGTTCATGGTACTAGAGTATAAAAAAAGGTTGAACGTCAAGGATTTGTGTCACACAAAGCATAGGTACTTTTTGAAAAAATTTTATTGCTATAAATATTACAAATCGACTCAGTTTTAAATTTTATTTTTCATTGTGCAAGAAAATAATTTTGAAACTAGATTTTTTCCAACAGGTGTCACAACACTGATGCCAAGATGTTGCGACATTGAGAAACCAACCTAGAGCAATCTACCAAGGATGTCATGACACTAGTTGTGTTGTGTTGCGACACCTAGCCTGAGGTCTAGACTCCACTGCTAATGGTTGAAGTGAAGGAGCTAGGTCCACTGTTTAGGGTGTCACGGCACCAACTTGTTTGTGCCATGAAATTGAAAACCCCCAAAGCCAACATTGTGCTACTGTCGAGGGTGTTGCGACACAAAATTTTGACGGGGTGAAAAAAATACAGGGGAAATTTAGTGTCCAACACCAACTTAAGTCAACTCAAGCACTCCAAGGGCATTTTTTTCAAATATTAGGGTTGTAACTTGGTTGTATTAAAGGCACACTTGAAGCTAAACATAAAAGAGTCACATTTTATCATATTTTTAGTTTCATTTTTATTCTTTTAACCATTTTTTGGTTTAGAGTTCTTTTATTTCTTAGCTTAGTTAGTTGGTAGCTACTATTTTCTTCAGTTTTATTGTAGCTTTAATTTTCTTACAATTAGATACAAAAACTCTTCTTATTATTTTGATATCCCTTTAAAAGCATCTAATAGATTTTAACTTTGTGAAGTTTCAACAATGTAAAAATCTCAATTTTGGTTGTTCTTTCATTAGCATAAGTGTTGCTATCATCCCCAACATGGACTCCTTCAAATGTCACTATGATTTTCTCAACCTTGCCTTTTTATGTTTTCTTTCATAATTCATTTAAGCATGAACTTAGCTAATATTTGTATGTTGATGATGGGTAGTCACTATATATTATGGTGGCTCATTGATTGGCATGTTGCATGGTTAGTTTTTGGGTCAGGGACTAAATCATAAAAATTGGACTAAATTGAATAGACTTCAAAACCTAGAATTGACACCTCTAGGTGAACATTTAGATAGGTGAGACTGAGAGGAGAGCCTATTACGAACCAATTTGGTTTTCTTGATTTAGTTTAGTAAGACTGAGAGATAAACCAGACTAAATCATCTAATTAGGTAAAATGGTGACTAAAAGGTAAAATTGGACCAATTAAGAGTTTGAGCAATTTATATCCTTAATTCAAGAATTTACCGGCAACATGGAAAAAAATCGACCACTTTAGTCCATTGAATTGATATTTGTATAGTTTTTTTCTATTTTTCAATTTCGTCCTCGTAGGTTTAGTTTAGTGTAATCAGTCTTTGATGATGATTTTTCGTAATATAATGCTTAGTGATTACCTAACTAGACTTCTTGTTTACATGTCTTATCATTGTTAGTCACCTTATCACCCAATCTCTCTTGGGTTCGATCCTTGGAATGCTCTAAGTGTTCCATTGTAACACTTACAAATATTACAGCTAACCTATCACACTTGTAGTTAAGTCGCCTTAGTTCTTGATATTTTGTGTTGATTCTCTCTTGGAGTTCGTATGCTGTGGCCCAGTCAATGGTCAAGGGATATGTTATGATATCTTATAGTTTAGCACTTTGGTTCCTATTGGTGTGGTGGAATCCCTTGCATCCAAGTTAATTTTACTAGAGTTTACTATGGGTGAAAATAAACTAAAATGATGATAATGAATTGTAAATGTGATTATAGATGGTTAAAAGCGAAAGTTAGCATTATGAACTAAAAAGAGTTCTAACTAAATGAAATGACAAGAAAGTAAATGACTATGAGTTTTTTTTTAATAAGAATTTAATATGATAATGTGCTCGAAAAAGTTGTGGTATAGTGAACTTGCGTAAATTAATATTAAGAAAATTAGATATTAAAGTTTGCTCAAGGCAAAGCACTAAAAATGAAATGTGTATTTCATATAAGGATTAAATGTCATAAATGAGAAATATGAAAGAACATGTCAAAATATTACAGACTCTAAGTAAGATATTTGAATAGTAATTTCCTTAAATGAATTGATTAACAAACCATCAATAAATTCAATTGAATCAACAGATAGCACTAAAGTTTGACTTGAATTGAAAAGTAGGTCTATCCATTGATACTTATTGAGCTCCTCAAGCTCATGTGTTAGTTGTTTAAAATGAGTAAGTTTGGACTTGCTGAGAAGTTATAGTGTTAGCTTGGGAGCATCGTATCACCCATCGAATTTTTAGGGTTGTATTTTAAAGTGTTTAAATATCATATGTATTAGATTATTGGCTTGTACAAAAAGACTTAGATTAGTTGAGTTGTAAATTTAAATGGTAAACTTGAAAAGCTTTTGCATTTTTCTTAAACAAGAACTGTATAATTTCAACTTGCATGTGTTTATGTCATGTATTTGAGGCTAAATGAGTTTAATTTTTGCTTAATAATGTTTTGATTCATGTTGGAATGATATGGTGATGTTTAGGCATGATTTTGAAATATTTTTGCAACATCCCGTAGCTGACGTCATGCCCTCAGTGTCGCCACGTCGCAAGCTCGCATTTCCCACAACGCGACATTGCCAACCAACAAGTGACATCGCAACTTCACGTGTCTTGACGTTGCAACTTTGTGCTCTATCCCAACATTTTTCCCCATTGCATTGTTTTGAAATGTGGTGACTTCTGAAAGCTCATTTTTTATCCCAAACACTTCCCTAATCACCCACAAAAAGTTTCTAAATGGTTTTAAAATGATTTTAAAGCCTTCAAATATTTTTTATATTATTTTTATGATTTTAATTTTAATTTTTAAAATTTTTAAATTACAATAAAACTCTCTTATTTTTCTCAACACGAGCGACTTTATTTTAAGTTGATTAGCTTTGAATAATGCTTTATGATTTGGATGTGTCCCCATAAGTATCCAATGACTTAAAATAATATCAAATAATACCGAATCTTTCTAAACTCGTTTAATTTGATTTAAAGAACATTATTACATTTTGAAATGGATGTTTTCAAAAAAATTGTATAGGATAATAAAGTGCTTCAATAGCACATCCCATTAATACCGTGTGTAAGGGCGTGCGAAGGGTGTGCGAGGGGTGTTACAATGACAATTCTAGAAGCATTACAACTAACAATAAGCATATCATCAACATAGAGCAATAGAATAATTAAATCATTACCAGAGAATCTTTGAACCAAAACACAATAATCAGAAGTAGTATTCCTAAATGCTGCTTGATTGAATATACCTAACTATCGAAGCGTATTTATAAAGCTAAAGTTAAATTTAATTGGTATATAACTCTAATATCAATTAAGTGATAATTGAGATGCATAAAGTTCTATTCCATTAATGACTCTATTTTACATAAATAAAATTAACACAATTTTTAAAAAAAATAAAAAAATATTTTTTATAATAACATCAAAATTAAATTTTAATTATTTTTAACTAAGAATTATAAATTATAATTATAATTATCAAAAAAATTATATTTTATGGTTAAAATTCTATTTAAGTAATAATTCTATTTTACAATTAGCAAAACTTTGTTTGCATAAATCTTTTTTAAGTAATTATTTAAAATAAAATAATAATTATTTTTAAATGTGTGATTATCACAATTTTTATCATATTAAAATTATTTATAAATGTATAATTATCAAAAATTAAATATTATAATTATTTTTAAATAACAATTTAATAATATGATGGAAAATAAAAGGGTATTCTCATTGGTTCAAAAGTTTCTCCAAACTCGTGCTTTTATACGCGTACTAATTTTCGATATCACATGCGTTACACATTAATATTCACGTTTATATTTTTAATCTCTACAAAACCAATATAATTGAATTAGTGATATTGCCAATGTATTAAATAATAATGTTATTTTCAGTTATAAAATAAATGTTCCCTATGTTTTTGCTTTGTAGTAACACCTCTTTGTATATTGCATTTTTTTGTGTACGTCTTTTTTTTTTTTCATTTGATAATAACATTAATCCCAGTTTAAATAAAAAATAATTTAAAATAATAAGATCTTGTTTATTATTTACATTGAATAGTTTAAATTATAATGAAAGTGTAATTGAAAATGAATTACTTTAACCGTTATTATGAGTTTGAATAAAGATAAAATAACAACTCTATCTTAAAAAATTAGGTAAATATCTTAAATATTAAATTCCATAAAAAATAAAAAGTATTTTGAAAATTGAGATTAGAGTTTGATTTAAATTGAAAGTGTAGACTAATGATAAAGAAAATTAAATATGATGTTAATGTATTAAAATTAATGATTAATTTTTAAATTTAATGTTAAAACATTAAATTTATTTTTTTAGTTTTAATATTGAAAATATTTTAAACGTTTTATATTTTTTAAATTTAAAACCAAATATAAATGATATTAATTAAGAAGTGAATTCAAACTTTATTAAATATAATTAAATTAAACTTTATGATTCTTTGTAAAATCAAATTATCTAAGATGAGGTTATCATAATATATTTTTTAATTTTATAATAATTTTTTTAAAAATAAAACTTTCATAATTGTACAATATTAAATAATATATATAATGTTTAAAAGATGGATATATTATAGATTTGTACTTTTTATCCTTTAGTCTTAATTTTTTAAATCTTTACAAAATCGATGTAAATGATTTAATGATATTATCAATGAATTGAATAATAATGTTATTTTTAGTTATAAAATAAATGTTTCACATGTGTCTACCTTTTAATAACACCTCTTTATATATTGCAATTTTTCTGTATGCTTCTTTTT
This sequence comes from Gossypium anomalum, assembly GCA_025698475.1. NCBI lineage: Eukaryota > Viridiplantae > Streptophyta > Magnoliopsida > Malvales > Malvaceae > Gossypium > Gossypium anomalum. The sequence continues at coordinate 61,767,642 of CM046965.1, forward strand.
ATATTTTTGTCATTTGATAATATAGTTAATCTCAGCTTAAATAAAAATAATTTAAAATAATAAGATATTTTTCATTGATTAAATTGAATAGTTTAAATTATAATGAAAGTGTAAATGAAATTAAATTAATTTAACCTATCTTGTATAATGGTCTTGTAACACCCCAAACTCGGCCTAGAAGTTATAACCAAATGTTGAGGAATTACATTAATTTATTTTAAAGCCTTTGTTTTGATAAACTAAAAGCGCATTTTGGAAACATAAAATTTGGTAGAACTTTCACAAATGTCTAGAAAACTCAAATCCGAAATCACTTATCTCGGTTCCATAATTTAGTCTCATAATCATGTTTGAAAATAAATATTTTGGCAAATTATTTCCAGCTTAAAGACAAACACTCGTTAAAAAAAATTGTTTAATTATAGAAAAACCTTTTAGGGGTTACTTAGTTTTGTAGCTGAAAAACTTTCAGAGTTTTAATTTTGAACACTGAAATTTTTAATTGTTAACCCTTGAGGTTTTGCAGTTTTAGGTATAACTGCTCAAAACCAAATAAACAAAACAAAAATCCAAAAATGAAGTCTAAACAAATTTATAGTCCAAAATAATTAAAAATATAAACTATCTTATTTAATTAACCAAGAATCAATCTGAGCTCCTGTACGTTGTCCGATCCTAAAATGAAAGTTTACCTCAAAAGTTAGAGATAAAACAAAGGGGTGATCTATAAAGCTCAGTGTGTAACTAAACCTCAAACTGAGATCACACACAATACAACATACAAATCAAAGGTTCACAGAAAATTTCATATCATTCAACTATACAGAACTGAAAATGCATGAGTATGCCAATATGATATTTTTCAGAAAATCCTAATGCAGAGTTTTCAAAAAACAACCTACTCACTCTGCTACACACCAAAATAGAGTTCCCAGAACTCGTCCAACCAAATCACACCAACAGAATATTTGTGGACAATGGCACCAAAAATTACAGTTAAAACTGCTAGATTATACAAGTGGTCAAGCCACTATGTTGTAGCCAAGCTACCAGAATAGATGTGTGTGGTCGAGCCACCATAAATGCAATCAAGCTATCAGAACAGAAATGTGGATAAACCACCAGAATGCGTAGATCATTAAACTACCAAAATCTTCCTCCTTTCAAAATGATCTCAAACCTCAAGCAACATGTCATGGCATGCATATGCAGAACCAGAATGTTAAGCATGTAGGACAAGCTGACATACAATATCAGAAAACAAAAGGCATGGAAGTTCATGCTTTGCAAAATAATTTTATCAAACCTTATAGAAACGTATCAATTTTTCCATGAAGTCACATGCATGGTTATATAACAGATTAAAACTATCAGTATCAGATCATACAAATATGTGTTACACATAACTTAAACACATCAACACAGAAGCATTTTCATAGGTACCTTGTTTTCAATTCTTACTTAAGCGGTATAGACCCTATAGAGAGGTTAATTACAATTTAAGGATCAAAACAAGCCGAAATGGAAATTTTTAGAAAATGGGCCCACCCATCCGTGTGGCCCACATGGCCCAATTGGTCAGCCCGTGTGGCCCACACAATCTAGCACATGACTGTGTGGCATCGACAGACCAGTTTTTGGCTTTCTACCGTTCACTATTTTTCGAGTTTTCCATTACACACCTTATTGTTTTTCAATGTTGACACACCACAACAATTCTAGGACCCAATCGAATAGTAGCCCACCAACAGATTCTAGATCATAGGAGGGTTATACGTTTCACAAACTTTAACTAGAAAAACCAATTCAATTACTAATGAGTTTCATAACACGATAAAACATCATATGAGTGCGAAGAACTAACCCAACTTTAACTTCAGAAAATAAAACCCCAATACTTACGCTATGGTTTAAATTCAAACAATCTCTTTCGGATATCTCACTTTCGATTGCCCCACGAACTACAGTATAATAACGACAAAAAAAATAATCAGAATATAACAGAAGGCAAAAAGGGAGAAATAGAGGAAAATAAGAAAAGAAAAAAGAAACTGATGAAATGAAGAAAAGTGAATCGACAGAGAAAGAGGGAGAGAGGAATGTGACAACATGCAAAAGAAGTGGAAGAGTTTTTAGGAAAAAATTCCAAAAAAAAATGATTTTCAATTTAACCACCTATATTCCCACAAACTCTCACTAAATCTGATTAACTATCCTTATCAGATTTTTCTAAAAATTCAAAGCAAAATAATTTAACTTTGCACACATAGGGATTCAAACTCATGACTAGAGGGTAAGCTAACACCTTAGCACTAAACCTACAAGCTCATTTTGTCAACATTTGCATGAGAATTAAACTTAAACCAAATATGCAGATATAGAGGTAAGGATAAAATAATAAAAATTTCCATAGAAAGAGACTTGAACACAAGACCTCAAGCACACATAAAAATCAATTATCCACTGAAATGGATCAAATTTCTTGACAAAATTTCCACAATCTTAACACAAAATCAGAGCGTGACCACTCTAACATTTTACTAATCTAATTTCTACTAACCCGATTTTTGGGATGTAACAGGTCTTATTGTGCTTTTCATGTATTGGGTTCAATTATATGTGTTATTTGGAGTTATCCAACACGTATAATTTATCCAACCCAATATTTATTTTCTATTTCTAAATGTAACACCCCATACCCAGCCTAGACGTTACAGTCAAATTATGGGGGCCACATTACTAGAAAAGAAAATTTTGTTTATTTTGAAGAAAATCAATTCTAACGAGTTAAAGGTTTCATTGTCTCATTATTTGTAAAACAAGTTAATCATATCGAAAGATCAAGTTAAGCTCTCTCATAACCATAACATGCCAAAATTATTTTTAATGAAACCTCAAACTTAATTTGCAATGGCAATTACTTGAAAACTTATCTTTTCATTTTAGTCACCTTAGGTAGGATTATTAACCACTTAAGCTTTGGCAAAATGAACCACTAAGTCCTAATGAACTAAACGAATCATAATTTTTCCCAAACCAAACAACCATAATAAAGTCTGAAAAGTCCAATTTAAAAAACAAAACAAAACCATGAAATAATGTATTAGAAATGTGAAATTCGAGTCTCCCATGACACCGTCCAATGCTAAGCTGGAGGATTACCTGAAACAAATCATACAAGAACGTGAGCTAATAGCCCAGTGAACGATTTGGCCCATAGTCTAAATCCATACATTGAATATACACCAATTATGTAGCAGAATATCACACAATGCATTTGTTCCAAATGTTTTCTTATCATATCAAATTCCATATAGTTTATAGCTTATCATACTATAGCATAACCTGTAACGCCCTGATAAATTTATTTTTATTTCTGTAAATTCTGACACAACTATGTAACTACATCAGTGGTTAAGCATTCTAGGTGTGTTTGTGTGAGGTCTTGGGTTCAATTCCCACTTTTGGAAAAATTTTGTTATTTTAGATCCAAGCCTTACCCTTATTGAGTGGGCTTATATAAAGCTATCTGTTAATCTATATCAGAATGAGCCTACTGGTTTGAGTGGTAAAGAAGTTAAGTATGTTGGAGGTCATGTGTTTGAATCTCTGCATGAGCGTGGATGTTATTTTTGCTTGGTTGTGTGATAGAGTTTCGGTGGAGTTGGAATTCTGAGTTGGTTGGGTTGTTAGTGAATGTAGCGGGATAGTGCCAAATTAAATCTTTTTATTTTTTTATTTTCTTCCCAAAATTTATGATGTCAATTTTCTTCTTCTTTTCCTTTTCTGATATTTTCCCCTTTCTATAAATCCCTGCTTTGTTTCTTCTTCAATTCGTTTCATGAATCTATCGTTCAATCGTGTTGTGGGAATTGATGGGTTCTCCATTTGGATTCGTAAGTAGAACTTTGTTTGTTGTTGGCGGTTGGTTTTGAGATGCTATCAATATTTATTAGCAGCCATCAATTGTGTTTAATCGATGGAATCTGTGTTTAGGTGAAGGTTGTGAGGTAGGAAATTTCACTTTAATGGCTTGATTCGAGGTTGTGGTTGTTTTTGTTAGCGGTGAGTCAGTTTATGTGCAATTGGTTAAATCAAATTAGACTCATAAATTGGTTGCTAAAAGGTGTTGGGTATTCTATTTCTAAGTGCAGGTGGTCTCGGGAGTGGTTTTGCTATGAAAACAAAACAGGTGTGTACCCCTTACGCGAGAAAATCAAATTTTGGCGAAAGCCGAAAGTAGAGTCTATTGATGCCACACAGGTGTGTGGTAGCCGTGTGGTTGGCCATGTGTGAGACACGACCATGTGTTTGACGAAAGTGCGGCCGTGCACAAGACATTGTTGTGTGATGGTGTGAGTGTGGCTATGTGCGCCACACGAGCTAGGCTATATTGGGCGTGTAGGCCACACGGTCATATGGGTTTTGGGCCATGCTGTGTGGGCCACACGGACATGTGGGCCTATAATACTAAAATTTTCCTTAGGGTCGCACGGGTCATTCCGATCGACTGTGGGCCTACTGTAGGGTCAGTAAGGGCTAACCAAATCTTATATTATGTGATTTGATATTTTGATATTCTACTTTGAGTAGGACACTGTTTGACTATTCTGTTAAATATATATATGTATCTGTATACGAGCATGCCAGCATGATTTTTTCGTAATCTGTATTCTGTATATACGTATGGGGTGGGTATTGTATATATGGAGGAAGTGTTCTGTATGGCAACCTTCGCCTATTTTCTAGCAGCTTGACTGTATATTATCTGATACGTGTCGTAATGACACGATGTGGTGTGCAGGGATGGGTAGGTGTTTTTAACTCCACATGGTGTGATGGGATGGTCGGAGTTGGTGTGTAGAGGATGGGGGTAGGATTCTGTATATCTGATTCTGTTATCTGTATCTAAAATGGGCATAAGTCTGAATCTGTATCTGACAGTATATGAAATTTTTGTCTTTATTGCATGTCTATTTCTGTTGGGTTACACACTAAGTTTACAAAAACTCACTTATGTTTTTCTGTTCTATTCAGGTAATCCACAGACTTAGGCGGATCGGTGCAGCGGAGTCTCGTGGTGACCACTAGACTATGAACTAACTTTAAGTAAAGGTTTTATTTAATTAAGGAGTATTTCTGGGAGTTTTTTTTAATTAATGGACTCTCAGGACTGTTGGTTTTATTTTGGTTTTGGGTTTATGATCTAAACATTATATCTAAGACAAATAGCTAAGCACATGGTTTTTATCAAAACAAAGGTTTTTAGAAAAGTACAAACAGGATTTCCAAATTAAACGTTTTATGACTTCTGCTGTAACCTACGTTTCGTAAATAAATAAACTAAATAAACGTTTTCAAAAAATAGATATAAATGAATATGGGTTCTGAAACTTGAGGGATTTGGCGATACGATTTTGTTTTCAAAATCGCATATTGTGACATCTTCGTATTCGGCCATAACATCTAGGCTGGGTTTAGGGTGTTACATTTAGTGGTGCCAGAACCAAGTTGCAAAACTCTAGCTGTGAATTTTGGGTTCCAAAATTTTGATTTAAAAATAATTAGTTTTTGAATAATTTGAGAAAGTATGTGGTACATCAAGTCTCCGGCATTGATCCTGTAAGTATTTCTGAACTTAGAATATTCTGAAAACACTGTAGTTAGCACTTTTTGAAACTATACTAAGCTAATTAGAGATTAAATCTCTAAAACACTTCTAAACTTCTGATAATTTATGAATAAAATATCTACTAATAAATACTGGAACTGATGCATAAAAATTTATAATGTAGACAAATTTGAATATACAATGAGTGCTCGAGGAACTCGCAGTCATGGTATTCGTGGGCGCGGTAGAGGCCGCAAGGGGGCTCAAGCTGAGTCTTTCTCTTTGGGCAGTATGCCAAATTTAGACACGAGTGAGACATCAGTTTCGCCTGCTACAGAGACCAGGTCTCAAAGTTGTTCGGCTGGGGACGATGCACTGTCCCAAGCCATGTTGAAGGTGATGGAAAGGGTCACTGGACCCTATTCTAGATCTAGGGGCCATGGGTCGGTAGTTGAATGACTCCATCCCAATGGTGTTGAGCTATTTAGGGGTGTCATCAGAGTTGCCCCTACTGTGGTCGAGTATTGGTGGAGGCCACCCAGAGAATCATGAGTGATATAGAGTGTACTCCCGAGTAGAAACTTAAGGGTGCAGTCTCTTTGCTTCGCGACGAGGCATATCAGTAGTGGTTATCGGTTGAGGAGGGTACTCAGCTTGCTCATCTGAATTGAGACTTCTTCAAGACTACTTTTCAGGGGAAATATGTCGGTACGAGCTATGTGGATGCTCTTAGGCGTGAGTTCATGAATCTCACGCAAGGTGATAGATCAATGGCCGAGTATGAGGCTGACTTTCTGAGGTTGAGCCATTACACGCGAGGCATGGTGGCGTTTGAATATGAGAAATGCGTCCTCTTCGAGGATGGCTTGAGGGATAACTTGAGAGTATTGATTGCTCCACATAAGGAGCAAGAGTTTGTGGTTATGGTAGATAAGGCGAAGATCGCCGAAGAGGTTAAGCACATGGAGTGCCAAAATAGGGACCGTGAGAGAGGCAAGAATAAGAGGGAATCAGAGCCCTCTTGTTCTGTTCTAAGGACTAAGAAAAAGGCCAGACTTGATGGGCCGGTTAGAGTAGGAGTTCTTGTTGCTCCTACTGGGATTCAGCCTTGTGGTGACTATGGTAGGCGCCATCCAAGCGAGTGTTAGCGGAGGTTAGGGGCTTATCTGAGGTATTGGTCTTTGGAGCATCGTATTAAAGACTGTCCACAGTGGGCTAATCAGATGCACGCTTCAGGATCATGTTCGTCGTTTTAGAATACTGTTTCCTATGATAAGATCAATGAATATTATTTATTAATATTTGCGAGGATATTACAGTATTATATTGAAGTTTGGCCTAATAATTTTAATTATTTGAAAGTTAGACAAGATACAAGTGTATCAGTTCTAAATTGATGGTTTTGGAAATTGAGGTATCGGGACCTCGTTTCCCTAAACTGGACTCGTAAATATTTAATAAAAATATTTGTAGAGTTATATTAGAAGTGAATTAATTTTTTGGTTATGTAATTTTGAAGAAAGAGTGTTTAATTAAAATAAAGGGACTAAATCAAATAAGTGATAAAAGTAAGAATTAATACTAAATTATAAGGTGAATCTATATTAAAGGATTTATTAAATAAATAGACCATTGTTTTTATAGATTTTGATAGTGAATGTTTATGAGGATATTATACATATTATTATTAAAGTGACAAATAGTAAATGAAGTGCGAGTAAATTAAATAGAAAATGAAAGGAAAGACTTAAATTTTTATTTGGTCTATATTGCTTCCTTGTCTATTTCGAATGAAGCTAGAGAGGAGAGGCCAGTTGCATGCAGTGGAAAACCATGAAATTTGTTTGCTTAGAAGTTAAAATTTTCAAGTAGAAGGGCAACTCTTCTAAACTCTCCTTTGCCCATAACTTTTCATTGATAAATTCTGGTTGCATTGTTGATTTGAGCTTGACCGAATGTGTGGGAGAAGAGAATAGTTTCTTCTCTAGTTGTAAATGTTGCATGTCTAAAAGAATTTAGTGAATGCTTGTGTTGTTATACTCCGTTTCTGTAACTCTGGGGTTGATTGTATTTATCTAACAAGGTGGGAAAAGGCTGTAGCAAAAAAGGGAAGCAGCAAATTGAATAGGTAGAATCGGCGTAGGGAACCTTAGTGAGTTTTCCTTGAACTTTTATTCTCTTGTGTTTGATAATTGCTAAAACAGTTAAATTGCTGTCCGAATTTTACCCTGTTGGTATTGTTAATTGCTGTCCTATTTATGCTGTCCAGTTGTGGTATTGATGTTGTTCGAATATTGCTTTGTTAATGATGTTCAAAGAGTGGTGTATTTATGCTGCTTTAAGGACTGCTATTTGGTGTATTAATGCAGCAGAAAAATATGTTATTTTAAGGACTGTTGTTTGGTGTATTAATGTAGCAGAAATATTGTTGTTTAGGCGCCAATTAATGTTGTCTAAGTGATTGTATTTATGCTATTTTAAGGACTGTTGTTTAGTTTATTAATGTAGCAAAAAAATTGTTGTTTAGACGTCAATTAATGTTGTCTAAGTGATTGTATTTATGATGTTTTAAGGACTGTTGTTTGATGTATTAATGCAGCAGAAAAATTATTGTTTCAATTAATGTTGTCTAAGTGACTGTATTTATGTTGTTTTAAGGACTGTTGTTTGGTATTAATGCAATAGAAAAATTGTTGTTTAGATGTCAATTAATGTTGTCTAAGTGACTGTAAATTTATGTTAATAATGGTTGAAGTTGTTAATGAACAAATGATATATAAATGATATATAAATGAGCTATTTAGATGTTAAAGAATGTTGTCTATATGGATGAAGACTATGCTATCCAAAACTGCTATTAACTGTTTTTCAAACTGAAATTAAAGGGATTGAATGCCGAAATTAATTGTACATGAAGGCTAAAGTTTTTGTATCCAATGTTTCAATCCAAGCTGAGTGATGGTGTCCGAAAGTGATCTGCGGTTTTAGGTAAGTTCGTAGTCCCCAAACTCAAACTTTATAAATTGTTAATTAAATTGAATAGAAGTTTATGGAGGTATAAGTAAACTCAATTGAATGGAGGTTTATGGAATGTGACATTACGAAATAAATTAATGTATGATTAGTAGATAATTGGAGTGGAAGTGTTATTAAATTATGAAATTTGATATTGAGTTATGAAAAGTAAAAATTATGGACTTGCAAATGAATAATTGGCATCGTTGATTTGTTCGACTAGCAGTGGGCGCAACTTTCGTTTAGTTTAATTTTAGTTTATATTTAAGTGAAATATATGAACCTAATTGCATAATATTAGATTATATTGATGTGTGTAATTGAAAATGAAAATAACAAATTGATATTATGTCGATCATTGATTGAGAAACTCGGAACCGTTACTGCAAATTAGCTTTGTAAGTTCATTAATATGAACTCAATTATATTTCTAAGTGTTTATGAATATTAAAGTTTAAATGATATAAAATTTCTGATATTAAATTAATTGTTGATAGAACAGGAATTGTAAAAAATTACGAAAATGATAATTTCTAATATCAATGGAGATAGGTTGCATTCGCACGTAAGACCATAGCGAGGCTATGGCAATTATTCAAACATAAGACCATGGTTGGACCATGGCAGTGTTTATATGTAAGACCACAGCTGGGCTATGGCATTCTGATGATAATACCATAACTGGGTTATGACACTATAGACGTAAGACCATGGTTGGACCATGGCAGTGTTTATATGTAAGACCATAGCTGGGCTATGGTATTCTGATGATAAGACCACAACTTGGTTATGGCACTACGAATGTAAGACCATGGTAGGGCCATGGCAATGCATATGTAATACCATAGTTGGACTATGGCACAAAGGAAACGTGTATCAGGGTTTCAATCGTCTTCAAAATATTCATAGATTATAGAAAAGGGATGGTTTCGACCATCATTTAGCATATTTTGTGTGAGCTCCAATAAGGGTTCCGATTGACTCCACTATGAAAAATATGGAAAGGTATGATGTACCAATGATTAAAGTATGAATATTTATGAATATGAAAGGTATGATTTAAGAAAATGTTATATTTGTGTACTATATCTTACCATGTGATAATATCGCTAAGTTATGTGTTTAATCATTAGCTTGTGGCTATGTAAGTGTTTAATATGAACCAAGGCATGTATGTATGAAATTAATTGAAATGGTGACATCTTGTAATTATATGTTTAGATAGTAGTATGATGATATAATTCAATTTGAGCATTCATGTATCATATCATGTCTTAAAACGTTCAGATTATAGAAATATCACTGAGTTTTACTCAGCGTGTAGTTTTGTTTTTCATGTGCAGGTTAGGGACTCTGTTTGAATGCCAACTCAGCATCAATCCTGATCTTAAGTGTGGTGATGTTTAATTTTTTAATTGCATGTACCTAGGATGTCTTTGGTTGTTAGTTGTTTTTTGAATGTGATGTAAATTGAGTTATAAATATATGTATATGTTTGAAGCTAAATGTTAATATGTGTTTTGACCAAAGGCTTGATGTGTATGAAACTTAAAGATTGATATCTTAAGTAGCTTTAGGTTAGGCTAAATTGAGTGATTTTGGCATACATTAAACTTTGATTTGAATGATGCATTATTGATGTGTTTTGAAGATATAAAATCTGGTACCAATGAGGGTACATTGGTTAGGCACTTAGGATGATTGTTTTGGCATGTTTTGAGTATGTTTAATCGTAATTTGGATAGGTTAAATGATTGGTATTTGAATTGCTTAAAGCCTAAGTAAGCTTGAAATGGTAACTTTTTTGTTTGAGGTACATTTTAGGTCCATACGACCGTGTGACCCCTATTCTCAGTTTTTCTAAAATTTTCCTAGACTTTCCAAATGATTTCAAATTGGTCTCGATTTGTCTCTAAAGTATTTTTTTTGGACCTCGTGGGCTCGATTTAGAGATGATATGTGTAAGAAAGAATGATTTAAGTTACTTTTATGATTTTTGAATTGAATTAATTATAAATGTTCCAATTGTACAGAAATGCCCGTAACTCTAATATGTGAAGGAGAGGGGTTGGGTGTTACATTTTGTACAGCCTCAGAGGGTAGTTCAGCAGCCACCTAGGGGTCGTGGACCGGCTAGGGGTGGTAATGGTATGGGCCGAGGATAGAGAGCACCGAGCAGAGGTGTTAGTCAGACCAAGGCATGGTAGCTTGCACTAGTTTATGCTACTCAACGCCGAGAGGATAGGGACACTCCTGATGTTATCACGGATACATTCTTTATTTTTTATGTTCCTTATACTGCTATGATAGACATAGGTTCTACACATTCCTATGTAGCTAGTATTGTATCTGAAAACTTGGGGATTTTTGTAAAGTGTACTTCTAGTGAGATTACTGTACTGAGTTCATTGGGGCAGTCTATTCGGATTAAAAGACTTTATAGGAATGTTCCATTAGAAGTGCAAGAGGTTGTATTTCTGGCAAATCTGATAGAGCTACCATTTAGGGAGTTCGATTTGATTCTAGGTATGAATTGGTTGGTTGAGCACCGAGTTAGCTTGGATTGCATGACTAAGAGGGTTGTTCTGAGGATTGAAAATGATTAGGAGGTGGTTATGATTGGTAAGCACCGAGATTATTTATCCAATGTGATCTCCACTCTTGTGGCTGAGAAATTGGTTCAGAAAGGGTGTGAGGCGTATTTAGCCTACGCTAGTGTTTTTGTTTCTGGGGACTCTTCTATCGGGGATATCAGAACTGTGAGAGAATTTCTAGTTGTCTTTCCTGAAGAGTTACCGGGTTTACCTCTGAATTTGGAAGTTGAGTTCGGCATTGAGCTTCTATCGGGTACAGCTTCGGTGTCCATCGCTCCATACCATATGGCACCGAAGGAGCTTACAAATCTTAAGGCTCAACTTTAAGAGCTTCTAAATCGTGGTTTCATCCGTCGTAGTGTGTCTTCATGGGAGGCACCGGTTCTGTTTGTTAAGAAAAAGGACAGTACCATGAGGATGTGCATTGACTACCTGTAGTTGAATAAATTGATTGTGAAGAATAAGTATCCACTTTCGAGGATCAATGATTTGTTTAATCAGTTTGGATGGGCTTCAGTGTTCTCAAAAATAGATCTCCAATTTGGGTATCATCAACTGCGAGTTAAGGAAGTTGATGTTCATAAGACTGCATTTAGGACTCGTTATGGGCACTACGAGTTTCTAGTTATGCCTTTTGGTTTGACGAATGCTCTAGTTGCGTTCATGGATATGATGAATTGAGTTTTTTAGCCGTATCTCGATTAGTTCATCGTGGTCTTTATCGACGATATTCCTGTTTACTTTAAGACCAAGGATGAGCATGATGAGCATCTTAGAGTAGTACTTCAGATACTCCGAGAAAAATAACTTTACGCTAGGTTGAGTAAGTGTGATTTCTGGTTGCAAGAGGTAACTTTTCTGGGGAACATGATTTCTGCTGAGGGGATCCGTGTGGACCTGAAAAAGATTGAGGTTATGCTTGAGTGGAAACAGCCTAAGAAAGTATCTTAGATTCGTAGTTTTTTGGGTCTTGCGGGATATTATCGGCGATTTGTCGAGGGGTTCTCTTTTATTACATCTCCTTTGACTAAGCTTTTGCGTGAGGGGGTTCCTTTTGTCTGGACTAATGTGCAAGAATCAAGCTTTGAGAAGCTCAGGTCTGTTTTAACTCAGGCTCTATTCTGATACAACTTGAATCTGGTAAAGAGTTTGTGGTGTATAGTGATGCGTCGCACGTTGGTCTAGGATGTGTACTAATACAAGATGGTAAGGTTGTGGCTTATACGTCCCGTTAGCTTAAGTCACATGAGGGAAATTATCCGACGCATGATCTTGAGCTAGCTACTATGGTGTTTGCATTAAAGATCTGGAGGCACTATCTGTATGGTGAGAGTGTATCATCTACACCGATCACAAGAGCCTCAAGTACCTCCTTACTTAGAAGGAGTTGAATCTTAAGTAGCGTCGCTGGATTGATCTGCTCAAAAATTATGACTGCACGATAGACTATCATCCTGGTAAGGCCAATGTGGTGGTTGATGCTTTCAGTCATAGAGTGATGACTGATTTGAGAATAATGTTCACATGCCTTAGTCTATTTGATGATGGGAGTCTGTTAGCCGAGTTGTAAGTTAAACTGACTTGGATTGATCAGATTTGGGATAAATAGTTAAGGGATGAGTCTCTAGGTTTTCGGTTTCGTCAGATTGAGAGTGGCAGTACTTTAAATTTTGGGCTGAATAATGATGGTGTTCTGTGTTTTTGGGGTCGGATATGTGTGCCAAATGATGCTGATTTGAGGCAGTTGATTCTGAGAGAGGCGCATAGTAGCCCTTATGCTATGCATCTCGGTGGTAATAAGATGTATCGTGATCTTCGTGAGTTGTACTGGTGGTCGGGTTTGAAGCGTGAGGTTACAGATTTTGTTGCTCGTTGTCTGACGTGCCAGCAAGTTAAGGCTGAGCACCAATTGCCTTCGTGTTTTTTACAACCCGTTAAGATTCATTTATGGAAATGGGAATGGGTGATGATGGACTTCGTTAGTGGATTGCCCTTGACACCCACTAAGAAGGATTCTATTTGGGTCATTGTGGATCAATTGACCAAGTCCTCGTATTTTATTTCGGTTCATACGGACTACTCTCTGCAGAAGCTAGCGAAGCTCTATATCTTCGAGATTGTAAGACTGCATGGGGTTCTTGTCTCAATAATTTCTAATAGAGATCATTGCTTCAGTTCTCAGTTCTGGAAGAAATTACATGAAGCTCTAGGTTCGAGATTGGACTTCAGTACCACGTTCCATCCTAAGACCGGTGGTCAATCTGATAGGGTGATTCAGATACTGGAGGATATGCTTTAAAGTTTTGTAATAGATTTTCGAGATAGTTGAGAGGATTATGTGCCGCTAGCTAAGTTTTCCTACAATAACAGTTTCTTGTCTAGCATCCAGATGGCGCCTTACAAGGCTTTATATGGTCTTAAGTTTCGTACTTCGTTATGTTGGACTGAGTTGGGCGAACATCGGGTTCTGGTTCCTAAGTTGGTTTCTGAGACCGAGGATAAGGTTAAACTAATTCGGGATAGTCTGAATGCGGCTTCTGATAAACAAAAGTCCTATGCAGATCTGAAGAGGAGAGATATTGAGTACTCTGTAGGGGGATTTCATCTTTCTTAATGTCTCTCCGTGGAAGAAAGTTTTGAGATTCGGTCGTAAGGGCAAGTTGAGCCCTAGGTTTATTAGGCCGTACCGGATTCTGAAGCGTGTGGGACCGGCCGCTTATCAGTTAGAGTTACCTCTAAATTTGGACCATATCCACGATGTGTTTCACGTCTTGATGTTAACGCGATATCGGTCTGATCCATCTCACGTTGTCTCTATTGAGGAGATCGAGGTTAGACCGAATTTGACTTTTGAGGAAGAGCCGGTTCAAATTTTGGATCGTGATTTTAAGGTTCTGAGGAGGAACTGCTTTTCATTAGTAAAGGTTCTATGGCAGAATCATGGCACTGAGGAAGCCACGTAGGAATCTAAGGACTTGATGCGTCAACAGTATCCTCATCTATTCGGATCAAGTAAATTTTGAGGTCAAAATTTCTTTTAGGGGGTAGAGTTGTAATGCCCTAATAAATTTATTTTTGTTTCTGTAAATTCTGACACAACTATGTAACTACTTCAGTGGTTAAGTGTTCTGGGTGTGTGTGAGAGGTCTTGGGTCCAATTTCCACTTTTGGCAAAACTTTGTTATTTTAGATCCAAGCCTTACCCTTGTTGAGTGGGCTTATATAAAACAGTTTGTTAATCTATATTAGAATGAGCTTGTTGGTTCGAGTGGTAAGGGAGTTAAGTGTGTTGGAGGTCCTTTGTTTGAATCTCTACGCAAGTGTAGATGTTATTTTTGCTCGGTTGTGTGATAGAGTTTCAGTGGAGTTGGAATTCTGAGTTGGTTGGGTTGTTAGTGGTTGTAGTGGGATAGTGCCAAATTAAATCTTTTTATTGTATTTTTATTTTCTTTCCAAAATTTCTGACGTCAATTTTCTTCTTCTTTTCCTTTTCTTATATTTTCCCCTTCTCTGTAAATCCCTACTTTGTTTCTTCTTCAATTCGGTTCATGAATCTGTCATTCAATCGTGCTGTGGGAATTGACGGGTTCTTTATTTGGATTGGTAAGTAGAACTTTGTTTGTCGTTGGCAGTTGGTTTTGAGATGTTAGTAATGTTTATTAGCAGCCATTAATTGGTGCTTAATCGATGGAATCTGTGTTTAGGTGAAGGTTGTAAGGCAGAAAGTTTCACTTCAACTGCTTGATTCGAGGTCGTGGCTATTTTTGTTAGCGGTGAGTCGGTTTACTTGAAATTGGTTAAATCAAATTAGACTCGAAAATTGGTTGCTAAAAGATGTTGGGTATTCTATTTTTAAGTGCTGGTGGTCTTAGAAGTGGTTTTGCTGCGAAAATGAACCAGGTGTGTACCCCTTATGCGAGAAAATCAAGTTTCGGAGAAAGCCGAAAGTGGAGTCTATCGACGCCACACAAGCGTGTGATCGCCCATGTGGTTGGCCATGTACGAGACACGGCCATGTGTCTGTATACGAGCATGCCAGCATGATTTTTTTTGTAATTTGTATTATATATATACGTATGGGGTGGGTATTGTATATGTGGAGGAATTGTTTTATATGGTGACCTTCACCTATTTTCTAGCAGCTTGACTTCATATTATCTTATACGTGTCGTATTGACACGATGTGGTGTGTAGGGATGGATAGGTGTTTTTAACCCCACATGGTGTGATGGGATGGTCGGAGTTAGTGTGTAGAGGATAGGAATAGGATTTTGTATATCTATTCTACAAATCTGATTTTGTTATCTATATCTGAAATGGACATAAGACTGAATCTGTATCTAACCGCATATGAGATTTCTGTCTTTATTGCATGTCTAATTCTGTTGGGTTACATATTGAGTTTACAAAAACACACTTCTGTTTGTCTGTTCTGTTCAGGTAATCCACAGACTTGGGCGGATCTGTGCAGCGGAGTCTCGCGGTGACCACTAGACTATGAACTGACTTTAAGTAAAGGTTTTATTCAATTAATGAGTATTTTTGGGAGCTTTTTTGTAATTAATGGACTCTCCAGACTGTTAAGTTTTTATTATGGTTTTTTATTTTCGTTTTGATTCTTTATCTGTGACAGTTGACTAAAAAGATAAGTTTTTACTAAAGAAAAGGTTTTCCTGAAAACATGAACTGGACTTTCAAAATATAAGGATTTCTAAGACTTCTACTGAGAGTTATGTTTTTTTTTTTTTTGCAAATGATTTAGTTAAATATTGCTATCAATGAATAGTTATAAAAATTGGACGATTTCTTAAACAACTACACAAAGCTTTAACAAAATGACTCAATTTTCAAAACTCTTTTTTGTGACACCTCCAGATTCAGCCATAACTTCTAGGCAGAGTTTGGGGTGTTACATAACATGCCAAATCATAATAGACATATCTTATCATACCATAACGTACAAATCAAAACCTCCCCCCATCCACTACACACCATCTCTGTCTAGCCAATCACACCATATTGGACTATGAGAGTCCATACATCCAATCACACAAATATGTGGCAGGATGCCACTTATATATTTGCAGCGGAGCTGCCATATATATAGTGTTGTGGTCTAGCTGCCATATTTGAAGTATGTACTACTATAGACACTACCTCCGTCAAACATATCTATAACGCTCCTAACCCGTATCCGTCGCTGGAACAGGATTATGGAGCATTACCATAATTTACAGATTAAATAACAAACATTTCATATCATCTAGCATTCATATCAGAAGCCATTCAAAATCAATCATATCGTCCCTTATGCGAGCTCTCGAGACTCAAAATACACATTGGAAATAAATCAAGACTAAATCGGTTACTGAAATATTTTTTTAGAAAATATTAAAATTTTTCAAAGATGCAGGGGACACACACCCGTGTGGCTAGGCCATGTGTCTCACACGGTCAAGAGACACACCTGTGTCTCAGGTCATGTGGCATTCAAAATTGGGACACACGGCCGTGTCCCAGCCCGTGTCCAAACTTGTGAGCTCTCTGGCTTGGGTCACACAACCAAGCCACACGCCCGTGTGCTAGGCCGTGTGAGCATTATGTTTTGTGTAAATTAAAGATATAGGGGACACATGGCCGTGTGACACTTGGCTGAGAAACATGCTCGTGTCTCTACCCGTGTGGACAAAAATAGGTCATTTTTCAAGCCATATTTCTCACCCGATTTGACAATAACATAACTCAACTTTTCTGCACATCAACAAGCCACAACTATAACAGCCCGTTTTTAGTCAAATCAGAATAGTGGTTTCGGGACCACAAATTCGAAGTCAAAATATTTATTTTATTATTTTAATGTCTATGGCATGAAAATATTATTGTGTGAAAGTTTCATTTAGAAATTTTGTTGTTTGGTTAGTCAATTTGATAAAAAGGGCTAAATCGCGTAAAGTGTAAAAGTGGTGTTCTATTAGTTAAAAGTATTTAATAGCTAAGGAATCTTAAATTAGAGGTCCTTATGTTGTAATTAGACCAAGATTAGTGTGAATGGGCAAAGATGGACATGATTAATGAATTTATAATGAATTAATAACAAAGGTAAATTGGTAATTGGTAAATAATGGTTAATTAAATAAAAAAAAGGTTAATTTTTGTTAGATCATCATCTTCCTTAGCCAAAATTTTGAATGGAAGAATAGTCATGGTTAGGTTTTCATTCAGCCAAGCTTTCCTAGTTCATTAAGGTACAATTTTTGTCTCGTTTTTAATAATTTCTATGTTTCTAAGATCGTTGCGACTAGGTCTAGCTAGCCCAAGGACTATTTTACACAACTGTTAAAGATTTTGAAGGTTGTTATTGATGAAAATATGTGTTCTTTGATGTTTGATAATGAAATATGAAATCTTGTTGCTAGATTTACATATTTTGTAAAGTGATTTTGAGTAAAAATGCAAAATAGGGATTTATTTGTAAAAATGTAAAAATGTGTGGTTAAATGTGTGAAAAGTTGATAAATGTGGGTTTCTAGGGGCATTATAGTAATTTGACCAGCATGGATTTATCTTGAATTTCATTAAATTGTGATTTTATGAAATAAGGACTAAATTGTAAAAGTGGTGAAACATTAGGGCCAAATGTGTAAATGTTTTTAAATGTGTGTTTTGGATTAAATTGAATAGAGAGATTATTAAATAAGTTAATTTTGAATATATTTAGATCAAGAAAAGTGAAATTCGGATCTAGATCGGGGGAAAACTAAAATTATAGACTAATCGACTTATTTCGTCGTTTTCACGTCTGAGGTAAGTTCGTATGTGATAAATTTCATTATAAGTGTAATTTAAATGCTTTGGTATTGTATAAGTTGTGAATACGAGACTTCGAATAAGTTCAACAATGATTTGATGGTAATTTGGCATTCGAAATCTCGGTTGAACCTTAGGAATAGTTTAGGATACTAATGACATGTCATTAGGGGATACATTAAGTTGGCTTCGGGCCATGATATAGTACTTCGGGTGCGAGTTATACCGATTTGGCTTCTGGCCATGAATATCGGCTGATTTGGCTTCGGGCCATGATATCAGTACTTTGGATATAAGCTACCTTGATTTGGCTTCAGGCCATGGTATAAGTACTTATTGTGCGAGATTCTGAAGTATCCAACTTCTATTCCGAATGGTTCAACGGGTAAATGAATGATGTGGTTGAGAATGAGATTGGTACGAGATGGTACAGGTATGTGCATAAACCATATTAGCTTTGAATCGAAGAAATGGTGAAGAAAGTATATAGTTTTGTGAATAAGTAATTGAAAGGTTTGTTAGTTGATGCGAAATCATGTACTTATAATCAATTATTGAATTATGTGTTTACGATTATATCGAGTTTATTTCATACGAGCTTACTAAGCTTTATAGCTTACTTTATTTATTTTTCCCGTGTTAGCTAGCTTGGATTCGAGATCGTTGGAGATCGCTTCACACTATCCACCTTTCACTCGATACCTATGAGCTTGGTATTTTAAGTATATGGCATGTATAGGCACTTTGGTCATGTTGGTTATGTTTTGGTAATGATTTTGGCCATTTGAATTGGTTTGTAAATGTATATGTTTTGGGTTGTATGTAATAGCCATAAGAGTTAGCTTATTTTGAGTTAATCTGCTTATGTATATATGTGTGCGCCTATAGTTTATGTTATGTAAATTGAGGTTGGTTTTGTGACGCTTATTAATAGTTGGTATTATGGAAGTGAATGTTGATATTGGTGATTTTATTTTTTTGTGAATCAAGGTAAAGAATGCATGTTTTAAGTAGCCATATTGATAATTTAAGTTTATGAGATTTTGGGTATGAATAGATTGGTCTATTTTACAACTTGTGTATATTGAGAAATATGGTATAGAATATGCATGAATTAGGTTTGAATTGGCTAGTTTAAATGCCTATTTATGCCATGGGATGGTGCAAATTGATGTGTTGTAGGTACATTCAAAATTGGGTGGCAAATTGGCTTGGTAAATAGCCTATTTATGTCATGTTACACGGCCGTGTGTCCCTTGGTGTGGTTTTAGAAACCAAGTCAATATACTCCACACGGCTTCACACACGAGCATGTGACTTGGCTGTGTGGCATAAGTCAGTATACCCTTTAGGTTTGGCACGACCTGGCACACGGGCATGTATGGCCATTTTTAGGGCACACAGGCTAGCCACACAGGCGTGTGTGTTGGCCATGTGACCCAAGTCAGCAAGCTCACTTGTTTGGACACGGGGTCAGACGCGGGCTGGGACACGGCCATGTGTCCCATTTCAAATGTCCACACGGCCTATGACACGGGCATGTCTGGTGGTCGTGTGAGACACATGGCTTGGCCACATGGGCGTGTGTCCCCTGTTTTGAGAAAAATTTTATAAGTGTTCCAAATGTTTCCAAAAGTTATCAATTTACTCCCGAACCACTCCCAATGTATGTGTAGGGCCTTGTAGGCTTTTATTAGGGACAAAATGATTCAGATTGAATGATGAATATTTGAATTATGAAAATGTATACTAAGTGGAAGTTTAATTTTTTATAAGTTCGTTAACGCTCCGTAACCCTATTCTGGCATTGAATACGGGTGAGGGGTGTTACAACAACAAGGTATTCAAAACAAGCCAAAATCATGTCTTAAACATGACATATTACCACATATATCCAAGTATCCAAACTTACCAAATTAACCAAATACACATATATGCATATTTTATCAAAATGTACTAATTCAAACCAACCTTCAATATACCTATTAGTTATCCATCATTTAACCATTACAAACACACATCAAACATGGTTAGGCCACTTATATACATATCAAAATATATATCCAACACAAGCCATTCAAATGGCTAGTTCCAACCAAAACATTTATATAGCATTAATGGCCAAATTAACCTATACATGCCATTATAACCAAAATTAATTTACTAATTATACCGAAAAGGTCATTAGATAGTGTGAATCAACTCCGACCAACTTCCAACCTAGATGAGCTTTCGAATTGCTATAAAACATGGAAAATAACACAGAGTAAGCATTTAATGCTTAGTAAGTTCGTATAACATGGAAATTAACTTACCATTCAATCACATTTAAGGTAAGCATGCTAACATAACCAAACTAATTTCGCCAAAAGCCTAAACACATATCCTTAATATGTTAGCCATGTGAAACTCATGCAATAATCAATAATCATGGATGAACATAATCACTAGGCAAGTTTCACATATACGTATCATCCTTTTCATATTTCAATATATCCTGTAATATCATTTCCATGTACTTCAAGTATATATATATCCGTTATAGTTCATTTCAAGCTCATATTGTTTCATAGTAGAACTTTGCCCGTTGAACCTTTGAAAATATCGTTGGATATACGGGTAGTACACACGAAGTGTACAAATCTATAATTCATCAATTCATGTACTTGTATGCCTATACAAGCATGTAAACAGGAAGCTCTTCTGAGCCATATAACAAGAAGCTCATGTGAGCTAAGTAATGGGAAGCTCATTCGAGGTGAGTATCGGAAAGCTCTTGTGAGCCAAATATCGAAAAGCTCAAAAGAGCTCTTAATCAAGAAGCTCAAGAGAGCTGTGGTGTGTCCACAACATATGCAGGATTACAACCAAATCGGGAACCCTAATGACATGTCATTTTTATCCTTCGAATTTCTAAGGTTCAAACGGGACTTGATAATTATCGGATATGTGACCATAATTATACATGACAATTTGTACAAATCACACACAACAATATTCAATTTAAAACATTTAAATATACAATTTAGTTACACGAACTTACCTCGATAAGTATATGTAGATACGAAGGCTACTAATCCGATACTTTTTCTTTGCCTCGATCAACCTCTATATTAGGTCTATTCGGATCCATACGAATGAATTTAACTCAATTTAATATAATTCATATTCAATTTAATCCAACACACATCTTTGGAAAAATTACTATTTTGCCCCTATACTTTTAATTAACTAAAATTTAGTCCCTAGGCTCGAAAAATGAAATTCATACAATTTAATCCTTATTCAAGCCTAGCCGATTTTCATACATACAATAGCAGCCCATGTATTTCACAAAATTCATAATTTCTCCATAAATTTTTCATCTTTTCATTTTAGTCCCTTATTGATAATTTCATCAAAATTCTCTTTTCAAAAGTTGTTTATCTAACAACAACCTTTCATGTTCTATCATAAAACTTCAAATTTCAACTATACTCATCAATGGTAAAACTCTAATACTTACCTAATTAAGCAAAATAAGCTTGCTAAAACTCAAGCTTCCATGGCTAGGGTTTCCATCTTTTTTAATGAAAGATGATGAAAATAGATTTTTTTTATTTAATGTTACTTTAAATCTTTAATTTCCAAAATCAACCTCAATAATTTATCAAATTTCCAATGATGAATAATCATTTGTAACACCCCAAACCTGGCCTAGACGTTACGGCCGAATCTAGCGTGTCACATTGAAGTGTTTTTCGAAAACCTTGTTTTCATTGAAAACCCTTTTTTAAAATAAAAACCTTGAGTAAAATCCTAGCTTGTATTTGTTGCTTTCAAAGCGAGGTGTATTTAAAAAAAACTATTCCTTCTTGTATGATAATAATTACTTTGTAAAATCTCTTTTCAGTTACGGAAGCTTTATTTAAAACAGATGATCGATGAAAACTTGTCATTTAAAAATTGAGTTGCGAAAACATAGTATTTGAAAACAGTTATGGTTTAGAAAAACCGGCCACCTCCAAGTCCCTCCATCCGTCGAACCGCCTATTGAGGATCACCTGAAAAATTTAAAATAAGGGGGGTGAGTTTCGAAAACTCAGCGTGTACAACCCTCAACGAGTATAAAGCAATCATTAGTCATTTTGGGGCCTTAGCCCAATTCAATAACAGTGGCCTTTGGGCCTTAGCCCATATTAGCCTCAGTTGGGCCGAAGCCCATTCACAATAATATCACAATAATATCATACATGCAATGCTGTGCAACCCACCCCAATAATCCAACCGTTACACACCAACTCCGTCCCCCAGTACACATCATGTGGGGAAATAAATATCGACCCACCCATCTGATACACATCAATGGTAGCTTGGTTGTGGTACTACCTTCATTGCAGCAAGCTGCTAAACAAATATTGGGCTTAATAGCCATTGGTGGATCCATGGTCGTCAAGCAACCATGCGGTCCTCATATACTTCCTCCGTTCCATAATTCCCAACCGATATGCAACCTAAACAAAATATCATATGAATGCAGCAGGTATACATGTAACATCCATAAATCTTACATTCAACACATAGGGGTATTTTAGTCATTATTGCACTTAGGGTATTTTGGTCATTTCCCATCATTATGGGTCTAATTACTTACCTTGGCCCGTTAACAAGTCCCCGTTGGCTAAAGTGAACAAATACTATGCACCAAGTAGGATTCTAGAGAAGAGGAGGTGAGTCATTAAAACCATTTAAGTACCAAGCTCTCCCTAGATCCAATCCTAGACATGCATATACCCATTGCCACACCTTAACCTTATAATTCATTAATTATTTAAGTTTTATGTCTGTTTAAGCAGTTATCAGATACTACGCCCAAAACCCATTACAAAGCCCAAACAAGTCTACATACATGCATATGGCCCACTAGGCCCAATCTCATTCATATGACCCATTAGGCCCAAATCACATTCATATGGCCTATCTGGCCCGAATTAATTCCAAGCCATGTAACCAGCATGACTAGTTCATTATTTATTACCAAATTAACAAATTTGCTTATTTTGGGCCCACGGCCTGTTGGGCCCATTTAGCCCATTCCGGTCTAATTGGCCTAAGTACGGCCCAGATCCATGAGATTGCTTATGGGGCCTTTGATAACGTATCGATTTCCCCCCTACGAGTGTTCGCGCACTCGCAAGACTACCGTAGCCAGACTTTCGGCTTTTCAGCATTTTAATTTTTCGGCGTTTCGGGATTTGCCAATCTAACGTGTGTGCAGTGTATGTACACACCTTCGGCTTTATATCAAGCTATCATAGGGTAGAAATACACACGTGGTACTAAAACGTACTGCGATCTCCTTAGCCACGAACCTACAAATGATGTCACTCAACGATTAATCATACACTTATCAAATACGATCACCAAAAGCCGAAAATCTCACATTTGCCTTACCTTGAACGACAAGCCTTAACAGCCCTTCCTTGATCACTAATCACGACTATTTCTTAAATTTGCATCAATCTTAATCATTAAAACTAAACAACAAGTGACTCACAATCATCTTATGTCACTCTTAAATCGTCCATGGCCATTCAGCCAACCTTAACCAATAAAAGAGGAATACTTACCCAAAACCTCAAAATGCCTAGGAGCAATTCAGCAGAGATCTGGAATCCGAGATTCGATACTAATCCCACAAGAATCGACCAAAATAGAGGGAGTAGCGGCGGCACAGATGGTCTTCAGCCAAAGAGGTATTCAGCTTTTGAGATTTGTATGGCGAAAATGTTATTCGGCACAAATAAGAAGAAGAGAAGAATGGAAAATCGACAAGCAAGGAACAAAGAATTCGACTTCTAAGCACTTAGAGAGAAAAGTGTTTTGAAAACACAAAAAAATGAGAAATTCAGCTAAAGGAAGAGAAGCAATTTCAACATTACCTAGAATGCCCAAAATTGGCACCTATATATACTATAGCTGAATTTACCTATCCCCAAATTCCCTATTCAGCTCCACTTCTCTACACCCATCATCTCCTAACTTTTCTCCCTGATAACTCCTTAATCCCTTCCTTAAATTTCTCCTCTGATCACTCCCTTCAGAGTTCACATCCAACGACACTACTAGCCGTTTATTAAGTAAAAATAAATCCTTCTTTTGAGCAAGGAGGGATTCAAACCCCAAACCTCCTTGCCATGCATGTGACGCCACCTCTAAGCCCCACATGTGACGCTACTTGTCACTCCAACACAAGGCTCCTTGTGTCTAATTCCTCTTTCATTTATTTAAAAACCAAACTACTTGCCATCAAGGTTCTTTTAATTATTAAACTATAATTTCCTTCACCCTAAAGTTTGAACTCAAAACTTAACCAGGCTTATTATCACATAAATAACACTCGACTAGGAATATTAAGCACACCTTTTATCAAAACAGAAAAAGAAAGAAAGTTTAGGATTTTTGGGGCATTACATCATTCTTATCCACTAACTACTCTAAATGGTCTATTTTCCATATAAGGACTTCCAGTTTAAAATTCCATAGCTATTTGATACCCCTTTAGCTACTAGAATTCAATTTTCACACTTTATGTAATTTAGTCCTTTTTATCAAGCTAGGCATGTAAACGGTAAAATTTCTTAACGAAATTTTCATACGATATTTCTATCATACTATAGACCATAAAATAATATTAAAATAAATTTTCTTCCAACTTTGGATTTGTGGTCCCAAAACCACTGTTCCGATTTCACTGAAAATGGGCTGTTACAATATCCCACCCCAACACATACATATCACATAACCACAAATATATGGCATATTCATGTATAGCATATGTTGCATGACATGTTCATATGCATAACTTATTTAACACATATGAAAACCATTAGTTATATTCTAATTTAACATATTTACCATGCTCTTAGAGTCATTCACACAAATTTAAGTACAAAACCTATAGTTTTTTGACCTTCAGGACATCCTCAGACCCAAATGTCATTTTCCCTAACCAACCCTTAATTGGGCCCTAAATTTTTTAAAAAGGCCTACACGGTCGTGTTGTCCACACAGCCCAAAAGCCCAGCCCGTGTGGTCGACACGGGTCACCCAAACTGTAACACCCCACAACCCAGCCTAGACGTTATGACCGGATCCGACGTGCCACATCGAAGTGTTCAAAACGTTTTATATTGTTGGTTTAGAAAACTTGCTTAGAGTTTTAAAAGATACTTTCATTATAGGTTAAAGTGAATGGAACCTGTGCACCAGGTAGGAAACCGGAAAAGAGGAGGTGAGTCCATCGGACTGCTTAAGTACCAAGCCCCCTTCGGATCCAATCCTAGACATGCACACTGCCATTGCCACACTTTAACATCATGTATATTCTCAGGCAACCCATTTGATTAAGTCCATTTTAGGAAAAGTGATTAATTTTGAAAAATATTTTCATTCGGAAGCTTTGCTTATTGTCGTGTTATTTTGAAATTAATTATTGTTTTTGAAAACGCGCCCTAAAGTTAATCAATTTCGACAGTTAAATATAAGTAATGTCTATCTTAATAAAACATATTAAAACCATCAAAAATAATTAAGTGGCCTTATTACATTTAAAAACCCAAAACCATAAACGTAAATAAAAGGATGTCCAGTTCACCAGAAGAAAAATCAAATTTGCAGAACGTGTGGCCACTCCGAATCCCTCACAGCTCCAAGCCCACTATGGTTGGGGATTACCTGCATGAACGAAAATAAAGGGGTGAGTTTGGGGAAACTCAGTGTGTAAATTAACCCAACCATATCCTATATCACCAAACCACGAAATGTAATAAGTTGGCCTTAGCCTGCAATGTAATCTCGCAATAAAGCCCATAGGCCCATAACATATCAGAACAGATATTACATGTTTATGCAAAACCCAACCCATATCTAATCATATGCACCCCCGTCCAACCTTACACCATGTGGGGAGACTACTCGACCCACCCAACCGCTACACGCCACAGATTTTTGCAGCATGGCTGCCAGAAACAGAAAATGTGACAGAGTCACCAGATACAGATAATCGTGGCAGAGCCACCAGAGCAGATAAATGTGGCAGAGCCACCAGATCAGATAATTGTGGCATAGCCACCAGGACGCTTCCTCCATAAATATAACCCATGGCCCCATGCAACAAATATACAATCATGGCATACATCATAAAGAATCAGATTATCATGCTTTTTAGTCAAAATTAACCCTAGGGGTTTAATGGTCATTTTGCACCTAGGGGTATAATGGTAATTTTTCAGGCATAAGGGTATTCTAGTAATTTAACTATTCTTAAGGTTTCCATGCATATCATAGCCATTTACATACTATTAGAAACACTTACCGACTGTTCTTACCGAATTGGGCCTGTTGGCCCATTATCCCGATTTTGGCCCATTAAGCCCAAAAATATCAAAATGCACGGAATCGCGCATACTGTAGTCTTATCACTTAAGATTACCGAATATGTTAATCCACTTATCTTACGAGCATTCGCACACTCTCAAGTTCACGAAATACCGATTTTCTGGCATTTCGGCTTTTCAGCTTTTGCTGATTTAGTCTATGAGAGGGTGTCAGTTACACACCTGTTTGTGACGATATGCTGTCGAGACCCACCTACACACGAACTGCCTACAATTGGATTACTAACACGTTAATCTAACTATCAAAAATGAACTACGTAATAACCCCATACCATATTCGGCCAATAACACCTTAGGCACTAGCGATCCTACCTTTGCCGAAATTAGCGACTAGGTTTAGATCCAGTTGTTCCACTTGTCCAAGCCTTTGATCAGCAGCCTCTAGATCACACTATTATCAAAATAAAGTAGTTATCACAACCCTTAGAGCTACAAGCCCAAATCGACAGCCTCCCTAACCTTTAGGGGTTTCGACTTTTTCTAAAACCCGAAATAAAGAATAGGTTTGAAAGACTTACCATCGGCTCCTTTGGTCAATGATTCCAGTTAACTCCTACTCAATTCTGATGCAGATCTAACCCCTCAAATGACAACAAAAGTTGAGCCTTTAGTGACCTTACAATTCGGCTATGTCCCTATGGCTATGCGTTTTCGGCTTTTTGTAATAGTGGAGGAAAGATGAGGATTTTGTAATGGCTTTGTCGACAGAAACTTGGGGTTCAGAGGACTAGAGAATCGGTCAAGAAGATGAGGAAAAATAAGAGGGTTTTGGCTATAAAAAATTGGCACAAAAGAAATCAGGCTTTCGGGATTTCAGCTTTTTGAGCAATCCGCTATAGGCTTGAAAACAACTGGTAAAAGATGAAGATGAGCAGAGTGGTACGGAGATTCGGCAGACAAAAGAAGAAAAGAAGTTGATGAAGAGAGGAGAAAATAAAAGAAGAGGAAGAATGGTCAGGAAACGGCATAACTTACCCCTAATGCCGAATTTATATGTGGCACTTAACCTAGCCGAAATTTGCCCCCTAAAGAAACCCTTGGCCGGCCAACTCTTGCTCCTCAAGAGTCCACCATCCGGCCAACACTGCTCTCCCTAATTAGCTCCTAAATTCTCTCCCTTATCCCCTCCTTGCTCAATCTCCTGAGCAACTCAAACTCCTCCTGATAGACTTTTACTTGAGTTCCATTACTTACCTTTCATACTCATAAAAATAATTCCCTTAACATGCTGTCATTGTGACTTCAACCTCAGTTCTCCCTTGCATCCACACGCCACTTTTATAGCCTTCCCAGTGGCGTCACATGCCACTTTGCCACCTGTTTCCTTGTGTTTTATTTTACCCAATTAATACTTAAAAGCCCAGTCGACTGAACCCCTTTTTCTTATGGAATTAAAATTAATTAAAACTACTGGTTTTAACTTTAAGCTTGGGCCTTCTAGAGGCCCACTAACATAATTAAATCTACGCCAAGCAGACAGAACACAGAAATTTTAAATTTTGCCAACATTCACAGAATTCCCGAAAACTGGGGCGTTACACAAATGATCTATAAAGATTCACACGGTCGTGCGTCTCACACAACCCAACCACACGGGCAACACAATCTCACACGGTTGTGTACTATACACGACCACTACACACAGTCTGCATAAATCCCACAAGGTCGTGTACGGCACACAGCCACCACACATGGCCGTGTGCTAGGCTGTGTGGAAATTGGGTCGTTTCGCAACAACCACTATTTTGGGATTTCAATCCATTTTTAACAGATTTTTGGGTTTTTTAACCCACTTGATTACGAATTTGCTCCACTCCACTATCGGGAACCCACGAGCCTACTATTTCCAACAAAACACACCAACCAATTCATCAAAACCCAACCAGTTAACACTCCTAACATCTTAAAACCTCAGCCTTCCAAAAAGACTTTGACACACTTACCACTCGAAAAACAGCGGTTAACTCGAAGTCTACTCTAATGGTGGAGTTGGATTCTCACCCCTTTCGCCTAATTGAACACCACAAAGAATTACTAATCAATTACTTTGAAACCAAATAAACCACCTTGATTTAAAACCAAAATAAAACTTAAAACAGAAAAATGAGACAATCAAAATAACACTTACTCTGCAGCCAAAGTTTAACCCACGTGAAGAGCAATCACTACTTTTCTAATTTTCAAGAGAGCAAAGATGAGCAAAAGAGGAATCAAAGAAAGAATTTGGAGTGGCAAATTGGTAGCAAAAGGAAAAGAAAGTGAAACCAGAAAAAAAAAAGGTTTAAGGTGGTTACAAAAATGAATAAAAATAGGAGTGTTTCGATTTAATTAAAATCTAAATAAATCTTATAATAATCTTAACCCCCATCCAACTCCCCAAATACTGAAAACTTTTAGAATTTAAGCAAAACTCTAATTCTCAATGAGCCCTACACAAAAGAAAAACATCCCATCGTTCACACTTAACAGGACTCAAACATAGGACCCAAAGCTAACTCCCAAGGCACGTAACCACCAAACTAAGTTAATTTATCTAACAAACAAACTCATTCAAAAATCTAAAAATTTGGGGCATTACACAAATTATTTTTTATTTAATCAATTAATTAAATTAATTAATTACTTTCTCAATTAAATTATTTTCTTACCCAATTCTAATTCTTTTAAATTCATGACAACTTTATTGTACTAAAATCTATCTTAAATTACGGTAGATCAAATTACAACAGATCAAACTCCCCAACACTTAAGTCTTTTCTTGTCCAACCAAAAACACAAAACATGCATAAGATGAGCCTTGGAATATGTTGAACAATAAGAAGCATCAAAATTGAATATTGAATTTGTACAAGACCTATCTCATATGCAACTTAAGATTCATATTTAGCTAACTTACTCCTAAAGCAAATATACCTAGTTCACTAAGTTAAAGAAATAACAAATCTAGAGGCAATTCAAATGAATAAATACTCAATTATGTTGAAACACCCCTAACCCGTCTCCATCGTTGAATTAAGGTTACAGAGCATTACCATACAAATCAGAACATTTAACTTCAAAATGGAAACAATTTTGCAACTTAATAATTATAGTAAAAAATAATCTTATGGGCCTTAAACTGAGCCTTCAAGACCCTAAAAATAACTTGGGACAATTATGGACCAATTTGAAACAAAACAAAAAATTTTGGAAAAAACTTGAAAATAGGGGAATAGGGGTCACACGGCCGTGTGGCCAGGCCATGTGACATAGCGTAGACCATGTGAGCATTCAAAGTATGGAAACACGATCATGTCCCAACCCGTGTGTCTGTCCGTGTGGAATTCAAAATAGGGCCGCACTGCCATGTCGCATAATGTGTGCCAAACCGTGTTACATACTAACTTGAAACACCTGGCCTGTGAGGTGACCGTGTGTGGCAAACGACCGTGTGACAGCCCACATGCTTCATAAACTACTACTAAAATAAGCTATCCCATATACTAAATCTTGTACACCAAGCCAATCCAATCCTACATGCATTCACATAACTACAACACATTAAAACACACTTCAAACATACCAAATCAATCGTTCTAGATCTAACCAATATGCCAATAAGAGCACCACAATCCACATATCAATTTAACTCAATTCAGTATCTCAAGATCATATCTTAAACCTGTACCAAGCATGCCAAATACCATTCCAGAAGCAAGCCATTCTACCATATGATATCTTTTATCAATAAAGCATGCATAAGGGCCTAACCATACATATTTACACCATTATTTACATGCCAACAACTAGCAACATTATTCACAAGAAGCTTGGCACAAATCAAAACAAACCAAATCACTAGAATGACCTTATAACTTTATTACATACCAAAACACACCTATATCATTTAACCTATATGTTTATCCAATGTACCCTCATTGGTACCACAAATTAACATCCAAATCAACTCAAACTCAATGCCATAAATTCATATTTTAAACTTACATCACATATCTACCATTTAACCACTTCATTCATACTTCAATGAACCAAAAGTTATCTAAATCACAAGGCATTCACAAGTGGCTAAAACTCATACTTACATATACATTTATAAGCCCACATCAAGGAATATAAACAAATAAACTTAAACCACATCACATTGGTAAATAGTATAAAATAAACGCCTATTACATGCCATTTATAACCATTAACCAAAACAACCAAAACTACCAATATGACGAATGGATAGTGTGGTGGTGCTCTGATGAGATTCCAATTGATCGAGCTTTCCGATGACCTACAAGACAGAAAAAACAACTACATAAGCAACTAATGCTTAGTAAGCTCATATAACAAAAAATTAAACTTACCGAACACAAAACGATTAAAACATTAGACATTGCTCATTAGATTATTTGGATATTCTTCTTTACTATCCACAACACTTCACATAACTAGTAGATACATTTAAGGACATATCAACCAATGAAACATGGCACATACCATGTAAAGGATTTCACTATATAAATCATCTATCATATAATTCATTTGTTACCTTTTTCCTTCCAATTATACATATTACATTTTCCATTCCATATTCTCAATAACGTAACTCATTTCATATACATACCTTTTTTGTTTTAAACCTTTATTACCCACTGAACCAAATGAAACAACATCGAATACTCACAAAATACTCACATAACCATTTAATTCTCTAAACACGCCACAAACATAACTAGATAATATATTTATAGACATATGAAACATATAATTACACCAAGTCATTAATGTTCATTATCAAACTATACTAGTCAAAACATTCATCTCATTTTCATACTTATGATACATATCTCACCTTAAACATGTTACCTAAATAGCGAATGGTTGAATGATGATATACCGACTTTTCATTGATATCATTTTCAACCTTTTCATTTGTTATCCTTTCTGATAACATCATTCTCAACACTTTCATTGATTAGAAAATACTGAATATAATGTCATTGTATCTTTCAATCATGGTCTTTTCCTTTTTACAATTCAATAAATCCAACCACTAATTTATAGACATATATATATATATATATATCAGTTTACTTCTAGAAATCAAATAAATTACTTTAATTAAAATATGAACTTACCTTAACTAACACGGTTGCAAAAATAAAGTCGATGACTAATCCGAAATCTTAGCTTTTCCTCGATCTAACTCTAACTATCTCGTTTCTATATCTATATATAATAACTTTAATCAATTAAGCTAATTTCAACACGTAAATAACCAAATTTACAAAATTTAACCTTTTTATGAAAAATTACAAAATTACCCCTAGTTTACACTTTTTACAATTTAGTCCCTATATCCGAAACTTGCAATTTAACCATTTTTAACCACCATTCACGCTAGCTGAATTTACTAGGGATTCATTACAACCATATTTTTCATCACTACAAAATATTTCCATAAAACTTTACTATTTAAACAATTTAGTCCTTAAACATTAATATCACTAAAAATATCTCTATAAAATAGTCATATTTAGCTATCAAACTTATAAATCTATCATCAAACTTTAAAAACACCACAAACTCTTTAATGGAAAATTTTAAAATCTTTAACAGTTTTGGAATTGGAGATATGGGTTAGCTGAAACTAGTTACACGATCTCAAAAATATAAAAATTACTAAAAACAGACCTTAAAATTTCACTCATGCATTGATGGAAGCTTAGTCAAAATTTCCCTAAAAATGGTGCTTCATCGGTTGGAGAAGAATACTAAAGCAGTTTTGCTTTGTTTTCTTTATTTTTAACTTATGTTTCCTTTAATTTTTTTATTATAAAAATATAACATATAACTTAATTAACTAATCACTAACCGTATATGCATTTAATTATGGCATAATTTCCACTTAAACCCTCATAAGTTTATGGATTTAGCCATTTGACTCCTTTAACTATTAGATACTAACTTTTGCAACTTTCACGATTTAGTCCTTTTTAATTAATTAATCATTTAATCATTAAAATTTCTTAACCAAATTTTAATATGACCCTAATAACACTTTGTAAATATTTAATAAAACATATATGGGCTCATTTTATAGAAATGAGTTCTCGATACCTTTTTTTCTAAAACCACTTAACTTTAGGAATATACCATTTAAACCTAATTATTCATTCAAATAACATAAATTATCAAATCAAAATTTATTATATTATTATATTTGACTTATAAATATTAAATAATAATAATTATGGACTCACTCGTCAGATTTGTGGCCCCAAAACTATTATTTCCAACACTACTAAAAAACTGACTGCTACATATGTAATCCATCAACATAAACTATATAGATACGTAGTAGACACAAAACGCGAATCAAAAGTATTCATTAAGCTAATTATAAGCAAATAAAAAATGTTCTGCAAAGGAAATGTTTAGGTCACATAAGTCTTCTAGGCTTGTAACATTTAGAGGCTTAGGACCATTTGGATTTCAAACAAAACAATAGCTCAAAAGGATTTCAAGCAGTAGAAACAACAAAGTACATGACATTGTTCCCTATTCGTCCCCAAACTAGTCATTAAGCTCACCACCTTATTTCTCCTCTTCTCACCTTCTTTATCTCTCCAAAGAAATGGAAGACATTATTTAATATTAGTGCATACAAAAAGCTAGTGAGAACTTGTGAATTATGAAATGAAAGATTTCTTTTAAGCTCAAAATGGGTTTTCGCTTAGTGTTTTTAAAAAAATTTCACTCTTTCACTCACATTACTTTTATCACTAACCATGCTTTTGTTCCACTCACTTTAATTTTAACCCTCACATTGCTTTTATTTACTCAATTTTTTTATATTTGGCAGGAGTCTATGCACACCATATTAAACAATCTCTTCTCTTTTCTCTCAAGAATAATGTGAAACCACCAAAATTTCTCTACCTAACCCTTAACATCCATGGCCCAATGTCTATTTCATAGTGCATTTTAAGATCAAAGATAAAAAAGGGTTGAGTTTTTAACTTAGTTTGGACTCAAGGTTTCAAGAATATAGGTTCATCAAGAAAGAATAATTTAAGACTCAAATCATGATAACTAGGGATAACATAGCATCAAGGTTAGTCATTTAGGCTCTTGACTAATTAAACAATCCCTTAGGTCATCCCTAAACATTTCACCAAATACAATTTCAATCATACTTACATTTATCCCAATGAATAAAAATTTATTCAAGCATTACTTATCTACAAGTATCTATCTATACAATCTATCTATCATTTGACACAAATCATACATATATACATAAAGCATAATTACCACTAGTCTATTATGCAACATAACTTATTGAACTAAGTAATCTATTTTTAAAAGAGCCAAGTTATCTAACATCAATCGAAATTTACATGCTCAAAATTCAAAAAGACATCATTTAATATCAACAACCAATAATCTCAAAACCAACATATTTCAAGAACCATATAAGAATAATTAAAAAAAGAATTAGAAAAGAAAATTTTAAAATTTTTATAGATTAAAAAAAAAGTTAAACAAAACACATAACTTAAAATTTCTATATATCCCCCCACACCTAAGTTACACATTATCCTTAATGTGTCCCCAACTAAAGATTAGTTTGAGAAAGCTCACCGACTTTAAAACTTTGTGCAACCAAATGATGGAGTAGTCCTCAAACTTCGTTAAAGCTCTCAATGTTGTGTAGCTCTCAGTGGTAGACCTACATAGAAAAATAAAACACACCAAAAACAAAATAAAAAAAATATGCAATAAAAAAAATAAGAAAAAATGCAAATAAAAATTAATTAAGTCCTCAATAATTGGGGTGATTCGTGTCACCACCATAAAGAAACTTCCATGATGTCCTTGAGACTTTGAATCGAAGTTTGTTCTTTATTGTCGAGATAACGACCTCCTAGTTTGATTGAAAACATTTTTTCTGTCTTATCTTCAAACGTCGAAACAACCACATCACGAGTCACTTCTCCCTAAAGCCTAACCAACTCCAAAATTCATTCTGAGGTATTATAACTTTAGAAAATACAAACTCAACATCATATAAAATCGTATTTTCTCGAACCGTAGTTCCCACATAGAAAGAAAAATATATGTGATCATGAAGTACGTCAGTTGGATTCTCTAAAACAATAGTCGGAAAGTGTGTCAGCTCCTTCACACCTATACTTAGTTGCAAATTTAGCTCTTCCTCTACATCTAACTATACTCCTACTCATATGTCAATCGGAATGAAACACCATCTTCGCTTCTAACAATCTTGTCACGGTCTCCAACTCTGAACTCTTGCTAAACACCTATGTTCAACTCATCATGCTTAATAACGGTAGAGTGGCCCTCATCCTCAAGCTTGGGAACATCATGCTCAACCTCTTTCGTCAGAGTGTACATAATGGTTCAGCATTGGATGGCTTCCAATGTTTGTGCCAACATCTTGGACATGGAGGACATAGTAGCTTGGCACAAAGGCATGCTATCCTCCAACATTCCATCCCATGTAGCAAGGGATGAGTCTTCCTTGTACTTGTCAATCTCCATATTACTTTCCAGATAGTAATATAGAGAATATGATTCTTACTTCAGATAACTTGTAACACCCTAAACCTGGCCTAGACATTACGAACGGATCCGACGTCCCACATCGAAGCGCTTAAAACATTTGACATTGTTGGTTTAGAAAGCTTACTTAGTGTTTTAAAAGATACTTTCATTATAGGTTAAAGTGAATGGAAGCTGTGCACTTGGTAGGAAACCGGAAAAGAGGAGGTGAGTCCATCGGACTGCTTAAGTACCAAGCTCCCTTCGGATCCAATCCTAGACATGCACACCGCCATTGCCACACTTTAACATCATGTAAATTTTTAGGAAAACAATTTGATTAAGTCCGTTTAAGAAAAAGTGATTAATTTTGGAAAGCATTTTCATAGCGGAAGCCTTGCTTGTAGTCGTGTTATTTTGAAATCAATTATTGTTTTTTTTTAAAAAATCATGCCCTAAAGCTAATTAATTTTGATAGTTAAAATAAATCATATCTATCATAATAAAATATAAATCAAACCATAAAAAAAAATAATAAAGCGGCCTTATTACAAGTAAAAAAACCCAAAACCTCAAACACAAAATAAAAGGATGTCTAGTTCACCATAAAGAAACCAAATTTGCAGAATCGTGTGGCCACTCCGAATCTCTCACAGCTCCAAGCCCACTATGGCTGGGGATTACCTGTGTGGATGAAAATAAAGGGGGTGAGTTTAGGGAAACTCAGTGTGTAAATTAACCCAACCATAGCCTATATCAGCTCAAACCACAGAAATAGAATAAGTTAGCCTTAGCCCAGAACAGAATTCAGAATAAAGCCCATAGGCCCATAACAGATCAGAACAGATATTACATGCTTATGCAAAACCCAACCTATATCCAACCATATGCATCCCCATACCAACCTTTTACCATGTGGGGAGACTACTTGACCCACCCAACCACTACATGCCATAGAAATATGCAGCATGGCTACCAGAACAGATAGTGCGATAGAGTCACCAGAAATAGATAATCGTGGCAGAGCCACCAGAACAGATATATGTGGCAAAGCCACCAGATCAGATAATTTGTGGCATAGCCACCAGGACGCTTCCTCTATAATATAACCCATGTCCCCATGCAACAGATATACAATCATGGCATACATCATACAGAATCAGATTATCATGCTTTTCAGTCAATTTTAACCCTAGGGGTATAATGGTCATTTTGCACCTAGGGGTATCATGGTCATTTTCCACCTAGGGGTATTCTAGCAATTTAACTGCTTTTAGGGTTTTCATACATATCATAGACATTTACGTACTAACAGAAATACTTACCAAGTGTTCTTACCGAATTGGGCCCGTTGGCCTATTTTCCCGATTTTGGCCCATTAAGCCTAAAAACATCAAAATGCACAAAAACGTGCACTTTGCATTCTTAACAATTTAATTAATCATACACATCAAACCATTAATCTTACAAGCACTCGCACACTCGTAAGTTCTTAAAATACCGACTTTTCGGTATTTCAGCGTTTCGGTTTTTACCGATCTAGTCTATGATAGGGTGTCAGTTACACACCTTTTTTATGACGATTTGTTGACGAGATCCACGCACGAACTGCCTACAATTTTATTACTAACACATTACTCTAAATATCGAAATAAAACTGCGTATTTAACCCCTTACCATATTCGACCAACCATGTTTAAAACCTTATTGCTCTTACCTTCCTGCCGAAATATAGATTAGATCCAAAGATCCAACCCAGTAGTCTTCTAGTCCTTCGTTGTACGCCCCCTTATCCACTCTGATGCTTACACATTCAAAAAGAAAGAGGCATAATGCCCTTAGTCCAAACGTTAGCCACCCCTTAAGGGTTTCGGCTTTTTCTTAAAACATGTATGGTTAACGCAACTTACTTCATCAACTTACCTATCGTTGTTCGGCTTAAAAGAGTGCACCTATCCACGATCCTAACTCTGATCTACCGTACTCGTGAGAAGAAATAGATTCCAATAATCCAAGTTTTAGCTTCCTCCACCACAGGTTTATAGATTTCGATTTTTATAAGTAAGTAAGAGAAGAGAAGTTCGGCTACCACAAGATTTGGCTCTTGGAGAATATGGGAGATCGTGGCAATAATGGATGCGATAGAGAAGGAAGGGTATGAGTTCGACTATGAGGAAAAGAGAAGATAGAAGAAAGAAAAGGATGAGTAAAGAGGTAGTATTCGGCTATGGAGAAAACGACACAGTAAGAGGTCTCTAGGTTTGGCTAAAAGAAAAAGAAAAGATGAACAGAAGAAGAGATGAGCAGAGAATTTGGTTTTGTGGTTGTGAAGTCGGCACAGTATTAGTTTTCGACTTTTAGCAAAAATAAAAAGGGAAGAGAAAAGAAACCTAATTTTTGGCAGAACAAACTAAATAACCTAGCCGAAATTTGCCCCTATAAAGCACCCCTTGGCCGGCCAACTCTTGCTCCTCAAGAGTCCACCATTCGGCCAACACTGCTCTCCCTAATCAGCTCCTAAATCCTCTCCCTTATCCCCTCCTTACTCAATCTCCTGAGCAACTCAAACTCCTCCTGATAGACTTTTACTTCAGTTCCATTACCTCCTTTTTCTGTACATAAAAATTAATACAAAATAATTTGCTTACCTTGTGACTCAAACCTTAGTTTTCCTTAGTCATTCACACGCCACCTCTAAAGCTCCCAAGTGGCGTCACATGCCAACTTACCACAGGCTTCCTTATGTTTTATTTTACCCAGTTAATACTTAAAAGCCCAATTAACCAGAACCCCATTTTCTTATGGATTTAAAGTTAATTAAAATTACCGGGTTTTAACTTAAGCTTGGGCCTTCTAGAGGCCTACTAACATAATTAAACCTACGCCAAGCAGACAGAACACAGAATTTTAAATTTTACCAATCATTCACAACATTCCCTGAATTTGGGGCGTTACATAACTAGTCAACCACTCAGGATTGTAGCTATCCATACCATTTGCGTGTTCATACGACCCATGAGGATGCTCATATAAATACTCATGCCATCTATGATCACCATAATAACTTCAATGGTTCGTCAAGTCTCCATTTGTCGAACTCGACCTCTCATCATATTCATTTTGGTCTTCCAGCCACCTATAACCATTATTATTAAACATGATTAAATGAAGTCTTCAACAAGGTAAACAAATAAAACAACAAGAAAATTAATGCACTATTTAATCCCCTCATCTTTCAACTAATATTCCTCTTTCGAAATAACTAACTTAACAACACATTTACACTACTACAATCTTCGACAACGGTGCCAAAAACTCGACTGTTGCCCCAGCGTGCGTGCACCGAAGCTAAAAATCAATACTAACAAAAATCTAATCTATGCGGTGTACTATAAGTGTGGCAAGCAAGTTGTAATATTTATAAGTGTTATAATGGAACACTTTGAGTATTCCAAGGATTGAACCCAAGGGATTGCCAAATTCGTAAATGTGTTATCAAGTTAATTACTGATTAAGCAATTACTAATCTAATTGAATCAGAAACTATTAGTGCAAATTCAAATATAAATTGCTTATAAACTAAATTTAAATTATCAATTAAAAAACTAAGCTAAACTTTCTTTCTATTGTTTTAGATCATGTAAATAATAAAATGATGGTCGATTGATTAGTTAATTGCTAATTAAACTAATGAACCTATGTCAATTATATTGTTTACCACTCTTTGCTAGGACTCATATCAGTCTCATCATAGACTAAAAGATACCACCTAAGCTCTCCTCTCTTCTCTCCTAGGCATATAGATCTCATTTCGGTCTCACTATTTAGCACAATTATATCAAACTATCTAAGGATAAACTCTCCTCTTGGTCTCGTTTATCTAGATTTTTCACTAGAGGTGTCAATTCTAGCGTATTAAGGATTTCGATATAACCAAACAATCAATTAATCAAGAATAAACATTAACTTAAACTAATAAATAGCAATCAACCAACCATCAAACAATTTCACACATAATAAAGCTTAACACCCAAATAGACATTTCATCATACAGTTGATATACACAGTAAAAAAATAAAAGTAAGAAATGCTAATTTAGATGTGGAAACCAATGGCACCCAATAGCTTGATCCATCTTAATTTACAAAAATCTTTAACAAGAAAGAAGAGAGAAAACCACGAAAATAAAATCTTTTCTAAAAAGAGAAAGGAAAATCTAATCTAAAAATGAAAAGAATAGAACTCTAACCTAAAATTATGAAAACTAGAGAAAAGATTATTGTAACACTCTTCATCCGTATTCAACACCGGAATAGGGGCTACGGAGCATTACTAGACATACAACACATTTGAACATACTTATCATACACATTTAATGGATTCATACATTCATCATTCAATCTCAATCAATTTCTCCCTAATACGAGCCTACAAGGCCCTAAACATGCTTTGGGAGAGGTTTAACACTAAATCGAAAACTTAGGAAACTTTCACGCAACCTTGAAAATTTTTCTCAATACCGGGGACACACGCCTGTGTGGCCAGGCCATGTGTCTCACACGGCCACCAGACACGCTCGTGTCATAGGCCGTGTGGACATTCGAAATGGGAGTACATGGCTGTGTCCCAGCTCGTGTCCTACCCCGTGTCCAAACAAGTGAGTTTACTGACTTGGGTCACGCGGCCAACCACACGCTCGTGTGCCTAGGCCATGGCCCTTCGAAGTGGCCACACATGCCCGTGTGCTAGGCTGTGCCAAACCTATAGGGTATACTGACCTATGCCACACGGCCAAGTTACACGCCCGTGTGTGTGGCCATGTGGAGCATGCTGACTTGATTTCTAAAACACCAGGGGACACACGGCCGTGTAACATAACCGTCTGTCACACACAACTGAGACTCATGCTCGTGTCTCTGCCCGTGTGGACAAAATAGGCTATTTACCAAGCCAATTTGCCACCCAAAATTGTATGTACCTACACAACCCAAATGGTACAGATTCATAGCATAAATGAATATCTATTTTAACCTCAATCAAGGCTAAATCATACCATTTCCAATACTAACAACCGACATACTTATAAACTCATGTTTTACTCATTCAAAATATACCAAATACCAATTACTTCAAACATCAAAGTGACCAAACTCAATTATGCATTATTTGGCCTGATTTCACAAGTATACCAATATTTACAATTCAAACACTTGAACACTTATAATACCTATAGCCATCAAGCATCACCCAACCATTATACAATTCATATAACAAAGCATAAACATATATATCAATACATGATTCAACCATACCAAAATAATCCAAATAAGCCATTACTCAAGGCTATATATACAAGCCAAAACATGTACATTTACAAGCAAATTCAATTGGCCAAAACCATTACCATAACATGATCAACATGACTCAAAGTCCCTATACATGCCATATACTTAAAATAACAAAGTTCATGGGTACCAAATGATAGGTGGACAGTGTGAAGTGATCTCCGACGATCCCCAAATCCAAGCTAGCTTTGAATTCATTATAAAACATAAAAAAACAAATGATGTAAGCTTTAAACCTTCATAATCTCGTATGAAATAAACTCAATATAATCATATACACATAATTCAACAAGTGATTATAGATGCATGAAATCACATCAACTAACAAACCTTTCAGTTACTCATGCACAAAACTATATACTTTCATCATCATTTCTTCAATTCAACGCTAATATGTTTTATGCACATACCTATACCATCTCGTATCAATCTCATACACATTCTCGTCTTTCATTTACCCGTTGAACCATTTGGAATAAAAGTCAGATACTCAAGGGTTTCACACGATAAGTACCTATACCATGGCCTAAAGCCAAATCAAGGTAACTTATCTCCGAAGTACTAATATCATGGCCTGAAGCCAAATCAGCCGATATTCATAGCCCGAAACCAAATCGGTATATCTCTCACCCAAAGTGCTAATATCATGGCCTGAAGCCAACTCAATATATCTCCTAATGACATGTCACTAGTATCCTAAACTATTCCTAAGGTTCAACCGGGATTTTGAACGCCGAATTATCATCGAGTAATTGTCGAACTTATCCAAAGTCTCCTATTCACAATTATACAATATCAAAGCATTTAAAATACACTTATAATGAAATTTATTACATACGAACTTACCTTGGTTTAAAAACGATGAAATTGGTTGATTAATCAAGTTCCTTATCTTTTCCACGATCTAGATCCAAATTCTACTTTTCTTGATCTAAATATATTCAAAATTAATTAATTTAATCATCTATTTATTCAATTCAATCCAAAATATACATTTGAGCTATTTTACACATTAGCCCCTAAACTTTCACATTTTGATAATTTAGTCCTTATTACACAAAATCACAAATTCATACAAATTTCAAAACACCCATGCTTAGCTGAATTACCATTATACCCCTAACAGCCCATGTTTTTCATTTATTTCACATTTTAACCACAAAGTTTCAAC
Organism: Gossypium anomalum; assembly: GCA_025698475.1. NCBI lineage: Eukaryota > Viridiplantae > Streptophyta > Magnoliopsida > Malvales > Malvaceae > Gossypium > Gossypium anomalum. Next base: position 61,809,179 of record CM046965.1, read on the forward strand.
ATTTATCAATTTAATCCCTATTTTACATTTTTATTCAAAATCAGTTTACAAAATATGTAAATCTAACAACAGGATTTCATATTTCATCATCAAACATCAAAGAACATATATTTTCATCAATGGTATCTTTCAAAATCTTTAACAGTTTTGCAAAATAGTCCTTGGCTAGCTAGTACTAGTTGCAACGATCACAAAAACATAAAAATCATTAAAAACGATACAAAAATAGACTTACAATTGATCCTTGAAGTAGCTAAATGTTTCAGCCCTAAAATGGATTTCTTCCTCCTTCAAATTCAGTAATAAGCTTGAATATAAAGCAAATTTTGGCTTTGTTTTATTTTATTAACCATTATTTATTAATTTACATTTTTAACCTTAATTAATAACCATCAAAACACTTTAATACATGTCCATATATGTCCACTCATGCTATTAATGGTCTAATTACAACATAAGGACCTTTACTTTAAATTTCTATAGCTCTTAGATACTTTTAGCTAATAGAACTCCACTTTTACACTTTAAGCGATTTAGTCCTTTTTACCGAATTAAGCATTCAAACGATAAAATTACTTCACGAAACTTTCACACATACATGTTATCATGCTATAAACACTTAAAATAATATTAAAATAAATACTCTGATCTCAAATTCTTGGTTTCAAAACCACTATTCTGGTTTGACTAAAAATGTGTTATTACAACTCTCCCCCCGTAAGGATTTTCGTCCCTGAAAATCTTACCAATGAATAGGCTAGGGTACTATTTTCTCATAGCTTCCTCAGGTTCCTACATACCCTCTTCGACCTCGTGACGTTGCCACAAGACTTTCACCAAAGCTATGCATTTATTTCTCAACTCTTTAATCTCTCGAGCTAAAATTCTGATCGGTTCTTCATTATACGTCATATTAGGTTGAATTTCAATCTCTGACGGAGAAATCACATGTGCTGGATCGGATCTATATTGATGTAACATAGACACATGAAACACATTGTGAATCTTTTCTAATTCTGACAGTAAAGCTAGCTGATATGCTACTGATCCTATTCTTTCAATGATCTCTTACGGCCCGATAAATTGCGAACTCAATTTGGCTTTGCAACCGAAACGAAGAATTTTCTTCCACGGTGATACTTTCAGAAACACTTTATCACCGATCTGAAATTCAATGTCTTTCCATTTCAAATTCGCGTATGATTTCTGTCGATCTAAAGCTGCTTTCAAACAATCGTGAATTACTTTCACTTTTTCTTCAGTCTCTATCCAAATCAACCCCGTGAATCTGTTTCTCGCTTTGCTCAATACAGTACAATGGAGTTCGGCATTTGCGATCATACAATGCTTCATAAGGCGCCATCTTTATACTCGATTGAAAGCTATTGTTATAAGCAAATTCAACCAATGGCAAAAATTTCTCGCAATTGCCTTCTAACGCTAAAACACAACATAGGAGCATATCTTCGAGAACCTGAATTACTCTCTCAGATTGTCTGTCAGTTTGTGAATGAAATGTTGTACTAAAATTCAACCTCGTACCTAGGGCTTCTTGCAATTTCTTCTAAAATCTCAACATGAACCTCGAATCTCTATATGAAATAATCGAAACTGGCACCCCATGCAGTCTAACAATCTCAGAGATATACAATTCAGCCAATTTATCAAGTGAATAATCAGTACGTACCAGAATGAAATGTGTCAATTTTGTTAATCGATCAACAACAACCCAAACAACATCTCAATACAAACTCTGAAATATCTCATTTCATGCTCGACCACCAATATAACTGTTTCAGATCATTATACATCTTAGTACTTCTAGGATGAGCGGATAAACAACCACTATGTGCCTCATGTAAAAATTTTTGAATCTACTCTGGATTTTTCGGTACGCAGATTTTATCACGAAACATCAAATAATCATCGGATCCGATTTGGTACTCTAAATCACTATTCGACTCATATTGCACTCTTTTAGCTTATAAATCTGTATCATACTTTTGAGCTTCACAAATTTGCTGAAGAAAAATTGATTTAGCTTTTAATTTGGCTAATATCGAACCATCAACAGAAAAATTTAGTCTCGTATTCATTACTCTCAAAGCAAATAGAGATTTTCTTCTCGTATTCATTACTCTCAAAGCAAATAGAGATTTTCTACTCAGAGCATTCGTGACTTCATTTGCTTTCCCCGGGTGATAATCAATATCTAACTCGTAATCTTTCAATAGCTTGAGCCATCTCCATTGTCGCAAATTCAAATCTTTCTGAGTCATTAATAACTTTAAAATCTTGTGATCTGTAAAGATGTGGCATTTCTCACCGTATAAATGATGTCACCAAAATTTTAATGCAAAAATAATAGCGACCAACTTTAAATCGTGCGTCGAATAGTTCTTTTTATACGGCTTCAACTGTCTTGAGGCATAAGCTATAAAGTTTCCTTCTTGTATCAAAAAGTAACCCAAACCATTCAATAACGCGTCGCTGTAAACTATGAATTCTATACTCGACTCAGGTTGAACCAAAACTGGTGCTTTGGTTAGCAATACTTTCAATTGATCAAATCTCTGTTGACATTTCTCTGACCACTCAAACTTCACATCTTTCTGTAGCAGTCTGGTCATCGATGTAGTAATTATCGAGAATCCTTTAACAAAACATCGATAATAGCCAGCTAGTCCCAGAAAACTTCTGACCCCATATACGTTTTTAGGTGGTTTCCAATCAACAACCACAGAAATCTTGCTCGGATCAACTCGTATGCCTTCCGTTCAAACAATGTGCCCCAAAAATCTGACTTCTCTGAGCCAAAACTCACATTTACTGAATTTAGCATACAGTTGCTTATCTCTCAAGGTTTGTAACACAATTCTCAAATGATCGGCATGCTCAGACTCGTCTTGAGAATAGATCAGATTGTCGTCAATGAACACAACAACAAATCTGTCTAAATATGGTCGAAAAATCTGATTCATCAAATCCATAAAAACGGCAGGAGCATTAGTTAGTCCAAAAGGTATAAGAAGAAATTCATAATGTTTGTACCTTATTTGGAACGCAGTTTTTGGTACATCTAAGTCTTTAACTCACAACTGATAATAACCCGATTTCAAATCAATCTTCAAAAACATTGGTGCCCCTTTTAACTGATCAAACAAATAATCAATTCTCAACAAAGGATACTTGTTCTTTATCGTAACTTTATTGAGCTGACGATAGTCAATACACATTCTCATTGTTTTGTTCTTCTTCTTTACAAACAATACTGGCGTACCCCAGGGCGAAAAACTCGGTTGTGCAAAACCTCTATCTGTTAATTCTTGCAACTAAACTTTCAACTCTTTCAACTCTATAAGAGCCATTCTATACGGACCTATAGATATCGGTGAAGTTCCTAGTACTAACTCAATAGCAAACTCAACCTCTCTGACTGGGGTAACCTAGGCAATTCTTCTGGAAATACATCCGGATATTCACAAACTATAGGCACCAATTCAATCTTCTTTTTAGACACTTTGGTATCTAAAACACATGCTAGGTACACATCGCAACCTTTTCTCACATATCTCTGAGCCGACATCGATGAAACCACTATAGACAATCCACCCGACTCATCAGATTCAATCTAAAGAATTTCATTATTCTGGCATTTCAATTCAATAGTCTTTCGTCTATAGTTCACAACAGCATTGTATAGAGTCAACCAATCCATACCCGAAATCACATCGAACTCATGAAATGGTAAAAGCATCAAGTCAGTCAGAAAACAGTAACTTCGAGTCATTAAAGGACAGTTCTTCCAAATTTTGTCAACTAGAACATACTTGCCTAAGGGGTTGGATACCTTAATCTTAAACTCAGTAATTTCAACAAGCAATTTCCTACTAAACATTAAATTTTCACAAACATATGAATGTTTCGATCCAAGATCAATTAAAGCAATCACATTAGTGTCATAAAGAGAAAATGTACAGGTGATAACATCTGGTGATGACGCTTCTTCACGAGCGCGAATAGCATAAGCTCTGGCTGGTGCTGTGACATACGGTTTAGGCCCTAGTTAGAATAGTGGTTTTGAGACCAAAAATTTGAGTGAAAAAAATATTTTAAATATTATTTTCTGTGTTTATAATATGTGAATTAGCATGTTTAAAAGTTTCATATGAAAATTCGATCATTTGTGTGCTTAATTGTGAAAAGGACCTAATCGCATAAAATGTAAAAGTGGCTTTCTATATTGTAAATGTATTTATTTGTTATGGCTTTCTAAAGAAAGGGTCCTTATGTTTTTATTTGTCCATTGATAATGTTAATGGACTTAAATAACCATCCATTAAGCGATTTTATAATGGTTTATTAAAGGGTAAATTGGTAATTGGTATATTAAACACATATTAAATAAAACAAACTATGAAATTGGCCATTAATTCATCCATGTTGTCAAAAATACAAAGAAAAGAAAAGAAAAAGATTCATCTAGGGTTTGACTATTGATTTCTTTGATTAAGGTATGAGTTTCGTTCCGTTTTTTATAATTTCTACGTTTTTGTAATCGTTGCTTTGTATACTATCAAGCTCATGTCTCAATTTTTTATTTTGTCATTAATTTTGAGTTGAGCCATTGATGAAATTATAAGCTTTGTGAAGTTAGTTGTTGGTAAATGAAAGATATGTTTTGGGCTAACATATTTTATATTTGAATTTTTGATAAATTTGAGTATATTGGACTAAATTGATAAATTTGTAAATTTAGGGACTAAAATATGAAATAAATGAAATATGTGTGCTTGTATGAGCTATATGAAAATTTAGCTAAACTTGTGTAAAAGGAAATTATGTGTATTTTGTGATTTTGTGACATAGGGACTAAAGTGTCAAAACGTGAAAATGTAAGGGCTAGTAAATGGATTGATTTGAATGATTTGGTGAAAAAAATGGTTAAATTTTAATATGTTTAGATCAAGAACTAAAGAAAACATAATTAGATCAGGGAAAGTCAAAAGTCATCGAGTAGCCGATTCTGTCTATCCAAATCTGTACGAGGTAAGTCAATATACAAATAAACGTGTTTAAGTTGATTTACTTATGTTTATATGACATTGAATTGTGATGAATGATTATATAAGAGCTCAATATGTAATATTCGAGAAAGTATCGACAAAGTTTCAACGTCCGAAAAGCCCCGTACGAACCTTAGGAATAGTTAGGATACATAAGTCATGACATAGGATCCGATATGTGTTTTCGTGTAAGACCACGTCTGGGACATTGGCACTATATGTGCTTTCTGAGCTATCCGTGTATCCTTATGATTTCGAATGGTTCAACGGGCACTCTGAGAAATGAATGAATATATGAGATGTGTATCCAATTCAAGTACATTGAAAATGTATACTACATTTGAGAACAAAGGTAAGTATATGTACAAGTGATGATACGTGTTATAAGTATGAGAAAGTATGTTATTTGTGCAAATGAATTGAGTATATGAGAAATGTACATGAATTATGTGAATTGTGATAGTATTTGACTATGAAGTATATGAATTTAGATGATGTTTATATGTTTTAATAGATAAGTTTATTTGTATATGGCTTACTAAGCTTTTGAAAGCCTACTCTGTGTGTTTTTCAACTATTTTATAGATATCAAAGCTACTGAGAGCTCGAGGATCATCGAGGATCGTCACCACACTATCGAATTATATTTTGGTACCTTTTGAAAATGTATTTATTGAAGTATGGCATGTATAGGCTAGGATTATTTGGATATGTTTTGTAATGTCTATATCATGCCATGTGATATGGCTAGTTTGTGTTTGAACTTATGGTTTAATTTTGGTATATGATATGTGATGCAAATTGTGCTTATATGAAATGCTTTGGATGGCCAAGAGAGTTAGTCAATTTGGTAAGTTTTGGAATTTGCTTAGTATGAAGTTTGGTAAGGTTTTGGCATGAGATTTGATCATATGATTAGTGATTATGAAACCATATGTTTTGGTAAGTTTTTTATTTATAGAATGACATGAATTGGTAGGTGTTATGAACATGAAATTGATTGATAATATTAGGGCATGATTGGTGTATGTTTTGGTATTGAACTTGGTTGAATTTATAGTGCAAATGTGCTTGGTTTCATGCTTTTAGGTTTGACCCAAAATTGGGTGGCAAATTGGCTTTTCAAATGGCCTATTTTTGTCCACACGGGTAGAGACATAGGCGTGTGTCTCAACCGTATGTGACACACAGTCATGCTGCACGGCCGTGTGTCCCCTGGGGTACCTTATGATTTTAAGTCAGTCTTGGGCATGGTTATGGCACACGGACGTGTGTCTAGCTGTGTGACCCAAGTCAGTCTAGACCACGGCCAAGGTACACGGGCGTGTCTTGTGGCCGTGTGTGCATGTCAGTATGTATGCCCTGTTTTGCCATGGCCTAGACACATAGACGTGTCTAGTGCCATGTAAGGCACACGGGCGTGTGACCTGTACAACCATGAAATATGTTTAAGTTTTGAAAAATTTTGTATGAGCTCGATTTAGTCTTGACCCTTTTCTAAAGTATGTTTAAGGTCTCGATAACCTATATAAGGGACACTATATTGATGCTTGACCTTTGATGTTATGATGTTTGTGAGATGAATGTTAGATGTTTTGATTTGTCTGGTAATGCCTTTAACCCTAGTCCGGTGAAGGATACGGGATAGGGGTGTTACAGGTGCTCTAGCTTCAGATCTCACAGTTGAATCCCTAGTCACACCGCTGCCACTAAACACATTCCCCGTATTTCTTGGTGGTCTCCCTCTCACAGTTGTATTGCTTGGTCTTTCATTCTGAAATTTATCCTTATCGGATAACTCTGGGCAATCTTGAATAAAATGATCTAGCGAACCACATTTCAAAATAAGCTTTACTGCTTTTATTCTAGCAGTCTCCAAAATGTTTCCTTCCATACTGTTAACACTCGAGTTTGTTATTTCTCACACTACCAACGTTTGAGATGGAAGTTGCTTGAGCTTTAGGACTCACATATTGATTTCCCTGATCTCTATTCTGGTATCCCACTGATGCATTCGATCATCTATATGAATCTTGGGATTTCTTTGATGAAGAATGATAAGATTTATTCATCGGTCTTTTCCTTGAATCTCTAGCCTCTGAATCAGCTTTCCTCTTTTCTTGGCTAAAGTCTTTGGCTTTACAAGCCCGGTCAACTAATGCAACAATTTTTTTCAAATCTAAAATTCTGACCAGAAGTTTAATGTCTTCGTTCAGCCCGTCAACAAACCGCTTGCACATGATCTCTTCGGTAGAACATACTCTCGAGCATATTTACTCAATCACACAAATTCTCTCTCATACTCAGTTACAGTCATATAACCCTATTTCAATTCTAAAAATTCTTTGTGCTTTTGATCCAAAAACTGTTGGCTTATGTATTTCTTCTGGAACTTGGTCTGAAAGAACTCCCAGGTGACTCTCTCTCTCGGCACCACTGATACTAACGTATTCCACCACTGATATGCAGTGTCCTTCAAAAGTGATACAACACATTTTAAACACTCTACCAGTGTGCAAAAAAAGCTCATCAAATACTCTGATAGTGTTTTCAAGCCAAAACTTGGCTTTCTTAGGATCATCGTCAACACTAGCTCTGAACTCCTCAGCCCCGTTTTTACGGATCTTATCAACTGGAGGCTTATTCAATCTTAAAAGTTCTATACCTTGAGGAGCTACGGGAACCGATTGGGGATTAAGAGGGGTTGAAGGTTGTTGAGCAGCCAGGTTCATTCGGATATATTGTGTGAACCACTCGTTCATCATTTGGAAGAAGGCTTCTTTAGCCTCTCCTCCCTGGCTACCCGATACAGGTCTAGACTCAGAAGGCACTATCCCTTGACTGAGAGCTGGCGCATTACTTTCAACATCATCAGCTATAGCTCGATTGGGATCCATTTACTATATGAAAACACATTTTAAAATGTTAGGAGTCATCTCACTATCACAATTTATATATGGCATGTATAGCTAGACTCTCACATATGCTACGTTAGTCCTAAAATTGACTAAATTGTAGCTCTAATACCAATAAATGTAACACCCCTCACCCGTATTCAACGCCAGAATAGCGTTACGGAGTATTACCAGACTTACAACACATTTGAACATACTTATCACACACATTTAATAAATTCATACATTTATCATTCAATCTCAATCAATATCTCCCTAATACGAGCCTACAAGGCCCTAAATATGCTTTGGGGGTGGTTCGGGACTAAATCAAAAACTTAGGAAACTTTCACGAAACCTTAAAAAATTTTCTCAAAATAGGGGACACACACTGCCACCAGACATGTCGTGTCACGGGCCATGTGGACATTTGAAATGGGAGCATATGGTCGTGTCCCAGCCCGTGTCCTACCCCGTATCCAAACAAGTGAGTTACTGACTTGGGTCACACGGCCAACCACATGCCCGTGTGCCCTTCGAAGTGGCCACACATGCACGTGTGCCAGGCCATGTGCTAGGTCGTGCCAAACCTGTAGGGTGTACTGACTTATGCGACACGGCCAAGCCACACGCCCATATACCAGGCCGTGTGCTAGGTCGTGCCAAACCTGTAGCATGTACTGACTTATGCCACATGGCCAAGTCACACGCCCGTGTGTGAGGCCATGTAGAGCATACTAACTTGATTTCTAAAACGCACCAGGGGACACACGGCCGTGCAACATAACCGTGTGTCACACACAGCTGAGACACACGCCTGTGTCTCTACCTATGTGGACAAAAATAGGCTATTTACCAAGCCAACTTGCCACCCATAATTGTATGTACCTACACAACCCAAATGATACAAATTCATAGCATAAATGAATATCTATTTATTTTAACCTCAATCAAGGCTAAATAATGCCATTTCCAATACTAACAACCAACATACTTATAAACTCATGTTTTACTCATTCAAAATATACCAAATACAAATTACTTCAAACATCAAAGTGACCAAACTCAATTATGCATTATTTGGCCTAATTTCATAAGTATACCAATATTTACAATTCAAACACTTTAACACTTATAATACCTATAGCCATCAAGCATCACCCAACCATCATACAATTCATATACCAAAGCATAAACACATATATCAATAAATGATTCAACTATACCAAAATAACCCAAATAAGCCATTACTCAAGGCTATATATACAAACCAAAACATGTACATTTACAAGACAATTCAATTGGCCAAAATCATTACCATAACATAATCAAAGTCCCTATACATGCCATATACTTAAAATACCAAAGTTCTAAAGTACCAAATGATAGGTGGACAATGTGAAGCGATCTCCGACGATCCCCGAATCTGAGCTAACTTTGAATTCACTATAAAACATAGAAAAAAAATGATGTAAGCTTTAAAGCTTAATAAGCTCGTATGAAATAAACTCGATATAATCATATACACATAATTTAATAAGTGGTTATAGATACATGAATTCACATCAACTAACAAACCTTTCAGTTACTCATTCAAAAAACTATATACTTTCATCATCATTTCTTCGATTCAATGAATATATGTTTTATGCACATATCTGTACCATCTTGTATCAATCTCATGCATATTCTCGTGTTGAACCATTCGGAATAGAAGTCATATACTCAAGGGTTTCACACGATAAGTACCTATACCATGGCCCAAAGCCAAATCAGAGTAACTTATCTCCGAAGTATGGATATCAAGGCCCGAAGCCAAATCAGTATATCTCGCACCCGAAATGCTAATATCATGGCTCAAAGCCAACTCAATATATCCCCTAATGACATGTCACTAGTATTCTAACTATTCCTGAGGTTCAACCGGGATTTCGAACGCCGAATTATCATCTAGTCATTGTCGAACTTATCCAAAGTCTCATATTCACAAATTATACAATATCAAAACATTTAAAATACACTTCTAATGAAATTTATTACATACAAACTTACCTCGCTTCAAAAATGATGAAATTGGTTGATTAATCGAGTACTTTATCTTTTCCCCGATCTAGATCCAAATTCTGCTTTTCTTGATCTAAATATATTCAAAATTAACTAATTTAATCAACTATTTATTCAATTCAATCCAAAATATACATTTGAGCTATTTTACACGTTAGCCCCTAAACTTTCACATTTTGACAATTTAGTCCTTATTACACAAAATCACAAATTCACACAAATTTCAAAACACCCATGCTTAGCCAAATTACCACTATACCCCTAACAGCCCATATTTTTTATTTATTTCACATTTTAACCACAAAGTTTCAATGCTTATCAATTTAATCCCTATTTTGCATTTTTACTCAAAATCGCTTTACAAAATATATAAATTTAACAACATGATTTCATATCTCATCATCAAACATCAAAGAACATATATTTTCATTAATGGTAACTTTCAAAATTTTTAAAAATTTTGCAAAATAGTCCCTGGGCTAGCTAGTACTAGTTGTAATGATCACAAAAACATAAAAATCATTAAAAATTAGACAAAAACAGACTTACAATTGAACCTTGAAGTAGCCGAATGTTTCATGCCCTAAAATGGCTTTTTTCATCCTTCAAATTCAGCAATAAGCATAAAGATGAAGCAAATTTTGGCTTTGTTTTATTTTATTAACCTTTATTTATTAATTTACATTTTTAACCTTAATCAATAACCATCAAAACACTTTAATACATGTCCATATATGTCCACTGATTATATTAATGGTCTAATTACAACATAAGTAGCTTTACTTTAAATTTCTATAGCTATTAGATACTTTTAGCTAATAGAACTGCATTTTTACACTTTACGCGATTTAGTCCTTTTTATCGAATTAAGCATTCAAATGATAAAATTACTTCACGAAAATTTCACACATACATGTTATCATGCTGTAAACACTTAAAATAATATTAAAATAAATATTCCGATCTTAGATTTTTGGTTCCGAGACTACTATTTTGATTTCACTAAAAATGGGATGTTACAATTATCATCCAACAAAATTTTTTAAATCCAAAGCTTATAATGTAATGTTTATAGTCCACTATCATTTAACTTAAAAATGACCATTATGCCCTTAAATGAAAAAAAATAAAGCTTGTTGGACATAAAATTGTCCTTGTAGTTTTTTCACCCCTCAGGCAACGATATCGCGGTACCCAAAACAGTCTTGGGGGGTCTCAGTACCATGATACCCATCCTTGGCATCATGATATCACTGGAGTTGGCCTCAACTCCCTTCACTTCAGGACTGTTAAGGGTATCACGACTTACATGCTTCAATATCGTAATACCCCCTTCTAAATGATAATTTCTTCAAATTTGGGCTATTATCGACTCCCTACACCACTCAATCATATCATTAGGTCTACCATGGCATGTTTAGCCAATTTGGGTCTAAAAAAGAGTGAAAACTAAACAAAAATGTTTATTAATGCTTAAAATTAAAAATCAATAAAAACATATAAAAGACACTTAAATTACTTTGGAATCAGTGTATTTAGTGTATTAGAGAGCTTAATTTGATGTATCAAATTAAGGCAGACCAATTATGAAGTGGCCTTCCTTGAGACATTCTTGCTAATTAGTTGCAAGGGAAGTGGGATGATTGGAAGTTGCGAGAACAGATGATTGGGAAGATACGAGTGGTATGACGCTTGAAGATGAAGAGTATTCATAAAAATTATAGAACATTCATCATTGATGCAAGTCTAAATCGGCAGAATCTACAGAATGGAGGTAATGGTGAGTAGCAAGATCTTAGTGACAGGTATTAAGTTTCCATTGGCCTTAAAGTTAAAGGTGCAACGGTGCGCTTTGAAGAGAACTCTATATAGACTGTGTTTCTTTAGTTTTGGTACTATTTTTTTGTTATGATTCTTGAGATTTCTTTATGCATTATGTTTATATCGCCATTCTTGGTCATTGATTTTTGCATTTTCTGGGTTTTTTTCCTGGATATATCTCATACTTATTGCGTTAGAGCACTTTGTTTGAGTTTCTTGTTATTGTGCCACCATGTTCATCTTTGTTCTCAATATTTTACAAAATATTAGATGTATTTAATGGCTATAAAATGTGGTAGGTCTATTAGGGCTCCACTGCAAAGAATGGCCGAAAGACAATAGTTGATTCAAAAGGATCTGTGGATAGGGGAAGATGAACCAATGGTCAATGCTTACTATATGTGCACTGTTGAAGACATGGAAATGTGAAGGTTATTAAAGTGTTGCGAGATACTTGGGAATCAATACAAATATGAGTTTATTATTCCAAATGAATCATATCCCTTAAGCTTAGTTTTTAAGCCCAACTATGGTGGTAGAATGTAACACCCCAAAACCCGGTCCAAAAGTTTTGATCGGATCCTGGAGGTCACATTGGCCACCGAAATGGCCTAGTACAAAATACCATTCAAATTTGTTATTAACTTATTCATAAACCATTTTTTTCTCGCATTTCACTAAAAATTTATAGTAAGCTTTACTTACTTTTGCAAAAATTGACTTTATTGTCGCTTAAATTAACTTAAAGCCAAATTGACAACTTGTGTATAAACTTTGCAATCAAATCGTTTAGGATTTTTTCAAACGGAAGTTTCAAAAACCAGCATTGCAGTGGAAAAATCTAACATTTTACTTTTGATTGGAAATCCATAAATTTTAAAAAAAGTGTTAATAATCCATAACCTGCCACTTAAAACTTGACCAATTATTACGGAAAAACAACAGTCTCGATAACTAATGTCCGTGGACGAAAGCTCTAAAACTAATAAAAACCAAAAAAGCCATACCACAATTCACTTAAAATTTATTTACAAATCTAATTGATCCTTAATGATTTTAAATTAGGAAAACTTTATTAAGAACAAACCGAGACGTGAAACTCTAAGACCTCTAATTTTTTAACTCCGAGACCTAACCACGTTGATTACCTGAAAAGGTTAAAATAAGGGTGTTAGCTTTGAAGCTCAGTGTGAGTCTAAAACAAATGTAAATAAGCAGTTTCAAACAAATGTTCAAACTTACAAAAATATCAAATAATTCATGATAGCGAAACACATCGAATAAGAAATTCAATTCACAAATGTTACAATCATTCATATATGTAGTACATACTCGAATGCATGAAAAATACAAGAAAATCTCACCCAACCATCCTATCACACCTACTCTGTCCATCCTGCACACCAAATAGGGTACATTGGACCCTTCCATCCTCTACACACCAATTTTGGGTTATGGTGGACCCATCCAACCGAAACATACCTTAAAGTAGTCATATCCCACATGAATGTTATGCAGTCAAGCCGCCAACATTGTTGGGGATTTACCACCAAATTATATCAATGTAGTTAACCTTCCAAATCAAACTTCCTTATCTTCCTAACCGAATCTCAACCATAATGCATATGCAAAACACTCAATACATATAAATATATTGGATCAGATATGCTCATATTCAATTTCCAGCATTCCACAACATACTCGTAACCAAATACAAAATAGTGGAATCAACAATATACATAATTTCTTATTTTCACATCTAGACAATCTCATATAACAAAATTATTATAATAAAGTCACATTAGCAACATATACGGATAGCAAAATTAGAACACATGTATTCATATATATAAATTTCCTTTAGGAATACACTTTACATAGTCATTCAACAGTCAATAATCGTGTCCCAATCACTCTTGTAGAGGCTTAAACATCCAAGGGATACTTAGGGACTAAAACAAATCAATTTGCGAAAAAATGGAAAAACTACAAAAAATCGGGCCACACGGTCGTGTGGCCAGGCTGTGTGAAAGGGTTTAGACCGTGTGTCAAGGGTACACGACTGTGTGGCTAAGGTACACGACCATGTGGGCAGACCGTGTAACACTCTATGCCCGTGTGACAAATTTTACAATTTAGAAGCAAGGGAGACATGACCGTGTCTCAGGCCGTGTGAAAATTCCCCAGGCCACGTGTGATTGAAAAAATCCCCAATAGAGGTCACACGGCCGTGTGTCAACCCGTGTGACCAGAGAATTAACATAGTTTTTTAAACGAGACACAATCATGTCAACCGTCCATGTGCAGCACATACCTATGTAGGTGCCCATGTGGTCCAAAAACCACACCCAAACTTGTTGCAAAAGACGAAAATTAACATCAAAATCACCCCTGATTATAAGAGTTAAGAAAACACACCTAGAAATGCAATTTCAAGCACCAAAGATCGACCAATTCGCCTCTACTCTACCGATCTGAAAACTTAATTTCTCAAACATACTAAACCTATAAGAATTCTGGTCTAATCCATACAAAGGAATCAAAGAAATCAATTTTAATCTAAAAAAGATGGTACTTACACTACACCTATTTCAACACCTTGTTGAGTGAAATTACTGAAGAACAAACAAGACTAGAGAGACTACACAAGATTACTAGAACGTTGAGTATAGTAATAGGGAACAAAGAAAATGACTAAGAACAAGATATATGGTGAGGAAAAATAGAAATATAATAGCCAAAAAGGGGAAAAATCTAAAATTGAAAAAAAAATGTGAAAGAGGGATATGTGAGAACAAGTGGGGAATCATGAGAGGAATTTTAGGGATCTTCTTTCTTTTTTTTTTCAAAAATTAAATACATTAAACAAAATCCTATCCTATCAAGTTTTTTTCCAGAGTTAAAACCAAAAAAATAACTTTCACTAAACACACATAGGGATTCAAACACAAAACCTAAGGGTAAGCTAACACATTACCACTGAACCAATAGACACTTTCTATCACAAAAATGCAAATAAAAACATAAAAGTCTCTCCGAAACCACTGACTCATCCTACAACTCATGATCCTTCTAACCCAAATTTCGAGATGTGACATAGAAGACCAAGTTTCAACCTTTCGCTGCATGTTCTTGAAGTAGGGTTGACACTTCCTCATCATACCTTCTTCTGTGATCTATTGAACACGTATAACATTGTACCTGAACAACTATCAAGGGCCTCCTGGTGGGTGATTATAAGGTTTTACATCTTGTGCGAAAGGTATAACATGTTGTGGATAGGTATTTCAATATATGTGTTTCTGGAAAAAGTGGATACGGATAGGTACCTAGGTTTGTTCAGCATGGCCCTAATGATGAACCATCCAAAAATCGAGAATATATTTTATGTTAACCTTAAAAAATATACTCTTGTTGAAATAAAGTTTGGCAAGAATTTCAACTTCCCAATTGAGTGGAAGTTACCATCCACTACTAAGTGCACCTTCTGGCCTAAATTGCCAGATGTTCATGGAGGGAAGCATCAACATTCCACTTTAAATCAAAAGAGGATATTGGTAGTTCCTTGGGATATAACTCTTTGAAGTGTGTTTAAGTATTACCTCTTAACTGCCTCCAAACGTGCAAACGTTTGAAGTAAAAATCATGCAAATAATATATATAATAAAAGTAGGGTATCTAATATATTACGATGATTAATGTTAACAATTAAGATCATAAAGTAAAAATTAAAATACTAAAACAAACTTGAAAAACGAAAAACTCTCGAATAACAATCAGAAGATTAATGATAAGTCATAATTTATACATATTTTTATCCTATGCTTAGCACATTTTTGGATGAATTATCATTAGATTTGTGGAATTTGATGCTCTTAATCCTTTAATCTCATATCTTATACTTAGATGAGCATAGAAAAGTAAAAAGAATGAGAAACGGGCCAAAAACGGACAAAATAGGTCAACGTGGAAAATCAACACGGTCTGGACTTCCTCACACGGGTAGACCACACGCCCGTGTCTGTTTAACAGTCTTGAACATAGTTTGAAGCACTTGCACACGGGCGTGGCACACGACCGTGTCCCTGTTGAGCCCAAGAATAATTCTATTCGAAAAAGGGCAATTTTGAGGGTTTTGAAGCATTCTAAAGCCTATTAAACACCCTAGAGGAGGATTAAACAGACACATAGAGTAGAAAGCAAGGAATTACTTGAAAAAAGCTGATTGATCCATCTCAGAAGCCGGATTCTCCTTCAAGACGGAAGATCTCCCTTCAATTTCTTTCAGGGGTTTTTGGGTTTTCTTTATGTTTTGTCATTACTATTCTTCTGAGATGTTTTCTTTTACAATTATGAACTAAATCTCCTAAATACCTAAGGGGGATGAAACCTAAGACAGATCTTGTTAATATTTTTTGAATTATATGATAAATACTTGATTTGTTCTTAATTATGTGTTCTTAATTCTTGTTTTAATATTCCAGGATACTAATTCAAGTATTGATGTGCTTACTCAGAGGAGTAAAAGTCCCTGTCTAAGAGTAGATCTTGCATAATTAAGTGGAGTTGCATGCAATTCTAGAAATAGGACGGCATAAATTTGCCGGATTAGAATCAAATCTAATAAGGGAATCCATAGATCGAGTTAATACAACACTAGGGGTTTTAATTAGAAAGAGATTTCAATTAATCAACTTAGGGTTAGACGTTGTTAGTCTCGAGAGGGATAATAATATAAATTAGGGATTTCTACGGATCAAGTCAAGTGAATAAATCGTCTAGTTCAGAGTCGAATAACAAGTGAAGTCTAGGTGAATTCTTCCTTGGGTATTGTCTAAATCAATCAGTTTTCCCAAAAGTTTTTCCCCAATTTACTTTCTGTGTATTCTTATTTTAATTAATTAGTTTAGATAAAACAAATCCCTTTATTTTTAGGCTAGATAATAAAAAGAAGGTTACTACTAGTACTTTTAGTTCTTGTAGGTTCGACATTCGGTCTTGCTATAAACTATACTACTGTTTGATAGGTGCGCTTGCCTTTATCGTGATAATAGTTAGTTTCTAAGTACGATCAATCATAAATATTAAAACTTATCACGAATCAGTCAATTCAATTTTTGGCGCCGTTGCCGGGGAACTAAAATATTAGGAACACTTAATTTTTATTACTTTAGCCATTTATTTTATTGCAATTTAATTTTATTACTGCATTTTCTTTTATCTTCTTATGGCAAGTTTTCATAGTTTATGACTAGAAGAAACCCGTCGGGACCATTACTCTTTGATAGTGAAATTGAAGCACAATTCGTATAAACCGAAGAGAAATAAGACGAAGCCTAAGATACATAGAGGAAGAGCGAGAGGACGATATCCATACTATAAACGAGGAGATGGCTGTTAATCAGAATAATCTGCTACCTCCTGCGATTGCTGCTGATCCAGTAAATCAGAATCCTGCTCCACGCACTATGTATAATTATGCTAAACCTACTTTAACAGGAACTGAATCGAGTATAGTTAGGCCTGCTATTGCTGCAAATAATTTTGAACTAAAACCTAACACGATTCAAATGATATAACAGTTTGTTCAGTTTGATGGTTTGCAGGACAAGGACCCAAACACTCATTTGGCAAATTTTTTGGAGCTCTACGACACATTTAAGATCAATAGCATTTCTGATGATGCCATTCGTCTTCGGTTGTTTCCCTTTTCATTGAGGAATAAGGCTAAACAATGGTTGAACTCGTTACCACGAGGGTCAATCACTACTTGGGAACAAATGACCGAAAAAATCTTTCTTAAATATTTTCCACCGACTAAAAGGGCTAAATTGAGGAATGATATATCTTCTTTTGTGCAGATGAATTTAGAAACACTCTACGATGCATGGGAGAGATATAAGGATCTATTGAGAAGGTGCCCTCACCATGGGTTACCTCTATGGCTGCAGGTTCAGATGTTTTACAATGGTGTGAACCCCTCAACAAGGCAACTTATCGACGCAGCTACCGGAGGAACTTTGAACAACAAAACACCTGAAGAGGCTTATGAATTTATTGAAGAGATGTCACTGAATAATTATCAGTGGCAAGTCATGAGGACTAAGCCGACCAAAGCAGCAGGCATTTATAACGTCGACTCAGTTACTATGTTGTCATATCAAGTAGAACTTTTGAATAAAAAGATTGATGGTTTACTTGGTTCCACGTAGGTACATCCAGTAATGCAGTGTGATGCAAGTGGAGGTGGAATGAGCAATCCAGAATATCTAACCTACGGCCACAACATGGAGAACGAGCAATTAAATTACATGGGTAACAACTCTAGACCTCAAAATAACCCATATAGTAACACTTATAATACAGGTTGGAGGAACCATCCCAACTTCTCGTGGGGTGGCTAAGGAAATCAAAGGCCATAACACCCTCCGAGTTTTCAACAAGCCGAACCTTGAGGAGATGCTAACGAAATTCATCTCGGTGTCAAAAACTCATTTTTAGAATACTGAGACATCACTTAAGAATCAACAAGCGTCGATCTAAGGGCTCGAAACTCAGATAGGCCAGCTTCCTAAATTGATTTCTGAAAGACCACAAGGTAGTTTGTTGAGTAATACTAAATTTAACCTAAGGGAACAGCTTAATGCCATTACTGTTCATGATAAGGAAGGGTTAGTTGAACCTAAACCAGAACCGAGGCAAAGAATTATGGTAAGTAAAGGTAAGGATGAGGTGGACCACAGTGAGCGAAAATCAGTAAGTAAAGAGTACAAACCTCGAGTACCATACCCCAATGCGACAAGGAAAAACCGCACTGATGAACAATTTGGTAAATTCCTTAAATTATTAAAGAAATTACATATTAACTTACCGTTTATTGAAGCTCTTTCACAGATGCCAAACGCAGTTAAATTTTTAAAAGTGATTTTAACAAATAAGCAGAAGTTGGATGAGGCATCGCATGTAGAGTTGAACACATTTTGCTTAGCCATTCTACAGAATAAGCTACCTAACAAGTTGAAAGATCCAGGGAGTTTTACGATTCCTTGTTTAATTGGTAGTTTAAACGTTAACAATGCTTTGGCTGATTTTAGGGCTACTATTAATGTCATGCCCTATAAAATGTTTAAACAACTACGTCTTGGGAAACCCAAACAAACTAGGATGAACATTCAATTGGCAGATAAAACCATTAGATTTCCTAGGGGTATCATTGAAGATGTACTTGTAAAAATCGATAAGTTTATATTCCCAATTGATTTTGTTGTTCTAGACATAGAAGAGGACAGTGACATGCCTTTAATTTTGGAAGGCCCTTTTTAGCAACTGCTAGAACCATTATTGATGTTGGTACAGGTGAACTCACACTTCGTGTGGGTGATAAAACAATCACTCTTCAAGCTCGTAACTTGAGTAACATATCGAATATCGAGCGTGGTTGTATAAATCATGCTACTAATACTGATCATATGGTGCAACCTTCTTTGCAGGAAACACGCTCGAAGAGCATAAATGAGCCATGTTTACGTAACAACCAAGGACCCATTATGAAGAACGAAGGCTACAGATCGAGGAACTAGATAAATGGAAAACACAGAAATCGAGAACACACGATAAACCAAAACCACGCCATGACGAACTCAATGTTTCACCAAATCAACTTAAGGTTGAAGACAAATTACTATTAGATGCAACAGACCCTCATATTGCCACTTCTGAACCTAATGGAGCAATCCCATTTATGGTACTTAACATCTTCCCATATGGTACAGTCGAGGTAACCCATCCCAAATTCGGCACTTTTAAGGTAAATAGTACTCGTCTAAAACCTTATTTTGATAGAACTGATAGCAGGAATGAGGAATGTAAACTCCTCGCACCACCATGACCATGCAGAATCAAGGTAAGTCGAGCTTAGACTATAAATAACCGCTTCTCGGGAGGTAACCCGAGCACTAACGGTGTTAATTTCTTTAAAATTTAGTGTTTAACATCTAAATCACTAATTGAGTCCTTGAACACAGGTTTTCAAAGTCCACACGGCCAGGTACACGGGTGTGCCTTAGGCCGTGCTCATAACACGGGAGGCGACACGACCGTGCGATATGGCCGTGTGAAAACAAAGTAAATTTTTACCAAAACACGGGATTCGATACGTTTCCACGGCCGTGTGACATGGCCGTGGTCAATCCTGCCAAATCAACACGTGCGTGTGACACGTCGTGCCTATAAGTCATGGTCGATCATGTCAAAATAACACGGACGTGTGACACGCCCGTGCCCACCACCCGTGGTCGAACCTATCAAATTAGCACGGGCGTGTGCATATATACACGGGCATGGGAGAAGGGAATGAAGCAGGACACGGTCGTGCGACACGGCCGTGTGTACCAACACTCCTAAAGAACACGGGCGTGGGCCAAATTTTAGACGCGCCCAAATTTGAAAATCACTACAAACACGAGCTGAAATAAGGGCACACGAATGTGCCCCACGGTTGTGTACCCCAATATCTATATAAACCTCTCACTATTCATCATCCCCTTCCGCAAATACCCTAACCCTAGCCGCCGCACACTCTTCTCCTCACTGACCGACCACCCTTAGCACTCCTATTTTCTTTTATTTTCTTCCTTCATTTACCTCTTTTCCAATCTCTTTTCACTTTCCCCCTCTCTTCTCTTCTCTTCTCTGCCTTTTCCTTCCTTTCCTACTCTCCCTTCCCTTCTTTCCTTTCTTTCTCCTTCTTTTTCCCCTCCCACCACCACCGCACAGCTCACCCCTACGCCCGTGGTCGGCCCAAGCAGTACCCCCCAGGCCGCCGCAGTCGCCCAAGTCAACTCACCACCACCCCCCATCGGTTCCCCTCTTTTTCATCATTTTTACTCAGTTATTTTCATTTTTATGAGTAAAAAAATAATTTTTATCTATTTCGTATTTTACTTGTTTATTGATTATTGCTTAGTTCAACTTGGTTTTGTTCAAATGTTGACTACTCCATATCTATGCTTCATTTAGTCTTTGACATTAGCATTATTTTGCATTAATTTTTAGGGTCATAGTCTTCTGTTAGTCATATTATGCTTAACCATTATTTATATATCTATATATATATAGTGATCATTTATTTACATTTCCACTAGGCATTCACATTCTACTTATTTCATTGCTTGATTAAACTAAACTTGGATGCTTCTTTCTTACTCGTTTGCCTATTATGCTAATTACTGGGATTGTTTTCACATGCACATTATGACCGACTCACAAGGTAAAAAGACTGCGGTTCCTGCCTCGAAGAAACGGAAAGGAACGACATCTTCCTCAGGTCTTACTTCGGAGATAAGACACCCATTCCTCCAATTCCCACCAGGAAACCAGGAGGAATTATTCCAGATACTACGGGCCTGACCCCTAGGTGTGGGCCGATGTATTGATTGGGCTGCACTAGAACAGATCCAACTCGCTGACGCGGTCCGGGCTCTCCTGATTGCCGACCTATGGGGGCTCTTCTTTGAGATCGTCGAGCTGACATATCTTGAGCTTGAATTGAAACTCTGCTCGACCTTCCACCTCCAAACCGTCATGACAAATTTCGATGATCCCAGAATAGTCCAATTCCGTTTAGGCAGTTTAGTTCGCCAGTTGAGCGTGCTTGAGTTCGGTGTTGCGTTAGGAATTTATACTGAGGAGTTCATGGATGAAAACGGCCTCGACATTCTCCATCGCCACATCCACTATTCTCTTTCAAAGTGCTGGGATGCCCTAGTCCCTGCTTTGGCCACTTATGACCCTAGCCGCTCCAAGGCATCGGCTCTCGTCCCATCCTTAAGATACTTGCACGTCATCCTAGCCCACACCTTAACAAGACTGCGAGAGAGTACCGGCGTCGTCAACACTATCGACGCCTATTTTTTATGGAGTATGGCACATGGGCACGTATTTGACCTCGCTTATTTCATCGCCCTAGCCATTCGCCATCAGACAGTGCAGCATAGGAAGGGGGTCATTTCCATCGGCCTTTATGTGACTTGCCTGGCACGGTACTTTGGTCTCCTCAACACGGTGACTCAATCATCCTCCCTCACCCTCATCGGTCAGATGTCCCCATAGGGCATCTCGAGTATGCTCCATATGAGGATGATCAAGCGACGACGTGGATTTGATCCTCCTCAGTACTACCTCACCCAGTCGGTCGAGCAAGAGAACCTAGAGGACATTACTGATGATGTCCCTCCACTTCACGAGGATCCACCATCTCAGCCACCACATATTCATCATCCAGTTCATGCGGCTGCTTCACTCTCTGACATTTCTGAGCGCCTTACTCGATTCGAGCAGCAATGTTTTCAGCGCTTTGATCACATTGATGCAACCCTACATCAGATCTATCAGTATCTTCACATCTCATCGCTACCCCCACCTCGCGAACCATCTGGCGATGAAGATTTTTAAAGACTTTTTATTTACTATTTTTACTTTTATCTTTATTTATCTTTTTAAATTACTTTTAATTTTATTTCTCACTATTTTTATTTCATCTTTAGGATTTACAATTTATATTAAGTAATTTATGTTTTCGATCGTTTCTTTATGAGTAATTATGTTTTTCTATACTTCCTAAAGAGTTCTTGATTTTATCGCAGTTATAAAGAGCTCCAAAGCTCACTATTACTTATGAAATTGCGACTCCGCTGAAAAAGGTTCTTCACGACTGCCATGTCTTGCCCGACCACCACGATAACCTCTTCGCTGGTCACTGTGGTTGTGGAACCCAACCTCTACCACCACTGGAGTATCCTCCTCCTTGCCTTAGCCGATTACTTTCCATTACTCCAATTCAAGGAATCCATTTCACATTCAGGAAGTTTCACTTCTCTCCCTATCTTATGATCTTATATCTATATTTTCTAATAAATCTATCTTTGTACATTGAGTATATTTTCTAATAATTCTATCTTTGTACATTGAGGACAATGTACATCTTAAGTGTGGGGGGTATTTATATCACTATCAGAAAAATCCCTGAATTTTATCTTATTCTCACGTGACTCACTCATATCACTTTCCGAATGAATTTTGATTAATCTATGATTTTTATTGATATGTCTTGAATTAAAACATAGGTATTTATGGATTGATGGTTTAAACTTTAAGTAATTAGAGAATCAAGCATGATAAGTTGATTTTTGAGTATTAAAATTTTTAGGTTATTTCCTCGAGTTTAAGTATTATCTTGGAGTTGAAATTCACAGAGTTAACATCAAAAAGTCATAATTTTTGTGAGATCTTGAGCCTTTAGAGCATATAATATTTCTTTCATGCTCACTTTTATTGTTGCTATGAGTAAGTCAATATGAATCTGTTATTCTAGAACTTGCTTCGATTATGTATGTCAAGGCCACACCATTGATTTGATATGTCAAGATGATAAAGGCATTTAGGTGTAACCCACTCACTCCATAAAAGTCTACCTTCATAATTAACCCTTATTGAACCCCCTTGAGCCTAACAAACCATTCATTGATTTACCCCAATATTAACCCATAGCCTATTATTGTTGAAATCCCCTAAATTAATTTGATCTCTATTTTTGTCGAGATTTGATTTGAATAAATTGCTTAGCTATGTTTTATTTTTGATAGTTAGCAAAATTCTCTTACTTGATTTGTTCTTAAAAAAAATAAAAAAAGTTGATGTAGTTGAAATTTGTCATCTAGCATATTACGATATTATGTAATGCTTGGGTTAAAACGATGTTATCCATGAAGAAAAGCTCAATTCTGGGGTTTCTAATTAGGAATTTAATTTTTCAGTTTTAGTATTTTCTAGTTAGGTAACTTTTCAATTCAATCTCGATTCTGACATTCTCTTTCAGCTTGTGACCACACCCCTTAACCAAAGCCACGTTACAACCCTCTAAAGACCTTTTGATTGATGTATCATCTCAATATATAGTGATGGAGATTTGATTTTCGCGCAAGCCTATGGTAATAACTTTTCATATTGACTGTTGAGTGCTAAATTTGTTGTCCTTAAACATCTCAAGTGATTTGAGTGAATCTTTAGTGAGGATGTTAAACTCTATGATATTTTGATTCAAATGTGATTACTTAGATGAGGGGAGACACCTATGTTTTTGTGATAAAATGCTCAACTTGGAATGTTTGAAACTTTAATATTCTTCTAGTTGAATTCTCAATGTATGATTATTTATGGATTATTTTGAGATATTATTGATAGGAATTATAAGTTGAGAAAAATGATTTCTTAATTGTGAATTGAGGATTTTGCTTAAGGACAAGCAAACGCTTAAGTCTGGAGGTATTTGATAAGTCATAATTTCTACATATTTTTGTCCCATGCTTAGCACATTGTTGGATGAATTATCATTAGATTTGTGAAATTTGATGCTCCTAATCCTTTAATTTCATATCTTATACTTAGATGAGCATAGGAAAGTAAAAAGAGCGAGAAACAGGCCAAAAACGGACAAAATAGGTCAACGTGGAAAATCAACACGGCCTGGACTTCCTCACACGGGTAGACCACACGTCCGTGTCTATTTAACAGTCTTGAACATAGTTTGAAGCACTTGCACACAGGCGTGGCACACGACCGTGTCCCTGTCGAGCCCAAGAATAATTCTATTCGAAAAAGGGCAATTTTGAGGGTTTTGAAGCATTCTAAAGCCTATTTAAACACCCTAGAGGAGGATTAAATAGACACACAGAGTAGAAAGCAAGGAATTACTCGAAGAAAGCTGATTGATCCATCTTAGAAGCCGGATTCTCCTTCAAGACGAAAGATCTCCCTTCAATTTCCTTTAGGGGTTTTGGGGTTTTCTTTATGTTTTGTCATTACTATTCTTCTGAGATATTTTCTTTTACAATTATGAACTAAATCCCCTAAATACCTAAGGGGGATGAAACCTAAGACGAATCTTGTTAATATTTTCTGAATTATATGATAAATACTTGATTTGTTCTTAATTACGTGTTCTTAATTCTTGTTTTAGTATTCTAGGATATTGATTCAAGTATTGATGTGCTTATTCAGTGGAGCAAAAGTCCCTGTCTAAGAGTAGATCTTGCATAATTAAGCGGAGTTGCATGCAATCCTAGAGATAGGACGACATAAATCTGCCAGATTAGAGTCAAATCTAATAAAGGAATCCATAGATCGAGTTAATGCAACACTAGGGGTTTTAATTAGAAAGAGATTTCAATTAATCAACCTAGGGTTAGACGTTATTAGTCTCGAGAGGGATAATAATATAAATTAGGGATTTCCACGGATCAAGTCAAGTGAATAAATCGTCTAGTTCAGAGTCGAATAACAAGTGAAGTCTAGGTGGATTCTTCCTTGGGTATTGTCTAAATCAATCAGTTTTCCCAAAAAAATTTCCCCAATTTACTTTCTGTGCATTCTTAGTTTAATTAATTAGTTAAGATAAAACAAGTCCCATTATTTTTAGGCTAGATAATAAAAAGAAGGTTACTACTAGTACTTTTAGTTCCTGTGGGTTCGACATCCGGTCTTGCTATAAACTATACTACTGTTCGATAGGTGCGCTTGCCTTTATCGTGATAATAGTTAGTTTCTAAGTACGATCAATCATAAATATTAAAACTTATCACAAATCAGTCAATCAATTAACTTACTTCATTGGTTGCAATTAACTTCAAAATTAAGTTTTATTAGTGAATTTGTTATTAACTAACCATTATTACCTCTTGACCTCTACTAATTAATTAACCAACTGGTACTCACTTATCTTTCGGCCTCACTTTCTTGACCGAGATTAATCACAATTTACTCTAAAAACTTATCTCTCAACCTCGTTTAACCTAGATTACTTCCTAGGGTCACCAATCCTAGGGTTTAAGCACACATAAATTTATACCAACTAATTTGTATGGGAAACCCTCATTATTCCGTTAATCACTCCCAAATTTGATTTTTAATCTCCCTAAAGGACTTAACCACTCATCGATTCAATAATCATCTTTCTTAAAATTAAATTAATCATGCAAGAACACAAATTAAATTAAAAGAGAGAAAGATAGTCCATTTGAGAATCTTGATGTGCTCAGACCCACGAAATCCTTTAATAGTTTTTGAGATATCGTTGTTTACAAAAGAAACGTAAAGGAAAATTATAAAAATACTTAACAATTAAGACTTGGACTCAAATTGAATCCAAGTCGAAGAACAAGAAAATAAAATTATTTTTAAAAGAAAATAAAATTGTTAAATTAAAATCCTAAATCTACTAACTAAACCCTAAAAATGTCTTGGCCAAAAACCTCCAAGCTTAACCTATGTTTAACTATATACAGGCAAAGTTAGCTACTCAATTTAGGTTAAATACAAACCTTAATCACACTAAATATGTGTTGCGCGAATAGAAACACCATTAATGAATTTTTGCCCTCTATTAGACCTATGTCACAACACAGGCTTAAACGTGTCGCGACACACAACTTCGAATGTAAATTCTTGAATTGTCTTGGTTGTGCTGCGACCCTGGAAGCTTGTGTTGCGACTCGGCTATCATTCTTGATGCTTTGAGGCCTAAAAATAGGTGTCATGCACACTCAATTAAGTTCGTTATTGGCCCAATGGGTCAACTAGCTCGAAATATAAAAATGCTTATTTTGCAATAATTGAACTCTAAGATAAGAAAACTAAAAATGCAATAAAAGATACTAAAATGACTAGAAAACAAGCTTGTTAAGTGCAAAAAAGTACCTAAATTGTCACTACGATTTGTGGTTGGTCACCTCTCCAACAAGGGTTCTTGTAGCTATACAAAAAGAGATGTTGTGGATGGTTATCGAGGTACCAAGTGTAGCATGCTAGTTGCTTATGCTTGGACTTTCGTTTCGAAAGACTCTATAGCCAAGATTCTTCTGGGGCTAAAGACAGAGTTGTGGGAGTGCATTACTGCTTACGCTAAGTTACTAAACGATGGTGGAAATAGTATGATGATATGTTGTATAGGGTGCCACTTATCCCTGCAGACTACTTTGCAACTCCTCCTTCTCCTCGGATGGATCTTTTTAACTTTGATTTAGAAAAAAATATTTCAATCATATTACCTTCTATCACTCGTGTTAGAAAATCCTCTGATGTTCGTCCTATTCTATTGTCCAATACTCTTTCTAAATCTGTATCAGGTAATGACATCTACAACATTTGGTTATAGTAGGATGTTTTGACTAAGTGTTCATCTTTATGCTTTTTTCTAGTGCAGATGATGTTCCACGTGTTTACGATAAGAGATCTGATAAGAATCCTACAGGGTTGAGTAAAAGATAGAATACTTCTATGCCAACGAAAGGATGAAGGTTAACAAAGTTGGAGGTATCTCTATCTGAGATTTGGGTAGTTATCCTCTATCCCATCGGGGTACAATTGTAACGAGTGGAGATCAAAGGAAAGATACTCCTTGTATCCATTCCACAAGTGCTTCAACTATTCCACCCAGGGTTAGGCCAAAATGTTTTAAATAGGCCTTTTAGGACTGCATATCAAAATTCTTCGACTAATGCTCCAAAGGTTGTACCTCTTGCCTTAATAGCGAATACCCTGATTTTCGTAGTTGATCACCGGGGACCATATGATCCTTCAAGGCATTTCTTTCATTCAGCAAGGTAAAATTTGTAAATCCTTTATCTAAGTCAGGCGGTTATCTTTTTTACAGGTACTTGCTCGGCAATTGTTCCTTATGTTGGTCCAAATCAAGTTGTTGGTATGTCTAAGTTTCCAGAGAGTTCTTTCATGACGGATGATCGAGTCATACATGTGAGATTTCCCAATATAAGAGAACGGTATGCCTCTCTCTTGAACAAACAATAGGAACATGAGGATTTGTTGCAAAAAGCCCGGGAGAAAATTGCTCAACTACTGCAGTGGATAGAGCTTGTAGAGAATGCTAAGGCATAACTCGAAAAGGAAATCCAATGGTTGAGAGATGCCCTTGAGGAAAAAGAGTTAGAAATGAAGGATAATATCTTGCAACTAAAGGACGTTTTGACTTTCTAGGACAGGGACCTGTAGAGGTTTGAAAAAGCTAAAATGACCATTCCCACCATTACTATGGATGGGGTTATAATGGCCATGCTTTCTATAATAGAGCCCTAATAGACCTGCAACCTCTTTTGGCCATTGAATATAAAAAATGTGTTGTAAAATATCAAAAACAAAGACAAAAATGGTGGCACAATAATAAGAAACTCAAAAAAAGTGCTCTAAAGCAAGAAATATGAGACAAATCTAGCCAAAAAACCAAAAAAATGTATGAATTGATGACCAAGAATGGAGGGTGAACGACTATCTTTAAGTATCCACTTAGAGCTCTCTAAGCATGCCATATGTCTACTTTGGATGGTGGTATAACATGATTAACTTCCAAAAAATAAAAAGTATTTTGGGAATAGTAATTAAAGTTTTATTCAATTTGGATGTGTACATTAATAATATATAAAACTTAATTATGATTTTAATGTATTAAAATTATCGATTGAACTATTAATTTTAAATTTAATGTTAAAACATTAAATTCATTTTTGAAATAATATTTGGCACACTGAGAGTGGAAATTTTAAACTCTACAAGTAGGGTCAGATGTTAACAAATGTCTTATAAGGTATAGTAAATGATTAAAAAAGAGACACATGGCATTTTTGAAGGTTGTTTGTGGAATAAACTAAATAAATGTGATGAAAGAATATCATAATTTTACCTCATAATCCATTAAAATAATCCTTCATCTCTCTCAAATAACAATGTTATTTGAATATGACTTGAAATTTTCTATTCGAATAATCATTACTTTAATACTCCATCAATTTTGAGGAACTTATCTTACCAATGCCAATAATGTCCATTTTTTATGATATTATTTAGATGCTATTTGTTTGAAGATATTTAAGTGTCGAATTCTATTTACATCTCCATGTTTGAAGATGTAATAAGAGTATAACTAGGAAAAGTAACCTTGCTGAGAGTCTAATACGTAACTACTTTAAGTTTGAAATTTGTTACATCGTCACGACATCCTAGGCTCCTCGTCGCGACGTCTCTCTGCTTTGCCTCTATTTCGAGCGTCATCACATCGTAATAATTTATTATAAATTCAAAGTCTAATTACAATTATAATTATAAATTAATAATTTGTTATCAACATAATTTTATATTCAAGATTTTATATAAACATTATTAATAAAAAAATTATATTATATTATTAATTTTATAGATTTAAAAAGTATATAAAAAAATTAGATAATATCTAATTCTTAATTCATCGATTTTTTTTAACTTAATCTTTCAAATAAATGTGAAAAAATGTAAAATAATAATAAAATTATTATTTTAAATGTATTATTTAATGATGGTACTACTACTAAATTACGTGAAAATATAGATTTACAGAAATTTTGTTTTTATTATTTAAATATTAACTAATTATTTTAAATTAATTTATAATTATATTTAGATGTCACTTTAATAATATGATAGAAAAAGGGTAAATGTTAAAAAATTATTTTAAATTAAATTATAAATATATTTAAATGTCAAATTTAGTAATATTATAAAAAAAGTTTTCATCCATTTAAAATTTTTTTTCAAACTCGTGTTTTTATATTATAGATTATATATATAAATTTATTGTAGATTTGATAGGTTAATTTATTTTTAAATAAATTTTGTTGACTCAATGAGTTTATATTTAAGGTGAAGTATAAGAATAGTCACTCAACTATTTGATTTGTTTTATTTTGATCATTCAACTATTAATTTTTTTAATTTAGTCACTCAAGATTTTCAAATTAAATATTTTTACCCACTCTTCCAGTTAACTTAGTAACGAAAGTCTAACGTGGACTTTTTTATTGCCCTAATAATAAATTTAGGCCCCCACTGTTTATATGTTCTATCAATTTGATCCCATATCTAAAAAATTCAAAAACAACTAGCCCTCAATATTTATGAAATGTATCATTTAAGTTCTAATTCTAAAAATTATAAAATATATTTAAAAATTCTTTAAAATATTTTTATATTTACTTTTTGAAAATTTTAAATTTATATTTTCCCATCAACAATGCTCATTTTTTCATCAACCATTTAATCCCTCTTTTCTTTTGTTACATCATTGATCTCAAATGCTTAATTAAAATCCAAAGAGAAGCTCAAAATTAACAAATTTATAAACCTAGAAAAATAATTAGGTTGATAACACTAATTCTAATGGCCTTACTCTTTGGTACAAAGATAGAATCTATTGTTCTCATGTATTTATCATTTCTAGCTCAAACATTGGAAAGAGATTGCATGTCAAGACCATGTCATTTAATGTTTTCAACTTTGTCTATTGAATGAATGCAAGAACAAAGTGGAAAATAATGTAAAAGTCATTTTGAGTACAAAAATCTTTAAAATATTTTTATATTTTTTTAAATTTTAAAAATTTATATTTACATTTTAAATTTTTAAGATTTTAAAAACTATTTTTATAGTTTATATAATTATGACTAAAATAACAAACATTAATGTTAAATTTGTTATTAGACCAATAAAACAAAACCCATGCTAAAGTTCCTTTAGACAACTAGCAACAACTAACAAAAGAATAACTTTCAAAAAATTAAGTGACTAAAATAAATAAATAATAATAATAACAATAATAGAATGTAAATATAGTCAAAATTAAGACTATTTGTAACACCAACATATATAAGCTATAAAATAGATTTACAACCAACATTATTATTTTCTTTGAAGAGTTTCTATTATCCCTAAACCTCACCATTCTCAGTTCAACAACACAGCAATCCTTCAACAGGTCATTCAACATCATAAGCTATAGCCTAGCTACAAAAGCTTTAAGCAGGCAACCAAATCATACATACACTATATTGCTTCAACTTTTCAGTTTTTTTTAACTATCTGTATGACATTCACACACGGATATGGAAACATGACCTTTAAGAGCCCTCCAAATATATGGAAAAATTTACAAAATACTAACTGAGCCCAAGTCGGATGCATATTCTTATTCTAACACTCATACCTAAATCCAAGTAACATAGTACATTCGTGTATTGAACGAAAAAAAACATAATACATTCGTATCTTTTCACATTATATTGGTCAGAATTTAGATCTCTGAAGCCAGAGAGGTGGGGGTTCCTCAATCCTCCCCACCCACATGAACCTTTGCCCACTTCTCTCTAGTTCAACAGCTACTGCCCTCAGTTGCTGCATTAAAAACAATCACAAGCTACCAAACATGGAAATACTACACTTTTACTAGGTTGCAAGTGTAGCCAGTTTAAGCACCAAGGAAAACTATTACATCAGCAAACAACTGACATAACTAACTAAACTGATTTATTTCGGTTCAATGATTTCAGTTCCTTCCAAAGAGCTCAGTTGGTTCTGTTATTTTGAAAGGTTTAAATCCATCAAATGCTCACCCCAAGCTGCAATTGTACTAGTAGTGATTTTATGAAATACAGCCTACCTCATTTGAGTCTCCGAAAGAAGCATCACTCATCATCAGATTAATTAAAAATCTCAACAGTCAGCACAGATATTAAATTGAGATATTTAAGAATTTAAGTAAATCATGAAACTATTTATCATCCTTTACATATGTATGCTTCTTATATAACATGTATGGAACTGATGAATACTGAAAAAGAAACTGAAAGAGGAATTTCTCTAAGATCAAGATTATAAAAGTAATTCATGCTAACTAAATGAATGCAAGGTAATTCATACTGCATGAAAGCGAGCTGGTTGGAGCTTGTAAGACCATACTAACTAGATTCGAATTCTAACCTGCTATTTTATATATATGCTAAACCACTGGAACAAAGACTAAAAAATGTTATCAGAAGCCTATTACCGAGAAAAGAAAAATGAAAAAAAAGTGAGGACAATTAATGGCATCCTATTTACTATTTTATATTTGAACTGTGCATGATGACCTAGGTTGAGATAAACTAATAAAGGCAAAGCAAGGATGCATGTAGTGATACTTAAATTCTGGAAACTTCCCAATTTGAACTCTCAGCAAGGATGCTGCAAACCATTAATAAGAAAATGACACTGTTAATATCAACCATATGTTCTGAATAGAAATGAAAATGATTAGCCAAAGTTTATCATGTATCTAGTTAAATGCAATCACAATGAATTCTCCAAAGTATAGACATACTAAAAGTTTTTAGACACTTCTCTGTAACCGCCCTCAGCGTATTTAACAAAAACAGGGGACAGAAAATCAACTTGTGAAACTAAACCAACACAACTGCAAGAGGTCAAATACACGACATGACAACAGATATTTTATATTGCTCTACTAATGACCACTCGTCCCCATGCCGCCACCCTTTACAATGTTTCTCCCTTAACAAAGATTTCACTCCACATGAACCAATTGGTGTCCTTCAGTCATGTAGTTGGCCATTGATGCCATTGCTATATTACCTTCTAAAGCACTTCTTTCACCTATAAGGTTTTAACTGATTTGGTTTTCCATCGATCAATCAAGAACTTAGTCATTCTTATAACAATTCTATGGCTAAAGCTAGTTTAACATTAACACAACACAAGCATCTGAAAGCAGCCCAGGGTAAGCCACCCATATCTTCGTGCCCATCATTTATCACATTTATAGTAACTAATCAAACTTATCAGACAACCAAATAAACTGAAAACACACTCATCTTGTCCAACAGAACGACAAAGATTATGTTGCATAAACCAAACGGCAAAGAGTGGTCGTCTTGATCTTGTGTTTCAGTTCAGGGTCCATAAATCACTGCTTCCCATGCGTTCTAAAAAAATGAGTCTGCAGCTCTTTTGCTCTCACAACTACAATAAAACAGGGAAAGGTTTGGATGTAAAGGAATGGGAAACACTAAAATAAGAACAGAATAAAGAGATTGGTGTTCAATCAACTATCCAAACATGTTGAAGACAAACGAAACAACAGGAAAACCAAAACAGTTTTGGGATTTTTAGTCAGCTCAGAC
This sequence comes from Gossypium anomalum, assembly GCA_025698475.1. NCBI lineage: Eukaryota > Viridiplantae > Streptophyta > Magnoliopsida > Malvales > Malvaceae > Gossypium > Gossypium anomalum. Next base: position 61,842,074 of record CM046965.1, read on the forward strand.
ACAACGACAGCAACAATCTTGTTATTCCTATAGATCTGAGTACAATTACTAGACTATGAATTAGCAATTTAGCATTGAATACGACCCAATATACCAATCCCATTCACTCATACCCTGAGAATCTGAAGCTTGGTGGAGAAGGCGATGGCAACCCAATCAGGCTGGGAAGATGACCACTGTAACTGCTCGATTTCAGCCCCAGCGGTGTAGGCAAGGATGGGGTCAAGCCCGCCCTCCACAGGCTGACTCATGGAGGACAAGTCCCAAATCAAGGCCTGGGAATCATCGCCGGCGGTGCAAATGTGGCAAGAGCTGTGGGGTGCCCATGCGATGGCATTGACACTAGCCTGGTGCCTCTGCAGCTCAACTACCGGCAGTGTCGGGAAGCGGATATCCAAAACAACAACCTTAGCACTGTCCATAATTATAGTAGCCATATATCTCGGGTCCTGCTTGTTCCACCCCAACCGTACAAGCGGAGTATCGGGCTCCGAACTTTCATAAATGATAGTGGAGTGCTCCTTGTCGCGCAGGTCGAAAACCCTAACGGACCCATCAGCAGAGACAGAAGCAAAAACACCGACGCCGCCCCAGGCAATATCATAAACCTCCTTATCGTGGGCGATAAGCTGCGTATCCACCGTCTCCTTCTCGATATCCCATATAGTACAAGTCGTATCAATGGAGGAGGTGCCAATTCGCTTGGGCTCCGCCTCATTCCAGTCGAAGGAGGTAAGAGGACCGCAGAATTCACTGTTCTTATTTCCATTAAGGAGAGACTTGAGGTCGACGCGGGAGTGGTCATCGGAGATGCGCCAAATGCGGAGGAAGTCGGAGGAGGTGGCGAGAAGGTCGGGTTTCTGGCACTCCTTGTCGGGGATGAAGATGGTCTTGGTCGGGGGATAAGGATGATCGAAGGAGAGACTTGGGTCCGATCGGATCTCGCCATTGGAGTCATCGAGCTGGACAATCTCGAGGCGGTTGTTGTAATGCTCGAGCAAGCTGGCGATGGCGAGACGGTATTTCTTGTCGCGGCGGACACTCCAGTTCATGGCGTAGATATGCCAAGGGGCCTCGTAAGTGTATATCTCGGATCGTTTCTGCTGCTCATCGGAACCCTCCGGGTTAGGATCGCTGCTAGCGGCCATCTTCCACTGCCACTGCCTTTGGTTTCTTATTCCAAGGCTATACCACAGAAATGTTACTACCGGATCAAATGAAGATTATAGAAGATAAAGCCTGCCAGTTTTTTTCCTCTGACTTAAATAATATTTTAAAATTGTGATGGACTGAAAATGCGTTTGAAATAATGTTATCTCCTCATTAGTGTTTTCCATTCACGTGAAAAAAATATGGGTCTTGTATTTGAATATAACAGAATATTCTTTTACATAATATTATATTTGAATAGATGTAGTTTTATAAAATATTTAATGTGGTAATTGGATCATCAATACATATATTTTTATAAAATGTTTAATGTTGTACTTTGAAAATATTTAATGTTGTATTTAAATTATCAATATGTATTTTTTTATACTATTAACGGGGATAATTTAGCCAAAAATGCTGAAAAATTTATTTTCAAAATATGCTGATTTTTTTTTTTGGAAAATTAAGAAAATAGGTTTATTTTAGAGAGAGTTAGACGCGTCTTCTACACAGTTGCAATGAAAGCGCATACAGCTGGATGAGCTTTCCTCCAATGGTAAATTCTAAACAGTCAAATTTCAAATCCTACCAATAGTAAAATTATAAATAGCCCAATAGTAACTTTTTTTCCCTGTATAAACCTAGACTATTTTTCATTGTTTTCACTCAAATTTAATTCTCTTCATTCTCTTTATTCTCTCTATACTCTCAAGATTAGTTCCAAATTTTCCAATAAATTTCTATAAAAATATTCTAGTTTTACTTTGTTATTTTGTAAATTATTCATTTTAATTAACTTATCACGAATGACAAGTTCTCTTATTCGTTTCGATGAGAAGCAGATTTCCGCCATGCAACTGGCAATAATAAGGAAAAAAAATTTACTTAATTAATTTTAATTAAGTTAATTTTTAAGTTTTTAAAATTTTTAAAATTATAATTTATTTTGTTGATAGAAATAGGCAGATGATCGGGTTTTGGAGGGGTTCATACACAATCTATCAAAGAGCGAACCCAAAGCAATTCATTTTCGTTTGCAATATGTGAGATTCTTACATATGCCTTGTATGCTCGGGGGCTATAAATTAGATCCCACACTTATCAGCGCATTGGTGGAAAAATAGAGACCCGAGACATTGACATTCCACTTTCTGTGCAGTGAGTGTACAATCACACTAGAGGGCGTGGCTTTACAATTGGGCTTACCTGTGGATGGGCGAGTCATTACGGGGCCAATTATCATTCCCGTTAAGGAAGACCTTTGCGACGCACTATTAAGGAAGGTGTTGAACAAGTTTCAAGGTAGTCGGATAGAGATCAAATGGTTAGAAGAAAATTTCAGTAAACTTGATGAACACGCGATTGCCCTTGAAAAAGAATAATACGTCCGAGCATTCATCCTGAGGTTAATCGGGGGCCTTCAAATGCCAGATAAATCTTAAATTTTGGTTCAATTAAGGTGGCTACTACATCCAGTTAACTTCAAAGAATGCGATCAACTCAATTGGGGATCAGCCGTGTTAGCCATGTTGTACTGGGCAACAGAACTGAATAAGATGTCAATCAGTGGTTGCATGCTCTTGCTACAGTTATGGGTGTGATGGCTGCTACCATTTTTACGTCCTCGAGTTGACGCCCCTTATAAATTCCCACTAGTGACAAGGAAAAATTCATTTGGTAATAATATATTTACCATAGCAAATGTTGTTTATTTTTTATATGTTTGAATTGACATATTGTTTGAATAGGTGGAACTTTCGACCCGAGTTATGTGGGACTACCAGAGCAGCTCGAAGATATTCGACTATTGTTAGATCAATGGTCAAAAGCCGAAGTTAGTTGTGTGACAACCCGAATCAGGGCCTAATCGGAATAGTGGTTTCGTGACCACAAATTCGAGATAGAAATAATTGTTTTATAATTATTTTATAATTATTTTGAGGTTTATGATATGATTTCATGATTTCGTGAAAATTTCGTGAAGAAATTCAATGCATAAAGTGCTTAATTTGAAGTTAGGGACTAAATTGAATAAGTTGCAAAACTTGCATTCTAAAAGTTTCTAGTATGAAATTGCTTTAAAATATTAATTAGGAGGTCTTAAATAGCAATTTGACCAATTTTAAGTTCATGGACAAAATTAGGACATGGAAGGAATTTTTGAAAGTTTAGTAGTAAGGGCATTTTGGTCATTTAGGGGTAAAATGAATTAAAATACAAAATTAAAAGCCAATTTTGCTCATCTTCTTCATGGAGGCCGAAATAAGCATGGGGGAGGCCATGGCTAGGGTTTTCAAGCTTTCCAAGCTCAATAATCAAGAAAGGCGTGGAATCGATCTCGAACGGGGAAAGGAAAATGTTTTGGACTAAATTGCAAAATTTCTATATTTTGCACCGAGGTAAGTTTGTATGTAAATAATACATTAACTTCATTTACATTTTTATATTTCAGCCTATTATATATATTTTAGCCGATTTTGAAGCATAAATTGATTATTGGAAGAATGGAAATAAGTAATAGAGAGAGAAATCTCGGTTGAACATTCGGAAGAATTGAATAATATAGATGGAGTGTAGCTAGGTCACATGCATGATGCCGAGTGCACATCATGTGTACAAGAAAGCTACATGATACTATGTAGTAGCTAGGTCACATGTGTGATACGGGAAGTATCCCATGTAGACAAGAGAGCTACGGGAGAGAGATAAATGTAGCTAGGTCACATGTGTGATACAGGAAGTATCCCATGTAGACAAGAGAGCTAGGGGATATATGTAGCTAGGTCGCATGCGTGGTTCCAGGTGAAGGACACCATGTAGACAAGAGAGCTACGAGATAAATTGGCTAGGTCACATGGGTGGTACTAAGTGTTCACCATGTGTACAAGAGAGCCGAATTATATGAAATATGATGGTGGAGTGTGTGTCAAACCATCAAGTATCGGAATTGATCCGAATTGTTCAACGGGATGGCTTTATGGTGACAATGTAATTATGGACCTATACTTGTAATGTATGAAATGTAGTGAAAATGAATTGTGATATGTATGTTAAAATGAGGTTAATACAAAGAAAGTGTGAAAGAGTGAATTAGCACTAAAACTGTTGTGGGACAGTAGCAGTGACGTGATTTTGAAAACTCACCAAAAATAGTAGGAATTTAACTAGAGGCTGAATGAGATGTGAAATTAAATCTTGATGAGTCTATTTTCATATAAAAGAAACACAGCAAGTAAAGGAATTCTATATTTTGAGATATTTATAATTGTGTGTGACTTGCTCAGAATGACTATGTGATCCCCTGTTCCAACTTTGGAAAATCATTAAAAATTGTACAAAACAAATTAAGAAATATAGTTTATATGCATAAATTCATTATTGAGTCTAGTTTTAAATGAAATAGATTTCATGATTATTTGAATTGTATACTGGGAGAAATTAAATTCGTAGTGAACAGAGATCAGATCAGTCGAACTGTGTAACAGGGGAAATTTTAACTAATAAAATGTACTAATTGGCTTGACCAAAAATTCTAGAAAAAAATTATTGAATAGATATATGATTCTATTTTCAAGCAAAATTTACGGAATTGGATTTCTAGTTTCGTAACTCGAGTTATGATTTATTTAGTGAACATGACGTAGGAGAGACAGCTTGACCAAAGTGGAATAAATAGTGAAATTAAAAGTAAATACACTTGAGTTATTATGTAATCATACTAAATTCTTTATTCATTATTTATGTACTTGCTTACTAAGCGTAAAGCTTACTTCCTTCTTTTCATTTATTTTTAGTTTGTCAGGTTAGCTCAGGGGTTGGAGATCGTCGGAGGCAGCATCACACTATCAAGCCATTACCCTTGGAGTATTGGCTAGTATATGTTAAATGTTTTCATGTGAGTGGCATGTATAAGAAGTTTATTTCATGTCATGTATTATTATTATGATTTGGTTTACGTATTGGCCTACATTGAGCTTTTGTACATGGCCTTGAGATGTGGTCTTTATTTATTGTGGTTTGCAAGTTTTAATTTTGGGCGGAACTTTGTGACCCGATTTTATATGTTTGTGAGTGTTTAAGTCCGGTAACGCCTCGAACCTTGTTCCGGAGTCGGATACGGGTAAAGGGTGTTACAAGTTGTTGAATTTTTCAAACATATAATAATTATGTAATGATTTGAAATTTAATATTTTGTAGATAACAAAATTTAGAATTGTGTACTACAGTTTGAATAGATGTCATACGTCGATAAGGCAATCATAGAATGCATCCCTTCTGAAAATTTTGCCAGCCGTAATATGTGAGACGTGAATGTGCAATTGGTAATTTACATGAAGGTGGAGATACACGAATTAGATCAAGTGATGTGGTAGTTTGAGTGGAGGCAAAATATTCCACCACAATCGCAAGACATTGAAGCACTGCACAAGCTTGATTTGTGGGGAAAACCGATGAAGATTGACGGGAATTCCATAAGGAATATATTGACATTTGGGAATGTAGGAATGATTTCATACCCATGCACGAACCTTTTTACGCACTGAAAATGGCAACCTCTGCAGAGTACATGCCATGGTTTAGATACCATAAAATGCCATATCTACTATCGGTGGAGGTAAAGAGTAGGCAAATTCGTTCGAAGACGCCAAGTCGATTGCCCTAAAATCCTAGGTTCGGACCACGTGGCACAACCGAATTAGGCGACACCATACACTTATCTACCGATAGTGTCGCAAACACCCCCCGTGTAATTTTTTTAACAATGTGGCTTATCTTTGCAACCACCAAGTTTTGTGTTGCAACTCATATTTCACTTTGTTAAATTCTAATGTATATTGTATACATATTTTCCATCCATAATATTTGATATCAATAATTTAAAATAATTTTATAAAAATTTAAAGGTAAATTATTAAAATGTAAGTTTGTGAATAATTTAATTGCATTAAATAAACTATACCTGAAAGAATGAAAAAAATTCTACAAAAAAATAAATAAATTTGTTAACAACCTATTGCCCTCAATGCATCCCCTTATTGTGGACGTGTTGCTTTAGTATGCCTTGGGTTCCTACAATAGTTGCATAACCTCGATTGATTGGTCCTTTCACGAATATCTATATTGCCACGTATCTAAGTTGAATTCAGCTAACCTTTTGGCTGACAACGCAACTATATATTCAGTACCAACTCGAACAGGGGACTCGACACAAGTGGCTACATACTCTTATCTAAGACCGGTAAGAATTCAAATTTCCATTTATTGTACATGCATTCTAGTTGTACACTTCGTTAATATATGGTGTGTACTATATTTATGCCTGTGGACATGCAGCAATTGCATGTGCGTATAGGAATCGAAGTGCTTGGAATTTCCTACAATCGCAGGTCCCTAGTGTTAAGGAAACATGTACGCTGCCCCAACAATATCTTGGTCAGGTCTAGTGAACTCCATGACCCGAAATGATAGGTTTGGATGCGAGTGACATACTACATACATAAATTTTGATGTCTCTGCGTTTTGTTTAATTTCTTTCATCACACCCTTGTACCAAATGTGACCGCTCACTATCTGTCCAACATTTTTTTATGTTCGCTTTGAAAATAAGGCTACTTAGCAAAAATATGTTTCTTTGATAACCAAGGTTATCAAAAAATGATGCGTCTCCTTCAATACGAAATTGATACATTTCGTTAGATTCGTTGTCATGTGCCCATATTGTAAACCTCCATCATACGATTGTGTCCACTAATCGAAGGGGTATGTTAGCGAGGTACGCCATACTGGCACTATTGGTGGCACACAAGTTATCCAACATTTCATGGAAATAATGTTGGACGAGCTCGTACCTTATCAAAAATCAATAAACAATATACCCATGAATGCAAACACTATATACATTATATCATGATTTTGGAAATAGTGGCAACTACATACCCATGTCAATGAATTGTTGTCGCTGACAATCCGAATGGTATTTTGTCATGTAGTTAGTGATGATATGTCTTATACAATACCTATGGTGCGTGCGATCCCAAAGGCTACCATGTTGTTTAATTGTGGCCAGGATTTCGGGTCTCTTTTTTAGGTTGCAAGACAACATGACGACGTAACCGGCTTGGGAAGAAATCCCAATCATCTATCTTTTCTCCCAATGTTATTGCAAATGCTATTGGCAAAATTCTCCAATTACCATCTAAGGCAATAGCCAAAAACAATTGATGGTCATACCTCTCATACAACCAAGTGTCGTAATTTTGTACCAATGGCTTATAGTACAGAAAATCTTCTCTACATTGGTCGAAAGTCTAAAAGACTCGATAGAAAACTCTTTTTTTAGGGACCAAATGATCACAAAAATACGTTGGCTTCATTTCCAGATTGATTACGGAACCTAGTATGTACCGATCTAGTACTTGACACCATTGCCACAAATCATTATAAGACTTGTCCTACCCGTTATGCATCTTCTCTAGCTCCAAACGTAAGGAGTAAAACATTAATTTTCTATAATCCACATTACGATCAAAATCTCCACCGAATTTCCAACTGGTGTAGGTTGATGTCATACTGGTATAAGTGTTTTTGACCTAGCACATCAGATAGTAGAAGTTGAAATCGAATGCACTAACTGAATGTTGTACCTGAGTGTCGAAGTTTTGGTTATCAGAATACCTTAACTGATGAACGAAATGGCCACCAAAGTTGAAATAGGTGCCTAAAACTGAATAATTTCTTCCCATTCATGATTCTGAGACATCGTAATGGGAGCTTTGTAACAAAGCAGTGAACCCATCACATGATTGTTGGATCTAGTGCCCTAAGAGTAGTATTTTCGTCTAAGAACACTTGTAAATTTTTAAACAAATTGGTTAATAAAATAAATTCATTTATTATGATTAATATACTTTGTATTATTGTCCTCAAATTGTTTTTGCACGGAAAGAAAAATGGAAAAAAAATGTTGCTCATTGGTTGTCTATTGTTTAACTAATACTAAGAAGTATTACATGGTCGGATCGTAGTATAAAAAAATAACTTATATTAGTAGACGAACCTAAACATGTCATAGTCTAATCGAAAATGAGCAAACCGATTGAAAAACTAATATGTCATCTATCAAATCTAATTGGGGAGATGCCTTGTCTTAGGTATCGGAGCGGATAACTCCCCAAAGATAGAGATATAGATGTAACTGACTTGACTAACAGTACATTGGACATGACCCAAGCAGAATAGTTCCTGAATCCGTTTATGAATTTATTCACTTGTGATGTTCATAATATGACATACCTAAATCGTGAGTGGATGGTGGACTATGTATGCATGAATCGTACATTTTGATTTAAGTAAAAGTCTGAGTTCAAATAGATGAGGAACTGAAAACTGGTGTGTTGGGTGTACGACTTCTGTAGTATGTAGCGTCATTTACAATAGTGGAATTCATAGCCCAAAACATGAGTAAATGATATCCTCTTATTGGCACTACATGGTTGATGAAAAATAAATGTGGCTACGGGTCGTTCGTCTTTGTGATGGATGACTTGATTATTATTTGATAATGATTGAATTTTCATGAAGAAGGATGTAATGGTTGCCATGAGATAGAATAGGATCAAATTGGGAGAACGAATATTATCCTAAAGAGAACAAGGATATCCTATGAGGGTAACACACTTATGACAAGGTCAATGGATGATCACTGAGTAGTTACTTTCGTAATGGTATATCATTGAGGAGAGCTTAGTTACAAAACTATAGTGGAATGACTTCGTGACTAAATGAGTTTATAATTAATAGGTGAAAAACTGGAACTTAATTATAAATCATTTGAGCCTCAACTACATATGTCCAATCGGTCCCTCCGCTAACTCGTTGAAACCAGAATGAATTGCGTGTTTGAATAGAAATAAACAGAATGAATAGGAAAAGAGAAACGTGAAACATTCAGGAAGGATTATGGTTTTTTTCGAAATGAAGAAATGGAATCACTTGGAAATGAATGTAGGTTTCCATAAATGGAAATGGGAATGAAAATAGAAATGGAAATGATCCATTTGAAATCCTATATAAATTACTTAAAAAATGATCGGAAGAAAGAGTTTATGTTCTGGGACTGTTTTGAATCTTGAAAATGAAAATAAATCATTTGGTCATAGTGAACATGTTTAGTTGTGACATATTGAACATATTTTCTTAAAATTTTAGCAGGGGTAAAATTGTCAAAGTTTTACCAAAGATAAAATTGTCAAAATTTTGTTGATGGTAAAGTAGGGATGATAAAATTGTTTTATATATAAATATTAAAGTTTATTTTGGGAAATAGAAAAACTGAATTGGGTTGGATCACATTGTAGAGTACTGGGTTAAAAAGGCCTATGAAGTACTTGTAATTGGACCTGATGTGAGAGAGGCCCAAAAACCCCTCATAGACATGAAAAGGGCGACAACTCTAGTAGGAATACTAGGGTGTGCTGTTCACCCTAGTCCTCTTCTAAGTAGGATATTGTTTTCTATCTGAAATAAACCACTACAACCCAACAAGGGTTCTACCTTCTCTTCTTATAAATATATGGCACCGATAGAGCTATTAACAAAAAAAACTTTGAGAGATTACTATTCTGCTGAAAAATATAGAGAATTTATTCTCAACGGTTCCATATATTTTTCCTGAATAACAATGCTATCAGTTTCTATTAAGAAGAAAGAATTTTTGTTTTCCCCCTAAAAAGAGAGAAAACTTTTTCTAGTTCTGTGTTTCGATTCAATTGGTTAGAGACCACATTAGGAGAAGTTCATGATACGAGAATAGCAAAAAAGATGGTTTTGGTTGAAAGCCAGGAACAACGAATGCCCGCTAAGCCGAATACACGGTAAGAATTAGGTTAAGATTTATTGCTATAAATATCACAACTCTGGTCAGTTTTCAAATTTTTAATTTTTTGTTGTGCAAGAAAACTATTTTCAAACTGGATTTTTTTTTCCAATAATTGATATCAAAGTGCCAGGTTGTGTTATGTTTATGGTGTAAACTGAGATCAAATCTCTCTTTTTATCTTGTTTGATTAATATTTGATAAGATGCGACATTCTTGTAATTATTTGTATGTTTAGGGGACTGTATGTGAATGAATGCAATATTATATATATTTGTTAAGGTTGTGGTTCATAGGAAACAGACCGTGGACTATCATCTCCTTGTAGGATTATTTTTTATTTATAGAATTCTTGTAAGCCAGAAACGAACATAGGACGTAAATGAATTTTTTTTCCAAAAAGGAGTCCATGACGAGGAAAAGATAGAGCGATGCTGGTGAAAGATACAAGGAATGTCTTGTGGTGAAAAACTATGAATTTTTTTGTTTTTTCATTTATTTTGTAGAAATAGAACCATGGAAACCTTGACTGGCAATTTTATTTTATTACCCATCTCTTTATATATTTGTTTATTAATAATTTATGATATAATTGTGATATATATATGTATGAGATGATTCACAGTTGATCTATTAAAGATAAAAAGTGTGATAATGAGAAAATACATGTGTTGTATTATTCCATTCACTTCTTTATGTTGTTCGATTATTATGAGAAGTGTGGTAATGAGAAAGTGCATGTCTAGGATTGGATTTGGCAAGGAAAGACTTGGTTTTTAAGTGGTCAAGTTTGTTTTCGAAAGCAATAAAAAAGATTCGACGAAAACTGGGCATATATTCGAAAGAGAGAAAGATTAGTTCGTGTCTGGGTCAAGGGGACTCACCTCCCTTTCCTTGGAACCTACTTAGTGCATGATTCTCATTCATTTCTTTAGTTTTTCCCTTAAAAGAAAAACTGTGAAGAATCAAAATTGTTTGACTGACTCTTGTGAATAATTAAATGTGAATATTATAAAATTTTCATAGCATATCATGTACATATGAGATAAGTATGCCATATAGTTTAGGCATGTACTTGTCATGCATACATTGATTATACATGATTGAAACCTGAAATTATAAAAAATTTGCATGTTTTTTAAAATATTGAGTGAAAGAAGGTCCCTATATAAGAGCTACGGCCTCCATAAATGGTCTCTTGTGATGACATGGCAAGTGCACTAACCCCACGGTCCACGGTAAGATTGGCATGTGGATTTCATTGAGGAAATTTCCTAAAAGTAAGAAGAATTCTCTTGTGATCAAATGATAATTGGACTAGCCCTTGTGGTAGTCATTATCATGAAATAGGTCAAGAAATTCTATCTTTAAAAGAGGACAACTAGTCAAAGCATGCTACTCGGTGAGATTGTCCCATGATGACTCATTTGTGGTGCATGATGCGATAGGTGTTGAGTTGATGGTTATACACTCAAGATCTTCTAGTTAAGTAACTCTCCACGGAGCTCTAATTAAGTTAGAATGATGGCCAAACGTTACACAATTATTAATATGTGTGAATGCCTAAAGAATTAGGTTCATGTACTAATTGGATGGAAATCCATGTTCTTACTAGTTGATCATTACCACCCTACTGTAGCTTGATTTAATGGGTGTGGAAATTATTGTTGCAATGACTTACAAATGTTTTCAAGGTTTAATGAAGACGCATGCATCATCTTAATGCATATCGTAATTGTCACATCCCAAAAATTAGGGTTTGTAGAATCAAGTTTGTGAATCGAGAGAGAGTGGTCATGCCATAATTTTTTAGATTATCTGTGCATTTTTAGGAAATAAATAAGGTATTTGTTTGTTGGTTAAGTGTTAGTGAAATGTTCATTGAAACCCAAGTTCAAAACCCTTCTCGCGCACCATTTTTTATTATTTTGCAAATTTTATATCAAGCCCTAGTATGTGACATGCCTTGTTTTCAAAATAAATATTGCAAAATTATTTCAAGAATGAAAAAAATAGCCCAGTGGTTAAAAGAAATATGAGAAAACATGGAAATTAGAATAAGGTCCCAAGTTCAATTCCCATCCCACAATATTTTATTTTATTTTTCAGCCTTTAATTCAAAATTTCCCTACCTTATTTGCTCACCCTCTTCCTCTTCTCTTTTCTTTTCAGTTTTTTTTTCTTTCTTCCCTTGTGCGTCGTCGCCCAAGCCACCAAGATTCACCATCAATTTCTCTTCTTTTTGCAATGGTTTCTTGAACCATTATTTTCTTCTTATTGCTGTCATTTTATCATAAAGTTTATGTAAAATTTTAGGACTCAAGATCGGCCGCTATTGATGCCCAAAAAAAACTCCACTGTCGCCCCTATTTTGTTGCTTTAGTAAATGCCATTTTCTTTCATTTTTCTTGATGGATCTTTAAATAAAATAACCAATTTCCTAGATATGGAATTGGGATGATTTTTAAATTATTTAATGGGTATTTTTAAATATTCAATTGTGGTTTTAAATCAGCCCTGATTTTGCTACTGTTGGTGGTGGTGCGTCGCGCCTATAGTGTAACAGCCCATTTTTAGTCAAATCAGAATAGTGGTTTCGGAACCATAAATCTGAAGTCAAAATAATTATTTTTTTATTATTTAAATGTTTTCAGCATGATTGAGTGATTATGTGAAAATTTCGTTAAGAAATTTTATCGTTTGAATGGTCAATTTGATAAAAAGGACTAAATCGTGTAAAGTGTAAAACTTGAGTTCTAATAGCTAAATGTGTCTAATAGCTATAGAACCTTAAATTTAAGGTCCTTAAGTGGTAATTAGACCATTTTATTTGTGAGTGGACATATATGGACTTATATTAAGGTGTTTTAAATGGTTTTACAATAAGGCTAATATGGTAATTTATAAAATAGAGGTTAATTAATTAAAACAAAAGACATTGTTTCATTCATCTTTCTCCTAACCGAAAATAAGAAACAAAGGAATCCATTGATGAGCTTTGAAGGTTCGGCTAATGCATGCTTCAATTGTAAGTGATTTTTGACCCAGTTTTTAGTGATTTATATGTTTTTGAGTTCGTTGTAACTCAATCTATCTAGCCCGTACCTTCGGTTTTAAAACTGTTAAAATTTGTGAGGGTTTCCATTGATTTATATATGTTTCCTTTGATAATTTATGATGAATTGTGAATATTTGATGATAGTTATGCAAGTTTGGTAAAGTTATTTTGAGTAAAAATGCAAAATAGGGATTTATTTGTAAAAATGTGAAAATATGTGGTTAAATGCGTGAAAAATTAAAAAATATGGGCTGCTAGGGACTAAATCGGCTAGCATGGGTTGGTATTGAATTTCATTAATTTGTAATTTTATGAAATAAGGACTAAATTCTAAAAGTGGTGAAACATTAGTGGCAAATGTGTAAATGTGCTTAAATGTGTGTTTTGGATTAAATTGAATAGAGAGATGATTAAATAAGTTAATTTTGAATATATTTAGATCAAGAAAAGAAGAATTCGGATCTAGATCGGGGGGAAACTAAAGAATTCGGATCTAGATCGGGGGGAAACTAAAGTACTCGATTAATCAACCAATTTCATCATTTTCGAACCCGAGGTAAGTTCGTATGTGATAAATTTCATTATAAATGTATTTTAAATGCTTTGATATTGTATAAGTTGTGAATACGAGACTTTAGATAAGTTCGACATTAACTCGATAGAAATTCGGCATTTGAAATCCCGGTTGAACCTTAGAAATAATTTAAAATACTACTGACATGTCATTAGGGGATACATGTGTTGGCTTCGGGCCATGATATTAGCACTTCAGGTGCGAGTTATACCGATTTGGCTTTGGGCCATGAATGTCAGCTGATTTGGCTTCGGGCCATGATATTAGTACTTCAGATATAAGTTACCTTGATTTGGCTTCGGGCCATGGTATAGGTACTTATTATGTGAGATTTCTAAGTATCTTAATTCTATTCCAAATGGTTCAACGGGTAAATGAAAGACGAGAATGTAACACCCCTTACCCATATTTGATACCGGAATAGGGTACGAGGCATTACCGGACAAAAACACAAGCAAACATACATTTTTGAGTCATAAAGTTGTGTCCAAATTAAAACCATTCAAATTCAATTATAAAGCCCCTAATACGGGCCTACGAGGCCCAAAACATGCTTTGGAAGTGGTCTGGGACTAAACCGAGAACTTTAGAAAATTCTACAACACTTAGAAAATTTTTCATGTTTCAGGGACCACACGCTCGTGTGGTCCAAGGGACACGCCTGTGCTTCAGACCGTGTTCAAATTAGGGTGCTCTTTGACTTGTGCCACACGGCCGTGCCGCACACCCGTGTGCTAGGCCGTGTAGCACACACGGCTGAGACAAACGCCCGTGTCTCTGCCCATGTGCTCAATTCTAGACATTTTGTTTTTCCAAAATTAAGGTGCAGGGGACACACGGCCGGAACACATGCCTGTGGAGCAGACCGTGTATCACACATGACCTAAACACATGCTCGTGTGTCTACCTGTGTGGACAAAAACAAGGCTATTTACCAAGCCATTTTGCCACCCTCACTTGCACACATCTACACAACATCACATGGCACAAATCCTAGCATGTAAGTGCAACCAAACAACCATAACCAAGACAATAATATCTCATTCTTATACCACCATTTATCATGCTTATAACATCATACTTAGCCCATTAAAAACATACTAATTTCACATTCACAAAAGGGCATTAATAATTACAAGCTAACACATATGGCCAAATTACTAATTATACATATACCAAAAGACCAAATCCATATACATGCCATAAATTCAAAATACTTGAATTAATCAATACCCAAAGTGATAGCTTGATAGTGTGATAGGATCTTCGGCGATCTCCAACCCAAGCTAGCTTAATAACCCTAAAAGACATGGGAAAGGAAGAGGGGTAAGCTATATAGCTTAGTAAGTCCGTACGAAAATAATAAGCAACTCTTACCCATCTTTTATCAAGTCCAACAATTTAAAACACAAGTTAATACAATTTTCTATAAAGCTCACCATTATAATTTTTTATTCAATTATAATGTTTACTCTATCAACTTATAAACATAATTTAACATATCTTTGCATTAGCCTAACAACCACAATCTCTTTATTATAACATATTACCACAACCAACAAACCATTTAAAACCTCATATAAAACATACACATTAATTATGAGTATTTACATTTCAAACATATACTTTAACATCTTTCAATTGCCTAAACTCTTATCTTCCCGTACTTCCATAATCATTTTAATAGGCAATTATGCTAATCTTTCATTTTTCTCATAACCGATAAATCGCAACTTAAGTGAATAAAACATGTTATATCATAACTCAGTTTGGCCCAAAAGTCAATCACATGATCTTTTACTGAATTTACCATGAATTTCATACCTCACAAGTATAGACCAATAATTACAATGTTTTCACAAAATCATTCTCGTGGAAATCATAAACTCACAATTTCATGAAGTCAATGCTTATAAAATTTACGTACATACCTGTACCAATTCATAATACTTATATACTCTTTCTCTTCTTTGACATACTCGTTGAATTTCCCGTTGAACCACTTGGAATACTATCGGATACACAAAAAATCTTGCACATAAATGCCACATATGTAGCCATTGCTACCTCATATCTCATAACACATATAGGCTCGCTCTCGAGCTATCCGCGGGCCTACTCATAGAAGCTGTCAGTCGAGACATAGCTACGCGGTGCTGCTCACACAAGCTGTCAAGTATTCGCAACATATGCCGGTATACCTAGCCACCGGTATGATGTACAAGACCAATACCTGGGACACATAAATCACATAATCTCATGGTTTCCAAGTGACATGTCACTTGTATCCTAATTTATTCCTAAGGTTCAACCGGGATTTCTCTCTTGTCAAAACTTTGTCGAATATACTCATAGAATCAATCATACAAATTATGCAATATCAAGACACTAAAATACAAACATAATGTTGCATTATTAACATACGAACTTACCTCGGCATAAAAATGGCGAAAAGGACTTAACCTTTAAATACTTGTTTTTCCCCCATTCTAATTCCGAACCTCATTTTTCTTGATCTATAATATCACATTTAACTTATTTAATCATTAAAATATTCAAATCAGCCCAAAATCACATTATGGAAAAAAATATATTTTTGCCCCTAAACTTTTAACATTTTACATGTTAGTCCCTAGGCTCGTAAAATGATTTTCATTCAATTTCTTCAGAACCCAAGCCTAGACGAACCTATATCAGGCTCATAAAATCCCACATTTTTCATTTATTCACACTTTTACTACTCATTTTACAACTTTTACAAACAAGTCTTTTTAGGCATTTTTACCAAAAATCACTTAGCAAAAGTCATTTAACAAACAACAAACATGCATTTTCTACCATCAAACATCAAAATACATACATGTTCAACATGGGTGAAGTTTTAAACTTTTACATCTCTTCAAATTAGTGGTAGAAATAGATAGATCATGTCATAAGGATTTTAAAAACGTAAAAATCATTAAAAACGGGGCTAGAACAGACTTACAATCAAGCTTGGAAGCTTGGAAAACCCTATCCATGGTTTGCCTTTATGAATTTCAGCCATGGGAGGAAGATGAACAAAAATTGGCTTTATTTTTGCTTTTTAATTTATTTTAATAACCAAAAGACCAAAATGCCCATAATGAAAAAACTTTAGAAACATAACTAACCATGTCCATTTTTGTCCACCAACTTAACCAATGGTATAATTACCATTTAAGGATCTCCAATTTAAAATTTCATAGCAATTGGACACCTTTAACCTATAGAACTCAAATTTTGCACTTTTTACAATTTAGTCCTTTTTACTAAATTGAGTGCCCAAAGGTCAAAATTTTTGAACAAAATTTTCATGAAATCATTCCATAAAATTTTAGACCATAAAAATATAATAAAAAGAAATTTTACTACGTCAAATTTGTGGTCTTGAAACCACTGTTCCGACTAGACCCAAAATTGGCCTTTTCAGAGAATGTGTGTGAGTGTGGTACGATAGGGTACATGTATGTGCATAAATAATATTAACTTTGAATCTAATAAATGGTGAAGAAAATATATAGTTTTGTGATTTAGAAATTGAAAGGTTTGTTAGTTGATTTGAATTCATGTATCTATAATGACTTGTTGAAATATGTGTATATGATTATATCGAGTTTATTTCATACGAGCTTACTAAGCTTTATAGCTTACATCATTTATTTTTCTATGTTTTATAGTAATTCAAAGCTAGCTCAGATTCGGGGATCGTCGGAGATCGCTTCACACTATCCACCTATCACTTGGTACTTATGAATTTTGGTATACTAAGTATATGGCATGTATAGGGACTTTGGTCATTTTGGTTATGACTTAATAATGATTTTGGCCATATGAATTGACATTATAAATGTTTTTGTTTTGGTAGTTATATATAGCTATGAGTGATGGCTTATTTTGGTATATTTGGTATGTTTGAATCATGTACATTTATATATGATTATGTCTTGTGAATTGAGTTGGTTGATGGTTGTGTGATGACTGATGTTCATATGTGTTATGAGTATCAAATTGATGATTTTGTGGTTATTGGTATGCTTGTGAAATTAGGCCAAATAATGCATATTTGTTAATTGTCATTTTGATGATTTGAGAAGATACGGATTGGTATGAATTTAGATGGCATAATGTGGTGTTTATGTTTTTTATTAATTGGTGTTAGAAATGGTGTAAATCATGCTTGATTTGGAATTGAATTATATGCTTTTTAATGCCATGTTTTGTGCCATATAAGTTGTGTAGGTGTGCCTAAATTTGGGTGGCAAATTGGCTTGGTAAATAACCTATTTTTGCCCACACGGGCAGAGACACGGGCGTGTGTCTTAGTCGTGTGTGACACACGGTCGAGTGCACGGCCGTGTGTCCTCTGGTATTGAAATTAAAACCAAGTTAGTATGCTCCCCACGGCCTCACACACGGGCGTGTGACTTGGCTGTGTGGCATAACTCAGTATACCCTACTATTTTGGCACGGCCTAGCACATGTTTTGGCACACGGGCGTGTATGGCCATTTTTAGGGCACACGGGGGTGTGTTGGCCGTGTGACCCAAGTCAAAGAGTTACACGGGATTGGACACGGGCTGGGACACGGCCATGTACTCCCATTTCGAATGTCCACACAGCCTGTGACATGGGCGTGTCTGGTGGCTGTGTGAGACACACGGCCTGGCCACACGGGCGTATGTCCCCTATTTTGAGCAAAAAAAATTTATAAGTGTTCCAAATGTTTCCAAAGTTATCGGTTTGGTCCCGAACCATTCCTAATGTATGTTTAGGGCCTCGTAGGCTCGTATTAGGGACAAATGGATTAAGATTGAATGATGATTGTATGAATTGGATAAATGTATGATAAAAGTATGTATAAATATGTTGTAAGTTCGGTAATGCTCCGTAACCCTATTCCGGCGTTGAATACAGGTGAGGAGTGTTTCATAGAGGTACCAAAGGGGGTTGTTGTTTCTTCAAATTTTTCCATCTATTTCCAGCCATATCTTGGATTCTTGAACCCTTCCTAATCAGCCTTTAATCATGTGTAATTTAGTAAAAATCAATCTTTATCAATCGGCGACTCAAATCTGACAATTCAGGAAGCGTGTGGTTGATTATGGGTTAGTATGTAGTTTCGATTTAGATGTTGGGTAAAATTTTAATTGATTGAATTAAAGATTTTAATCTTATATTAGCTACTGATTTTTCAATATTTATATGTGTTAGGCACCGATTTAAGTGCCCAAAATCAATAGTGAAGCCAATAGATGTTCACACGTGCGATTCACATCAAACCAGTGTAAGAAACCTAGCTAGTTTGGATATGAAAAATTGATATAATTGTAACGATTGGATTGAAATCATAAGAGGGATATTTGGGGTTATTTCGATGGTATATTAATTTAGTTAAATGATGGTTTTTAATTTAGGTTCATTTTAAAGTCTTAAGGAGAAACCGTGAGATTTACAAGTTTGTTGCAATAGAGCGTAATTAAAGTGTGGGTCCTAACTAATTAACTTGAGTGTTTTAATATTATTTTTAAATGATTTAATTGAGGACTAAGCTTGCTTTTTAGGCTTGTAAGTGGCTGAACCAGGTACGTTTCGAGCCCTAACTGTTTGGCATGTTAGCAAAAATGTAAGAATGACTGAATAATTGTGTGATTGATATTGCTGTGAATGATTAGTTGATATGATGTATGTTGATTGTACGCATAGCATGATTTTGAATGAGAATAAGGCTTACGCATGATATATTTGTATGAATGATTTGCTATGAAATATTTGAAAGATTGCTATACATGCACTCAGAAAAGTATTATAAGTTTATATGAGATTGTGATATGTTGAATGACACCATCTTAATGGTGAATTGAAAGTTGGATAAATGATCCTATTTGCTAAAAGTATTTGATAATATAAGGGTGTGTTGATCATGCCAAAGAAATGTGCAAGTATTGAATTCATGCTTATGTATGAGATTGTATGGCATCTTGCATGCACATTGGGGTGGGATTGTTATGGTGGTCGACGGAGGAGTTCTATGGAGATTTCATGACATATTAAGTCTGCATTTATTCGTGGTCAGTGCACTATATTGGGAGTACTGTGGAGATTGGCGATTTTATCTCATTTGTTTATTAAATGGTAGATTTTCTGCAATTATATTCATTTGGTGGTTTTACCACATCGAGTTTTGCTCACATTTGTTGGAGTTTGGCAGATAAGTTTTGGAGAACTCGTGGTGTGCAGCACATGGTTTGGATAGTAACTTTTGCATTTCATCATTTGCATCACCCCATGCTTATACACCATTTGACATCGATTTGATAATGACTATGTAATGATATGAAATTCCAATTAGGGTTGAGCGCTCGATCGAATTGAATGAAAATTTTTTTAGTTAATCAAATTGACGAATAATATTTTATCATCCTAACACAATTTGAAATTTTCTCGAATCAAGTCGAGAAAGATGGAATTCAAATCAAATCGAATCGAATCAAATATATTTGTTCGAGTTAAATTAAAAAATGGTTTTGGTGTTTTTTATTTTTATGTAATCTTTTATTAAAATATTTTTCTTTAAAGTTTTTAAAAATTATCATATAGAGAAAAATTGAAGTAAACAAATAAAAGCACTGATTAAAAAAGAATAAGAGGATTTTGATTTTTGGAGATAATGGGGGAGAAATAAAATATTTATGGGGATTTTGATTTTTGGGAGTAAAAGGGGGAGGGAAGGTAAAAGTATTTGGAGGTAAAGATGACAAAAAATTTGTTGGGGGATTTGATTTTTTGGGGTGAAAGAGGAGGAAAAAAAAAATTGAAGAGAAGAGTTGGTGGGTGTAGAAACTGGGGGGGTAAGGGATAGTTTAATATTCGATTTATTAGAATTATTTGAGTTATTCGAATTCGAATTTGTAAACTCAACTCAATTTGAACTCGAAATTCAAAAAAAAAATTCAAGTTGACTTGATTAACTCAATTAATTTGAATAAGTTGATTCGAATAATTCGAAAATTGAATTTTTTTTCGAGTCAAATCGAATTTTGCTCACCCCTAATTCCAGTGATTGCTATGTGTTCTTCTGTTAATGCTAATATGTTTCACTGTATTTTATATTTATGTTTGTTTAAATAACTGTTTGACTTACACTGAGCTTTCATAAGCTCACTCCCCCATAGTGTTTAACTTTTTAGGTAAACCTCGAAACTTGAACTGAAACTGACATACGAAGAATAACCTTGGACCTCAGACTATTTTTAATAAGTCTTATTAAATCTCTACTGGTTTTGGTTTGTAATTTTTAATTATTTTTTATATGTGGTTTGGTAACTTTTTATTAGGCGATTTTTGCATACATGGATTACTAAAGCATAACAATCGAAAAACGCATGATAACTAGCTTAAGTAAAATTTGACATTGTTCCCTAATCTCCGCTGCATTGCAAAGAAACCATTTTTGAAAAAAAAAATTGATAAGGTAACTAGATTTTCAAAATGACATGAATAATGGTTTTTTCACTGTATTAGTTAACATAAAGTTGCTTTACAAACAAAGCGACGAAGAAATGGTCTTTCTCTGAAGTTCAAATGACCTAATAAATGAATGTTTTTAAACTAACTCAAAGTACAAATGAAAGTTTTTAAACAAACTTAAAGTACAACTATGGTTTTTCTCTAAAATGATTTTATTTAAGGTCTTTAAAAGTAACGTAAGTTAGCTTAGCCATTTCGATGGCTAATGTAGCTTTATCAATCTAGCCATAATGTCTAGGTCGGGTTAGAACGATTACGGTAATGTTGAAAAACATTTTCAAACATTTTCTTAATACAAAGATATTAATATATGATTATTTTTATTTTCTGTTAGAAAGTGGCACCAATTCCCTTATTAACACACTCATTGAAAACAAGTTGAATGGAAACAACTATAAGGAAAAGAAAAGGAACTTGATAATTTTCCTGAGCTATGAGAAACTTAAAACAGTTATTGATACTAAGTGCCCTCTGGCCACTCAAGCTGAGGCTAGAAAACACTAGGACGAGTTTGATGAGATAACTCATTGTTATATGCTGGCAAGCATGACCAACACCATGTATAAGAAACTATAGAGTTGTAAGACTACTAAAGAGATTCTAGATAAGCTAGAAGACATGTTCGGAGGCCAAGCTTCCTTGGCTCTACAGTCTACTATAACTAGTTTAATGAATGTCCAACAAAAGCTCGACACTCCATTCAAAGATTATTTTATCACTCTTATAGGTTACTTTGTCGAGGTCCAAATAGAGATGGTGTTCAAAAGCTTGTCCAAGGATTTTGTTGGTTTTCAGGTCGCATGTAACCTTGGCAACAAAAACCTGATGCTTACACAACTAATGAAAGAGTTACAATCGTATGAGTTGATGTTGAGCGTAAGTTAGCCGATCTGAAGAGTAGAAGAGAATATAGTTGTCACTTATTCCTCAAGAAGGAAAGGAAATAGTCCTAAGAAAGGGAAAGCTAAGGTCTTTGGGCCACCACGAGTGGAAAAGATGATAGCCAAAAAGCCAAAAGACTTATCTAAGTCTAAATGCTTCTTTTATAGCAAGAAAAGACACTTCAAGGTAAACTATAAAGAGTGGAAAGAATATCGAGCTACCAAAGCCAAATGTTTGAAACTCTTGATAATAGAAGCTTGTTTAGTTGAAGACTCAATAAACCACTGGGTCATTGATTCGGGAGCCACTAATCATGTTTGAGTTTCTCTATAAAGGTTCAAGGAGAAGAAAGATCTTAGATAAAAGAGCTTATCGTTGCGAACCAAGAACGGAACAAGTGTGGTAGTTGAAGCTGTGGAAGATGTACATTTTTATTTTGATAATTTTAGGAAGATAATTTAAAGAGACGTTTTCTATGTAAGAAGTTTCAAAAGAAACTTAATTTTTGTTACAAGTATACATAAAGACAACTTGACCGTGACTTTTAATAGTGGAATTTTAATATTTAGAAATCACAATCTTATCTGTAATGGATGGATGCTAAATAATCTCTATTTTATCAAACCGAAAATGTACACATTTCTTAAGACTAAAATATTGAATAAAAGACTTAAAACTTTTCACTCTAATGAGGCCTACCTTTGACATTTGAGACTCGAGAAAGAATCACTAGACTTGTGAAAGACAAAATCTTAAGTTCGTTTAAAGAAGTTCATCTTCCACAATATGAATCTTGCTTGGAAGGTAAGATGACTAAGTGATCTTTTAATACAAAAGGAACGAGGGTCGAAAAACCCCTAGAACTTATGCACACTAATGTATGTGGCCCCATGAGCGTTAGTGCAAGAGGTGGTTATGGTTATTATGTATCTTTTATTGATGACTATTCCAGACATGAGTATGTATATCTAATGCACCACAAGAGTGAAACCTTTGATAAATTCAAATAGTTTCGTGGAAAAGTGGAGAAACAACTAGGCTTACCCATAAAGGCATTTTAGTCTGATTGAGGTGTGGAATATTTATCCAATGAGTTCTTAGGGTACCTTATAAAGAATGAGATTATATCTCAATCAACTGCGTCGGGCACTCCACAACAGAACGGCCTGACAAAGAGAAGAAATCAAACATTGTTAGACATGGTACGTTCAATGTTAAGTTGTTCAAAGCTATCAATCTCTTTTTAGGGATACATTGTATAAACAACTTGCTATATTCTAAATGATGTTCCAACTAAGGCAACATCAAAACTCCATATGAATTGTTGCATGGCAGGAAGTTAAATCTTAATCATTTTAGGATTTAGGGATGCCTGGCCTACGTATTGGATAAAAATATGAGGAAGTTGGACTTACAGATAGATTTATGCATGTTTATAGGATATCTAAAAGGAATAAAGGGTAGTTTGTTTTATAACTCGAAAGAGAAAATTGTTATAGTCTCAACTCATGCTACTTTTCTTGAAGAAAGTTACATAAATGACTTCAAACCTCGGAGAAAAGAGATACTTAAGAAGCTTTCAGGAAATATACAAAATCCTATGGAAACGGTTCCAGAACCAACTCCTAATAGTAGACCAACAAACGATCAGCAACATAGGGAGCCTCATCGTAGTGGGAGTGTAACATCCCAAATTAGGGTCTAGTCAGAATAGTGGTTTTGAGACCACAAATCTGAAGTATAAATAATTAATTTATGATTATTATGAGGTCTATGATATAATTTCATGCTTATGTGAAAATTTCATGAAGAATCTTTATGGAAAAAGTGTCCAATATGACATCTAGGACTAAATTGCAAAAGTTGCAAAATGTGAGTTCTAGAAGCTTTAAGCGTGAAATTGCCATGGATTGTCAATTAGAGGTCCTTAAATAGCAATTTTCCCAATTTCTATTTTTATGGACAAAAATGAGCATGAATAGGAAAAATTTGAAAGAAAGGCCTCAAAGGGCATTTTTGTCATTTGGTTAATAAAAGAATTAAAAGGGAAAATGAAGTAAAAATATTTTCCATCAGGTGCCGAAAATTTGAGAAGCTATAGCTAGGGTTTTTCTTTAACGAATTAAAAGGGAAAATGAAGTAAAAATATTTTCCATCAGGTGCCGAAAATTTGAGAAGCTATAGCTAGGGTTTTTCTTTAACGTTCAAGCTTGATTGTAAGTATACCCTAGCCCCGTTTTTAATGTTCTTTATGTTTTTGAAATCCTTGAAGCATAATCTAGCTATTTCTACCATTATTTTGAGCTAGGGTTCATGTTCAAAAACTTACCCATGTGTGACATGCATGTATTTTGGTGTTTAATGGAGGAATATGAAAGTTTGATGCATGATAAACATCTTTTACTAAGTGGTTTTTCATGAAAATACCTAAAAAGGACCTTTTTGTAAAAGTTGTAAAATAAGTGGTTAAAAATCTGATTTGAAAGAAAATGTGGGTTAATATAAGTATGATATAAGTTTGGCTAGGCTTGGGTAGTAAAGAAAATGAACACATTTCATTTTACGTGTAACACGCCTTACCCGTATCCAACGCCGGAATAGGATACAAGGCATTACCGGACTTAAAATCAAACGAACATTTGAAACCGGGGCATGAATTTCCACACAAATTTAAAACTTTTCATATACATTTATTTCATCCCTAAAACGAGCCTACGAGGCCCAAAACATACATTGGATGTGGTTCAAGACTAAACCTAGAACTTTGGAAAATTCCATGACACTTAGAAAAATTTTCAGTAAAACAGGGGTCACACGCCCATGCCCTCAGCCCGTGTAACTCTCTGTTTATGACGTCATGCAAAATTTGGGGTCACACAGCCAAGTCACAAGCTTGTGTCCCGGGGCCGTGTCCTTTACACGATTGAGACATACGGCCGTGTTTCTGCCCGTCTGGCCAAGAAAGTAGCTATTTACCAAGCCATTTTCCACCCTCATTTTCACACTCACGTACACAATTTCAATGGAACTTAACATGGCACAATTAAGCTACCAATAGAACCATGATCAAGGCCTAAACATAACAGAACAATTATTTACTGTTCATAACAAAACTGTCCACTTGAGTCATAGTCACTAAATTATTTATATCTTGAGCTACAAAATTCTAAATTAAGATCCGCTTGATTTTTATGAAACTAGACTCAAATATCTTCCTACCATAAAATTTTCAGAATTTATGGTTTATTCGATAAGTACAGTTAATTCTTCAAATTCATCCCTGTTCTGCTGTTTGACAGTTTTGATCTTTCTTCACTAAAAAAGAATTATCTCTTAGTACAGGATTCGAATGATGTTTCCATTTGTTTCTCTTGAAAATAGACTCATAAATAATTTAAACATATAAATTTGAAGCCCCAATTATTTTTATAAAATTTTTAATGATTTTCCAAAGTTAGAATAGGGAACCCAAAATCATTCTGACTTTGTCTCACAAAAATTCAAATATCTCATAAAAATGAAACTCTTTTGCTTACATCGTTTCTTCTATGTAAAACTAGACTTAATAGGATTTAATTTCATATTTTATTCAACCACTAATTTGATTTCTACAATTTTTGGTGATTTTTTAAATTTATACTACTATTGCTATCCAAAATTGTTTTAATGCTAATTTTACTCTTTCATGATTCCCTTGTACTAACTTTCATTAACATACCATTATAAACCACATCACACAATGACATTGGCATAGGCATATGAGTAATTAATATGCTTTCAACTCATTAGCCAATATAAGCTAATTTATATGGCTACATACCAAATCAAATCCTTATTCATTACAAGCCAATACATTTGGCCATATCATAATGACACATACACAAAATGACTAAGTCCCTACACATGCCATGGACTTAACATACTTGCATTCACTTATACCAATGACACATACAGAAAATGAATAAGTCCCTACACATGTCATAGACTTAACATACTTGCATTCACTTATACCCCAAATGATAGCTTGATAGTGTGATAGAGTCTCCGACGATCTCCAACCCGAGCTAGCTGAATAAACCTATAAGAGGTGGGAAAGAAAATGGGTAAGCTATACATCTTAGTAAGTCTGTATGCAATTTGTTATCATACATTTACCAATTCCAACAATATGTTCTCGAAAATAATACAATCTTCCTTAAGTCTCATAGTTACAAATTATTCAATCACAATGCTTACCCTTTTAAATTTATAAACTTAATCTAACTTATCTTGACATTAGCCAAGCAACCTTAATCTCTTCATTATAAAGCATTTCAACACTTAACAATCATTTCAATCATCATAGTAAAAGCATACAGTAAATTTGCATATTCACATTTTCAAGCATATAGCTTAACATCCCTCAATTGTTCAAAACTCTTATCTTTCCTTACTTTCATAATCATTCCTTTTAATAGGCATTTTGGTGATATTGTCCTCTTTTCATAGCCATAAGCCACAATTTAAGAAAATAGAACACCTTATGTCTCAATTCAATTTGACGCAAAAATCTAATACATAAACTTCAACCACTTTACCATAAATACAAGTGCTTTAGATATATGTACCATTGATCACAAAGCTAACAAAGGATCATTCTCATAATGATCATGAACTCATCATCTCATGGATCTCATACTCAATTTCATTCTATACCAAATTTGATTCACATGAGTTCTGTGTACATACCTGTACCAACTCGTAACATAGTCGCATAATTTCTCAATTTTTGACATACTCGTTGAATTTCCCGTTAAATCACTTGGAATGTTATCGGATACACGAAATACTTTTGCACATAAGTGTCACATATGCAGCCAATGCTACCTTATATCACATATCACATAATGGCTCATTCTTGAGCTACTCACGGGTCTGCTCACACAAGTTGTCGGTCAGGACGTAGCTACACGAGCTGCTCACACAAGCTGTCAGGTATCTGCAACACATGCCGGACTACCCAGCCACCGTTAGGATGTACAAGACCAGCATTCGGAACCACATAAACATATATCACATATCTCATGAGCTCATAAATCACTTGGTTCCTAGTGACATGTCACTTGTATCATAAACTATTCTTAAGGTTCAAACGGGATTCTTTGATATCACATCTTTATTGAATTCATTCACAATGTCATTCTCATAGACCAAAATGTTGTTCATACACTCATCATAACAATTAAACATAGAAATTCATACATTAATAAAGCATTACAACATGATACAACATTTCATTATTTACACATGAACTTACCTCGACACCAAAATAGCAAAAGGGACCTAACCGTCAATTTCTCATTTTTTCCCCCGTTTTAGGTCCAAACCTCATTTTTTTTGATCTATAATATCACATTTAACTTAGTTATTAGTCAGATTATTCATTGTGACACGAAAATCATACTATGGCAAAATTATGTTTTTGCCCCTAAAGTTTATCATAATTACACTTTTGCCCCTAGGCTCGTAAAATGATTTTCATTCAATTTATTAGTACTTTAAGCCTAGCCGAACCACTTTCATAACTATAAAGACCCACAATTTCCACTAAATCACACTTTTATGAAAAATTTTATAACTTTTACAAATTAGTCCTTTTTAGCTTTTTCACTGAAAATTACTTAATAAAAGTCATTTAACACACAATAAACATTCATATTCCTCCATTAAACATCAAAATACACACATTTCACACCTGGGTAAATTTTTAAACATGAACCCTACTTTAAATCAAGGGTAGAAATAGGTAAATCAGGTTATGCGGACCTCAAAAATGTAAAGAACATTAAAAACGGGGCTAGAATGCACTTACTATGGAGCTTGGAAAGCTTGAACAAAACCCTAGCCATGGCTTCCATGGTGCATTCGGCCAAGGTGTGAGAAATGAAGAAGATGACATCTTTTTCTCATGTTAATTTGGCTTTATTAGCCAAATTACTAAAATACCCTTAATGAAAAATAACTTAAAACATACCTAACCATGCCCATATTTGTCCAAAAAAATATCCAATGGTCTAATTACCATTTAAGTACTCCCAACTTAAAATTTCATATCAATTGGACATCTCTAGCTTCTAGAACTCAAGTTTTGCACTTTTTTACAATTTAGTCCTTTTGACAAAATTGAGTGCCCTAATGTCAAAAATTTTCAAATGAAATTTTCATGAAATCATTTCGTGAAATAGTAGACCATAAAAATATAATAAAAATAAATTTTATTACGTCAGATTTGTGGTCCCAAAACCACTGTTCTAACTAGGCCCAAAATCGGGCTGTTACAAAAGGGGAGAGTTGTAACATCCCGAATTAGGGTATAGCCAGAATAGTAGTTTTGAGACCACAAATTTGAAGTATAAATAATTAATTTATGATTATTATGAGGTCTATGATATAATTGCATGCTTATTTGAAAATTTTATGAAGAAATTTTATGGAAAAAGTGTCTAATTTGACATCTAGGACTGAATTGCAAAAGTTGCAAAATGTGAGTTCTAGAATATTTAAGCGTGAAATTGCCATGGATTGTTAATTAGAGGTCCTTAAATAGTAAATTTCCCAATTTATATTTTTATGGACAAAAATGGGCATGAATAGGAAAAAATTGAAAAAAAGGCCTTAAGGGCATTTTTATCATTTGGTTAATAAAAGAATTAAAAGGGAAAATAATATAAAAATCTTGTCCATATTTGAGAAGCCATAGATAGGTTTTTCTTCAACTCTCAAGCTCGATTGTAAGTACATCCTAGCCCCGTTTTTAATGTTCTTTATGTTTTTGAAATCCTTGAAGCATGATCTAGCTATTTCTACCATTATTTTGAGCTAGGTTCATGTTCAAAAACTTACCCATGTGTGACATGCATGTATTTCAGTGTTTAATGGAGGAATATGAAAGTTTGGTGCATGATAAACATCTTTTACTAAGTGGTTTTTCGTGAAAATACCTAAAAAGGACATTTTTGTAAAAGTTGTAAAATAGGTGGTTAAAAATCTGATTTGAAAGAAAATATGGGCTGATATAAGTATTATATAAGTTCGGCTAGGCTTGGGTAGCAAAGAAAATGAACACATTTCATTTTACGAGCTTAAGGGCTAATATGTAATTATGTGAAAGTTTAGGGGTAAAATTGTAATTTTTCCAAAGTATGATTTATGTAATGATTTCAACAATGTGATAATTAAATAAGTGAAATTTGCTATTATAGATTAAGAAAAATGGAGTTCGGACCTAAACCAAGGAAAGAACAAGATTATGGACTAAATCGAATAGTAGCCATATTTTGGGTACCGAGGTAAGTTCGTGTGTAAATAATACAAAATTACATTATTATGTGTTTTAATGCTTTAATATTGCATTAATTGTACAATTTTTTTGTTGGAATTAATTAATGATGACTCGATGACGATTCGACGAAGTTTGATATCTCTAAATCCTGGTTGAACCTTAGGAATAGTTAGGATACAAATGTCATGACATTAGGGTTATGTACGATCCCATGTAATACCATGTCTGGGACATGGCTTTGGAATCGATATGTAATTTCGTGTACAACCATAGTTGGGCTATCAGCATCGATATGAGATCCCACGTGAGACCATGTCTGGGACATGGCATTGGCATCGATATGTGATCCCTTGTAAGACCATATTCGGGATATGGCATTGGCATTCTACTATGTTTATGAGAATTCCTGAGTATCCTTTAGTAATTTCAAGTGGTTTAACGGGTAATCCAAAGATTATGTCAAAGAGATGACAATGTATGATCATGTTGAAAGGGTACAGGTATGTACACAAAGCTCATAAATATTGAGATTATGAATCGATGAGACCTCAGTAAGATGTGAATGAATGAATTATGATCATGAGTCTTATTGTACATTATGCAAATGACATGACTTAAAATGTAACTATGATACTTGATGGCATTATGATAAATATTATTATGTTATGTGTATAATAATGTATGGTTAATGTTGTTAATTATTTACATGCAAACTTACTAAGCTTTATGCTTACTCCCCTTTTGGGTATAGTGAATTTAAGTATTTTGAGTATGGCATGTATAGGGACTTGGTCTTTTTGTTATATGTCATATTAGTTTAGCCAAATGTGTTGGCTTATGATGACATTGATTTATTTTGTATAAGGCCATGAGATGTGGCTCATATTGATTATTGGGTTGTAAACTTATTCATATATGCATGTGCCTATGCAATTGTGATGTGGTTGGTTGTTGTGAGTATGTGATAAGATGTGTTGTGGCTATGATTGTTTGTTGATGGAATTGTGAGTGAATGGCATGATGACACTTAAGGCATGAGTATGTTAAATGAAAGTAATCTACATCTTTTAGTGCATGCAAATTTATAAAATTTGGCTTGATTAAGTATGAAGTCTTATCCATGTTTTAGTAAAGATGAAAAGATCATGATCATGTCTTGTTTATGTAAGTTTAAGTGCTTAATTATGCCATGTTTAATTGCTTTTGAAGCCATGTATATGTTTGTGTAAATAAGGGTGGCAATTGGCTTGGAAAATAGCCTCAAAGTTGTCCACACGGATAGACACACAGGCGTATGTCTAGGTTGTGTGTGACACACGGTCTGGCCCATGGGTGTGTGATCCGACCGTGTGTCTTCTGCATCCTAATTAGGTAAAATAGAATGCCCTGTAGTAAACACACGGGCAGAGACACGGCCGTGTGTCTCAGCCATGTGTAGGACATGGCCTGAGGACATGGGCGTGTGCCCAAGCCGTGTAAAGTCTGCATTTAATTGTTGGAATTTTATTCGCCACACGGCCTAAGCACACGGGTGTGTGTCTTGGCCGTGTGACCCTAATTGTGTTGATGACGTCATAAACAGAGAGTTACATGGGCTAAGGACACGGGCGTGTCCCAAGTCACACGGCCGTGTGTGACCACACGGCCTACCCACACAGG
This sequence comes from Gossypium anomalum, assembly GCA_025698475.1. Taxonomy (NCBI): domain Eukaryota; kingdom Viridiplantae; phylum Streptophyta; class Magnoliopsida; order Malvales; family Malvaceae; genus Gossypium; species Gossypium anomalum. The sequence continues at coordinate 61,873,143 of CM046965.1, forward strand.
CATGTGACTCTGTTTCATGAAAATTTTCCAAGTTTTTCCAAAGTTTTCTAAAGTTCTCGGTTTAGCCCCGAACTATACCCAATGTATGTTTTGGGCCTCATAGGCCCACATAAGGGACAAATTTACATATGTATGAATGGATTTAATTTGAACGAAATTTTATGGCCCGATTTGGTATGTTGCTTGTGATTAAGTCCGGTAATGCCTCGTATCCTGTCCCGGCGTCAAACATGGGTAAGGGGTGTTACAGGTAGGGTCTCTCGTAGGCCTAAGTTCTTCCAATCTAGCGGAACTATTTTTAACACTGAGTCTGCCGAAGAGGAAGATGATGACCCACTCTGTAATAACCTTTTTTTAGTGATGTCAGAAATAGTGGTTTCGGGACCATGATTTTGATAGGTGAATTAGTATTTTAATATTTATTTAATTTTTACGAGTATTTATTATGGTCGTATTAAATTTTCGTTAAGAAATTTTAATGTTTTGTTATTTAATTTAATAAAAAGGACTAAATCGTAAAGGTTGTAAAAGTGGGTTTCTATTAGTTAAAGGGGTTAAATGGTTAAATAGATATATACTAAAAGACTTAGATGGTAATAATACCATATTTTAAGTTAGTGGATGATGGTAGATTGGTTTTTGTGTAAAATTTGATGATTTTAAAGGTTGCATTTGTAATTAAGTAATTAAGTTAAAAGAATAAACAAAACAAAAGTTAAAAAACACTATCATCTTCCCTAATTTTTTTTGCCATAACCGAATTCACCATTAGAGAAGGAAGAAATTTCGGCCAAGCTTTAGCCCCTTGCATGGTATGAAATTTTTATCTATTTTTAGTGATTTTTATGTTTTTATGCTCGTATTAGCTTAATCTAGCTAGCCTGAGGGTCAGTTTGTAAAACTGTTAAATGTTTAGGGGCTTTCCATAAATGATTTACATGTGTTTGTGAATTTGGTTGATAGAATATTGAGTTTGATTGAGGAATAAGCTTATTTTGTTAAGAGAATTTTAGTGATTTTGAGTATTAGGGATTAATTTGTTAAAAAAGTAAAATTCATAGGTGTTAATGTGAAATTTTGATAAATATAGGCTATTACAGAACCATATGAAAATTAGCTAGCATGAAATTTATTAATTGTGGCTAAATTGTAAGTTTCAGGTTTAGGGACTAAATTGCATAAAAGTTAAAATATCAGGGTTAATTTTGTAAATTCACGTTAAAATGGATCATAGGTTTGAATTAGTTATTTTAAGCAAATTGAATTATTTAATTGAGTTAAATTACTATTTAGATCAAGAATCAAATCAACCGGACTTGAATCGAGGAAAGATGAAGATGTTAGATTAATCATTGACTCTACTTTTACCACCGTATTAATCAAGGTAAGTTCGTATTTCATTTTAAAATATTACATTTGAATTTATAAGATTAATTGATATCTTTATATATGTATCTATGTATTGATGTTCAAGATTGTCTTGATTTGAGAAAAGGAAAGGACTATAATTGAAATACATCATGGTGTTATACTCAAAAAGGAAAAAGATCATGGTTGAAAGATACCATGGCATTGCAGTTGGTATTTCCAAATCAATTAAAATGATGAAAAGGATGTTAACCAAAAAGGATATCAAATGAAAAGTTTGAAAAGGATGTTATCCAAAAAAGATATCAAATGAAAAGGTTGAAAAGGATGTTATCCAAAAAGGATAACAAATGAAAGTGACGTATTTGAAAAGGATATCATGGAATAACTATTAAGTATAGGTTTGTTATGTGATATGGAATGGTTATGTACATTTCAATGGAAAAGGAAGATGATTGAATGTATGATTGATGATTTATATATTGAAATCTTATGCATGGTATATTTCATGTTATGATTAATATGTTCTTATATATGTGTATAGTTATTAACTTGTGAAGTGGTGTGATTAGGAAAAAATGTGCCTATAGGGAAAACATAATACTTGAATGGTTTAATCATGTAATTATATATTTGGTAAGTTTGAGTTTGTATTATACAAACTTACTAAGCACCAGTAGCTTACGTAGTTGTTTTCCTCTGTCTTATAGATCTTCAGAAAGCTCAACCGGTTGGAATCTTGTTGGAGCTCTATCACACTATCCGTCGACCATTTTGATAGTTTTTAGCTATTTTGACGAACGGTTATAAATTGCATGTATAGGACTTTGATGTAATAGGTACTTTAGATTAGTTTGATCATATTGTGTGTTTTGGCTTTACTTGTACCTAGTTGTATATATGGTTTTGGATTGGTTTGTTGATCTGTCGTGATTCGGTGTAGCAGATTAAACTAGTTTTAACATTTAAGGAGCTTGAATACAAACATTTTTGTTATGTTTTAATTAAGTTTCTTTAGTTTTATTTACATTCAATAAAATGTGCACATTGAGTCTTTTATTAACCTTAAGGGTCAAATGAGGCCTAAGGGAAAGCTAATGCACTTTGTGAGTGTGCATGAGACCATTAGAAGGTATTTTGGGTCAATACTGGATACTATGTCACAATATGGGAGATCCAACATAGAGAGCAGAATAGAGAAAACCTTCAATGTCGTGAAATAGGCTGAGGGTGTCGTGACATACCCCTAAAGATGGCTACACAGGAACATACTGGTTGCTATGTCGCGACACAAGTCCTGGTGTGTCGCGATATCGACTCTGTGACGAGAATAAAACACAAAGTAGAGGCGTTTTGGTCAACATAATTGAACTTTAAGCTCAGGAATGATAGCTAACCTAAGGTTAAGGACGATGACTACTTGAAGGCAATAAATAGGACTCTTTAGCACATATTAAAGATACTGAAGCATTAACCTAGTTTCTTCAATCAAATTTAGTCTTATTTTTTTTCATTCCTAGGCCTTCATAGTTTTAGTTATTTATTTTCTTCAAGAGCTCTGATTATAAAGGACATAATCTCCTATGGATTCATACTATTCATCAATATCAATCAGGCTTTCTTAAACTCTCTATTCAATCCATTCCCTATGATTAGTTCTTCCATTCTTTCCATGTTTATGAAAGCTATGAGGAACTAATCCTTCTATGGGGGACTAGCGAGTGGAGGCATGATCTCTTAACTATTTTGTAAGGTTACTAAAAGAATCAACTATTTGGAAAAGGAAGAACGTGAAACAAACCCTAGGCCTGACAACCCTGAGAAGTCATCAAGGTGGGAATTAACCCAAAATTGATATTGCCCATTCGTGAACACCTTTACCCCAAGCCAGTCTGGACTGTAAAAGCCCGTTTTTAGGGTTAATCAGAATAGTGGTTTCATGACCACAATCTAATGTCAAAATATTTATTTTATTATTTTAATAAGATTTATAGTATGATAGAATGTTTGTGTGAAAATTTTGTAGAGAAATTTTACCGTTTGAGTGGCTAATTAGGTAAAAAGGACTAAATCCCGTAAAGCGTAAAAGTTGAATCTATGAAATTAAATAGTGAGAGTCCTTAAGTGGTAATTATCCCATAAATGTTGATAGTGGAATTCTATGGCTTGGTATAATAGAAATTTTAAATGTTATTAAATGTTAAAATAGTAAAATGGTTAAAATGATAAAATAATTAAAATAAAGCCAAATTATCATCTTCATTAATTCATCATCAACCGAATACGGAAATGAAAAACCATGGAAGAAAACTTGCTAGGATTCTGTAACAGCCTAAAATTTCAGTGGTGTCGGAACAGTGATTCAAGATCACTAAATCTGACGACTGGGATTAGGGAGTTAAAATAAAATAATATTTAGAAGTGAGAGAGATGTTGGAAGTATTTTAAACAGGTGAAATTAAAATTTAAAGAGAAATTATTAAATAAATTAAGTTGAAAACGAGGTATCGAGACCTCGATCTCGTAAAATTGAGCTGAAAATATTTTTATAAATATTTATGGAGTGTTAGTAATATGATGTTAAAATTTTGTTAGAAAATTTTATCGTTTGGGTGGTTAATTAAATAAAAAGGACTAAATTGTAAAGGTGTAAAACTTGTGAAAGTGATTAAATAGCTTAAGTGTCTAATGAGTAAGGACCTAAAGAGCAAATTTTCCCAAGGGAGATATTTTGGACGGCAATAGCTGAGAAAAAGTTAAAAAATTAGTGAAATTAGGGTAAAATTGGAATATTGCCAAGATTAACTAAATAAAGTTAGGGCTAAATTGGAATTATCTAGGTTTTTCTTTAATTTTCTTCTTTCTCATTAGCTAAAAACGCCATAGGAGGCTTGGAACAAGCTGGTTTTTCATATTTTTGCATCATGTGAGTTTAATTCTTGCTTTTTCTTTGTAATTTTTGTGTTTTTAAGACTTTTACAACTAGGTCCTACTATTAAATTCATTTGTTTTTGATTCTATGAGTGAAATTGAAAGTTTCCATGAATAAGTTCTGTAATTTTATGATGATTTAGCATGGATTTGAAGTTTTAATCTTATTATATGATGATTTTATTAAACAATTTTAGTGGAAATTGATTTTTAGGACCTAATTGTGAAAAAGTTTGGAATTAAGGTCTAATGCTGAAATTATGATTTACAAAGGTTATGAAGTAGTTTAAAGTAATATAATAAATTATTAATTGAGAAAAATTAGTTCAATTGGAGGGTTAATTGAGCAGCGACTAAATTTTAAAAATTGTAAAATTTGGGGTAAAAGTGCAATTTCAAAAATTAAAGTGCATAAGCTGTAAATTAGAGTAGAATTTGAATAAATGCTAATGAATAAATGGAAAAATTTTATATTATAGATCAAGAAATCGAGGATAAACGAGAAAAAGAGAAAATTCCAGAATAGTTCTAGAAATCTCTACAACTACTGCAAATTGTTCCGAGTAAGTTTGCACGGTTAAATTATTAAATTTCAATATTATTTTATGAATGGTGATTAATATTTATGTATGTTAATTGTTGAAAATAAGTAAATTATGTACAAAAGTTACGAAATTGAACTGAGTATTTCGGAGAAACAGAACACAAGAAATGAGTACGATCGTTCAGTGAAAAAGATGAATTGACGGTAAATTACCCAAATAAACTGAGATTCAGCATTTGTTGTGAATTCTCATGTTTGCTTTCCGTTTAGCTTTTACGAGCTTCCGTTAACTCACATGAGTTTCAGTTAACCCTTTTGGGGTTTCAGTTCAGCTCTGATGAGCTTCAGTTAGCCTTCGGGCTTCTGTTTAGCACTTATGTGTTTCAATTATCCTTCGGGCTTTCATTTAGCACTTGCGTGCTTTAGCTTGACTTCGGGCTTCAGATCATGATGTACTCAAATCCATAAGTTGTTCCTTGAATGGACAAGTTGGTAAGTCGTAAATGTAACATGTGGAAAAAGAAATGTAAGTAATGTTATCATTATTATTATTAAGCTCAATTAAGTAATTTTTTTTTAAATGAGATTATGACTTACAGGATGAAAGTAACTTACTTGAAATGTCCATATGATTTGAATTTTGGAAAACTAATATTTGGTAAGATTTATAGTTAAAGCCGACGAACTTACTAAGCTATAGTCAGCTTACTTGTAATGTTTATTGCTCTTTGTAGATTAACGGGAGGGTCAGAGGATCGGATCATCACGCTCAAGTCACACTATCTCGATTTTTTGATAGATTTTGTTATAAATACTTTAAATGGTTTATATGGCATGTATAGGAGCTTATATGACTATGTTTTGTATTAACTCGTGAATATATTAGTTAAGTTAATATAAGTTGATATATGATATGAATGAAAATTAACTAAGATGTTTAAATACTACTTGAAAGTATGAATGGATATAATGTTAGATAAAATAAGGACTAGTGATACTGTTATGAAACGAATGTGATTTGGATGAAGATTGTATTTATTGAGTTGTTGTTTGTGTTGAATTGGTTGCAAATTTGAAATTGCAGGGAAGGTTAGATGTTTCTAAAGGGGTTATATTGAGTTTTTTTTAAATAATAATAATAATAATAAAATAAAAAAAGTAATTATATTACGAAAATTTTTCGGAGCACTTGAATAAGTCCCTATTCATTTATAATACATGATTTAGGCCTCGAGGGTTCATAAAAAAGACTTAATGATTTAATTTTAATACGTTTGATGTTTATTCATGAATTATTTGTAAATTAACCAAAATATTTGGTAATGCCTCGTAACCCTATTCTGGAGATGATTTGGGATTAGAGGGTGTTACATTTATTAGTATCAGAGCTTCGGTTTAGCCGATTCTCGGAATGGACGTGATGTGTAAAATGTTTAGAAATAC